>JAODKM010000048.1:11507237-11526530 GCA_026780845.1 Petrocephalus sullivani | reverse complement strand
AAAAGAGGAGCCTGCGGTCCCAGGCCACCAGCAGCAGGCGCAGCACCTGATTGGAGGGGTGGGGTAGGGGGGTTGGGGGGGCACATGGAGGTGTAAGCCTTCCATCAGGATCATATGGTACTGACAGCTGTAAACCTCTTCATTTTGGTTGATAACATACTCTGAACACGAAAATGATAGGGCACAGTAATGCCAGTTACTCAGGGCCAGTGAACAACATCAAACCTGAGTTACTAGGCCCAAGAAGCAGGCCCGCTGCGGCTTTACATACCTTGCGGCCCTTTTCACTGTCGGGGAGGTAGCAATGTCGAGGAAAGCCTCTGGCTGTGAAGGGCTTGCCTGGGTTTGGATGCTCAGGGCCCTAAATGAGAGAGAGACGGGAAGTTGGGCAGAGGATCACGGTCGCAGTTAGAATATTCCATTACAGGTAGAGGCATAGGTGTGCAGGAGTGTGCAGTCTGGTGTGCTGCAGCTTGCAGAATCCAAGTGTGTAGAAAAGGTGTGTAACGTGTGGGGGTGTCTAATAGGTGTGTAAATTCTAGGTGTGTTATAGGAGTATAAAGTTTCTGTGTGTGTTATAGATACTTAAAAACACATGTGTGTGTTACGGTTGTGTAAAATCTATTTTTTATAGGTATTTAAGATGTATTGTGTTTTATTTGTGTGTAAAGTATGTTTTACAGGTGTGTACAGTCTACGTGTGTGTTATAGGTGTGTAAAATGTCTAAATGTGTTATAGGTGTATAAAATGTCTAAATGTGTTATAGGTGTGTATAGTCTACGTGTGTTTTTTAGGTTTGTAAAATATTTGTATGTGTGTTATAATTGTGTACAGTCTACGTGTGTGTTTTTATAGGTCTGTAAAGTATGTAATTGGTGTGGGTGAAGTGCAGGTGCTGCATGATGTACTTTACAGCAGTACACAGTGGCCAGTGTGAGCGTGTGCTACCTGGATGCCAGGCGGGATGGTGTAGATGATGCGGATGGTTCTGCAGTCAGGGTGCCCAGGCAGTGAGTGGGGAATGACGTGGTATTCCATCTTCCCGGGTGGCTGGCTCCCAGTCTTCACGCCATAGATGGTCTTGCAGGTGGGACACTGCAGGCTACCGTCGCGGTTGCCATTATTATACATTGCTACCAGGCACTGCAGGTGGTACTGGTGCCCACACTGTGCCAGACGGCCCACGGATTCACCCCGCGAAACACCTCCCACGCCGGGGCCCTTGTAGCCTGAGGGGCCCACCAGTGGTTCCATGCAGATGGTGCAATCCTGTGACGATGAGGTTGTAAGACAAAAGTGAGTGATATTGACTATTAGTCAGTAATTGGGAGGGGGGGGGGGGGTACAGGCTCAGAGGGAGTCATACCTCCTCAGGGGGGTTTCGGACCTTCTGCAGATACTTCTTTACCACCTCCTCTGGAGTTCTACCTGAGAGCGAGTGAGCCATTAATTATTTCTTTTACTGTTTCTCACAGACTGCCTTTAAAAGGTTGTTCTAACGCTAAAGGGAAGGTTGTATAAGCCCATGACTAGGCTCTTGAGTCTATGATCAGGGTCTAATGGCTTTCAGCAGGTTGTGCAGCATATCAGCGGCTCACGGCATTTGCGAACAGCTCCTGCCTTACTCTTTCGGGCCTGCTTCTTGCTGGTCTTTCGGCAACAGTGTCCCAGACCTGGGATGGGCTTGATGTCACTCTTGCTGACAGGAGGTGGATGCAGGACGAGTTTGGGGGGCCGGGTCAGACACACAGGGAGACCTGCTGCACTCATCAGGATACCTGTAATGCCTGACAGGGACAGGAGGAGGAAGAGGAGCCGAGCAGCAAGACACAAACACATAGCCAGTTACTGAGCAGCCAGAGTGCTAGTCTATCTGCTGTGTTAGTAATTAAATGTCTGCTAAGTTAGTAAAAAAAAAAGTGCTGCTTTGAGCTAACACACTATTCTGGTTTGGCAACGAGTGAGGGAGGGTGGAAATACACCCACCCACAGCTCCCGCTGTCCTCATACACAATTCAGGGACCCTGTCTCCCATCTGTCTGACTCTCTGACTTTATTTGGCTCTTTCTGTAGGTCTGTCTCTCTAACTTAACCTGGCTCTATCTGTGGGTTTGCCTGTTTCATTCCATAACCTCATAATCCACCACAATGTTTCCCAATCAACTTCCACAGTCCTTAAACCTTACATCTGAAGCCTCAAGTCAAAGTGAACTTGATCAGGTAATGTGAACATGGTGAAATAATTTCACAGCACGCGCATTGAGATAAGAAACCTGCGCCCTGGTACTCTGATCATATGCGTGAACTTAGGCTTCACGCAAACTAGAACGCAACTGGCGGTCAACCAAACTAGAAGCTTTTAAATCTGCCTGGAAAGAGAGCCTCTCTATGTACAGACAAGCACCGACTGCTAGGTCTGTGTATCTCTCCAGACTAACAGAAGAGAACAAAAACAGTCCTAAATTCCTGTTTGCATCTGTGTCTAGGTTAACAAAGAATCCTGCAAAGTTAAACTCAGAAGTGCCAGAAGCTCTTAGGAATGATGACTTTATTGCATTTTATAATAATAAAATAACTAAGATTAGACAGACCATTATGAGCACATCTGCAACTACATACAACTACCAATCTTCTGCTAGTCCTGTCATTATGGCACCTTTCAATTTTTCTTTCCTGTACATAATCAGAACTCTTAATTTCTTCCTGTAAATCTTCTGCTAGCCTTGTTGGCCCAATTCCCACAACAATTCTTAAGGATACTGCATCACTGATTAGCACTACCCTGTTAAACCTGTTAAACTCTTCTCTTGGGCTTGTATATGTTCTACACCTTTTAAAATTGCTATTATTAGACCTGTTCTCAAGAAACCAAATCTTGAACCTGATGATTTAGGAAATTATAGACCTCTCTCACATTCATTTCAAAGTTGTTGTTCATCAGTTATTTTCTGTCCTACAGAAACATAATGCTCACAAATTAAATCAGTGTGGGTTTAGACTAAAATATAGCACAGAAACAGCCTTAGTCAAAGTAATTAATAAATTGACTTTATCTGGCTCTATCTGTGGCTGTCTGTGGTAGTCTCTGATTTTATCTGACTATGTCTCTGGGTCCGTCTCTCTGATTTTATCTGGCTCTGTCTGTGGCTCTGTCTCTGGGTCTTTCAGTCTCTGACCTTGTCTGGTTCTGTCTGTGGGTCTGTCTGCGGTGCTCTGTTTATTCTTACCTGCCAGGGCTGGGTGCACGGGGCTGGAGCCATTAAGATTCTTCACTGGGACAGTGGGGACCCTGAAAAATCAGCAGATATTAAAATGAAGCATGGGGACAGACACATTGAAAGTGTGTAAAACACATGCATTCACGCCCTCGATGTGGACTCACAGTATAATGTAATATATGCTTTTGTTTTCCTAATCCAGCGTGACTGACTATCCCAGATAATCAGCATTCCTGCAGCAGAAAATCTGAGGCATGCGTTTTCCGTGAGAGCAGACGATAAACACCAGCCATTGTTTATAAAGTCAGCCCCAGATGCCCACTAACTCCAATGCCCACTAACCTGCGCTGTAATCAGGAAATACCAGCACACCTATCCTAATGATTTTAAAGGCTCTAATAAGATAATAAGAAATTTATTAATCTTGGGGGGTGAAAATCCTGAGCACTGGGCAGCGAGGTTTGTAAAGTGCACAGCAGCTATTTAGACCCATTGTGAAAACCAGTTTTAAAAAGCACACAAACACAAACAACACGCTGGAATAAAAGGAGTAGACTGTACGCCAAATGTGACGCACTGCCCTGGTGTGGGGGTGCGCCTGTGCTGTAGTAATAAACCGTGACGCACATGCTGGTGTATATGGAACATGGCTGCACACTCAGGGTTAAGGAGTGCCCCTCAGGCTCTGGGCGGGGGGTGACGTAGATGTAAGAGGCCCAACAAGTCAGAAAATACACTTGCTCCAGGTAGTTACTCAACAAAAAGAGGTTAAATAAAATATGGTCTTTATACCTTAACCTAGAATATCGAAAAGCCTGAAAATCTCACTCAGGAATAGGGGGTTTTCCTTAATGAAAATTTAAGTGCTAAATTTACTTTGGACAACCTCGCCATCTACTGGCAAACTGCTGCACTGCACCAAGCACTTCTTCCAGGGCACCTTTAAAACAAAGGAGTTGCCATGGAAACAAAAGTGTTGGTGGTTGGAGTGTCAGCACAGGGACATCTTGCTCTGAATAATATGAAAGGCTTGTTACCATGGGCACAGCTTGCGGAGTCTCCAGCACGTGGTTTCTGGGTAGAAGTCCACTTCAGAACACATAGAACCTCAGCTGATATTTCAGTGGTTCTGTCACCAGCTGTTATTCTCTAACCGGCTTGGAATGAACTCCAAAAATGTGCAGAATCTGCACAAGGATGGACATTTTAGTGCCAACTGCTGCTTTTGCATGCCACACTGGGCTGCTATTTAGATGTTAAGAGTGTTTGGAAACATTAGGCTTACTGATAGTACAGATGGGTCTGATAACTGACCCGTGACACATCAGAGCAAAAGGCTCAGTACCGCAGAGCTGTGCTATAGACCTGACTGCCTTAATCCACACACACACATAGAAACTCACACATATTTATGCCTATCTTAATGAGGACCATCCACTCTTAACCCCTACCCAGCCCTAAACTTAACCACAAGTAAACAAACAAAATACGAGAATTATGCCATTTTTACTTTTTTGATGGAATTTCCAGATCTTTATAAAATGAAGTCTTTCCAAAAAAAATTATTTCACTTGTTACGTTTTTTGAGGATTTATGATACTAGTGAGGTCCTTTTGTTCTTTTGGTATGCCTGTATACAGACACACATACACAGGTGCCCCTACGCTACCATGTACGCTAAATACACACACTATATACTGAGATTTTATTTTAACTGACCTCTCCACAAATGACCTAAATGTCATTAAAATATTTTTGTTTGACTCAGCCTGCTGGTGTGTGTAGCATGAAAGCGTATTCTGCGGAAGTCCCCCCCACATACACACAGAGGCTCAGAGCTCCTTCCCAGGCTCCCAGAGACACTGAGCCAGAAAGCACATATGAATGCAGCTGTGGAGAGCTGTATAAGAAGGTGAGCAAGCTCCTGGCAGGATAAAGGGCACCCCCATCAGCTCTGGGAATGTTTACCAGATTAGCCAAAGGCAGCCTCCAGTGTTCAGATTCTGCCCCCTAGTGGCAGGAAGCAGTCTCATCAGAAAGGCCTCTTTTCTGAGTGGCTTGTGGCTTAGCGCTTTTCCGGCTGGTTGCACACCTCCTGTATTTCTACCCTCCATCTCACTGCTCTCCAGTCCCACACATGCATTCCCTCCTGCTGCCTTGTGAAGTCTGTCAATATTTACATCCATCGATCATCTAGCTGCTTATCCTGATGAGGAAAGGCATGGAGCATAGAGAACAAGCCTGGGGCACATCCTGCACAGACACACACACACACAAATAGACAGAAAAGACAGACAGACATGGTCGTATCCATATCTTAGTGGAGGCTGTTCATTCATTTCACAGCCCTAACCTTAAACATAACCAAACAAAATACAAGACATAGCATTTTTTGTGTTTTTTTGATTGCACTGACTGATTTTTTATAAAATTGAGTTTCCCCTTGGGGGGACAGAAAAAAAAATATCACCACAATGAAATGCATGCATAACCCCCCCCCCCCCCACACACACACACACAGATACACACATAGAGAGAGACACACACACAGCCACACACGGATCCCTGGGTGAGTGCCTAGCTGCTACTCCCATACTCCCAGCCTTGCTGGTTGTCGCCCAGATGGCCCCTCGGCCATGGCCTTTGTGTTCATTCGGATGGCTGCCTGTCTGGCTCAGGCCCAGCGATCCCTCAGGAGCTCGACCCCCCCCCCCCGTGATCCAGCTCCCAAGGCTCCAGCACTCTCACAAATGCCTGGAGATGGATTCAGAAATGCCCTGACAACAGCCACTGCCCCGCAGAGGCCCCCTGCCCCCCACCACGCTGCACTGTGCAGGAAGGCTGCTTTGTGCTGCTAATGTGAGCAGGGCCCCAAAGCTGGTCAAAGGTTGCCATGGAGACAAGGCCTGTGCACATAATGTGCAAAGAGGCCCCCAGGAATAGAGAGGCCTGGGAACCGGGGAGAGGGCAGTTTAGGAGGGAGTATGAGGCAGCCAAGGGTGTTCATTGAGATGGGGGGCACTGCTCACTCTTTTTCATGCCACCCCAACCCCCCATGGAACTCTAGACGATAACTGATTTTTCAGCAGAAGTTCACAAGCACAGCCTACTGTGGTCACCAGCATGGCACTCACGTCACACCTTGTAATTAGCCCCGTAGCACACAGTGACATATCCGTTTAACATTCCACTACAGCCTTTCTTCTCCTTTCACTACTCCACAAGGCTTATATATTCCAACATGTAATCAGTAATCCAAACTCGTTTAAATGACCAGTATCCGTGTTTCTTTAATCCTGTTTGCAAACAATCACCAACAGGTCTAATCCTCTCCTGAATGATCATTTTAGTTAAACCAACAGTAACTGACACTGTACAATCATCCTGCCCATACAAGACAGCAATGACTTGATGACAGAAATGATGGCTACACACAGAATGTTGTGAAGAGGCGCTGGAGCGAGACACCCTGACGGCCAGTGGCGGCAAATGAGGAATGAGGGACAGGTGAGCTGAACAATGATGCATTTTAAGAAACATGACTCAGCATTTCTTATTACACTACCTTATCACTACAGCAACAACAGCATCAGTTGCTATGGCAGCATGAGCCTCAGCAGGAAGGTGGCACTGTCGCTATGGTGACGGCGTCAGGGAAGCCACTTACCCAGAGGCGATGAGGGCACGGGACTGCGCCATGGCGATGCGGTGCAGGGTGGGCCGGCTGAGACCCGCCAGGCTGGAACGGGCGGGCAGCGGGGCGGTGCAAGCGGCAGAGGAGGCAGTGGGCCTCTGGGCAGGAGAGGGGCCAGCTGGCAAACAGGACAGGGATGATGCCGTTGCCGTGGGGATGAGAGAGGCACTGGGGAGGGAGGGGGTGGTGACACTGCTGGTGGAGGATGAGGGGGTCGAAGCAGGCGGCACGGACGCGATGGGTGGTGGGGGGGGGGGGGGGGGGAGCGACGGCTGGTGCGGGTGGCTAGGAGGGAGCAGCGGCGGGGGCAGTGATGGGAGAGGGGGAGGTGGGGTTCGGGCAGAAGACAGGGACAGTGTTGGGGGCGCAGGGCCCAGCAGGGAGAGTGACTGGGCGAAAGCGGCAGGGTTCCTGTGTGCAGAAAGCGAGCGGCTCAGGGACAGAGGATGCGGCAGCGTGTGAGAGTAGGAGATGGAGTTGGGGGCGGCCGAGGAGACGGCCAAGCGCCCCCCCAGGGTCAGCTTGGGGCTCGGGGGCTTGGTCTGCACAGGTCGGCGGCCCAGCGTGTGCGCCATGGCACTGGCCTTGACGCTTAGGACCAGCATGCACTGCGGGCAGGCACAGGACTGGCCCAGGCCACTGAGGGAGGACACAGACAGGGAGCCACCAGCGAAGGCTGCCCCGCTGCTCCCGCTCACTGCCGCTGCTCCCACGCCGACGAACCCGCCAGCTGAGGCCACGCCCCCAGGGGAGCCCGCCCCCCAGGCTTTGGGCAGTGGCCCGGACACCAGCGGGTAGGCCAAGTCTGAGCGCCTCTGGATGCGCCGTCGCCGGTTCGTCTGCCGGTTGATCTGGGTCATGCTCTGGAAGTCGATGAGGTAACAGAAGCCGAGTGGCGCCAAGTCAAGCCAAGGCTGCTGGCGGTCCCGTGCCGCCTGGATGGCGATGCCCACCTCCGTGTCGTAGGCCGTCCAGGAGCCCGAGTCGTTCTCCCACTCCCAGAGCCAACCCTGACCTGGAGCAGAGGTGGGATCATAGAAGCTGCGGCGCACCGGGCGCAGGGTGCCTGTGGGGGACAAGTGCATACTGGGTGCCATAGTACAGTGAGGGTACAATGACTGAACACTAATAAACATTAACACAGTCATGAGAGGGAGGGTTAATACAGTATAGAACAGATACAGTGACTGAACACAACTGAACATTAATGCGGAAATGAGAGGGAGAGTTAATACAGTACTTTACAGATACAGTGACTGGATACTGCTGAACATTAACACTGTACAGAGAGGGCGAGTTAATACAATACAGATGCAGTGACTGAACACTGCTGAACATTAAAACTGTACTGAGAGGGTTAATACAGTACAGTATAGACAAGGTGATCAAAAACATTGCAGAGCGGGGCTGTTGACTGGACAGAGTGGCTAAGGGGCAGCACAGCAGAATCTACTTTCTCCTCGACATTGTTTTCTGGTTAAGAGCCCCACGTTCCACTCTTTCTTTTAGATTTTCAGCTTGTTTGAAAAACTTGATGATGCATGGACCCCCCCCCCCCCCTCCCTTCTAACAGAACTGGGCCCAGAAGACCTTCTGTTTCTCCCTCGCTGGGGTTCAGATCCTCCTCCTCTCCCGCTTGCTTCCTACCCTCTCTGCACTTTCTTCCCTCTGCAGAATTCCTTGAGAATGCCTTTCCTCCACACCTCATCTGCATGACCCCTAAACTCAGGAGCGGGTGGAGCTTGGCTTTTTCTGTCCCCTCAAGCTTAGCACTTCGACATCACAGGCAGTGAGGCTTTGCATGTTGCATAAGGGAATGTGTGTCCCAACACGCCTGGAGAAACTGAAGTCAAAAGATGATATTTGTGCAGTGTAGTGAAAGGCAGCTTGGTGAAGGGCTGAGTAACATGATCAGTCAGATCATTGCCATGCTGCCCAGACAGAGTTAGTTAGCTGTTTGTTATATAGCATGCTAACTGGATCATTTTCACATGCTGAGACATTGAGCGACAACCACAAGTTAGCAATACATTATGGATATTGTAATACAACAGGCATTTGATAGTCATTTAAGTGCTACTGTAACTCCATCTAGCTCTCTAGACATTTAAATCGAAATCATTGCCACTACAAAATACGGCCTAAAGCCCTACAACAGAAAAATAGACTCCTAAATAGAAACGGTTTCATTCTTTGGGGCACCGTCTGGACCCCTGGGGTACAGTCACCACTGGGGAGGAAGCCTTCAATCAACACGTCTCTTACAGCTGCTCCTGCAAGAGCCATATGGACCAATTCAGGGTCTCTGACCTAACTGGACAGCTCCAAATTTTATGATCCTTGGACCTTGTCCAGCTGGCTCTCATCAACATGAACTCAGCAGCATCAGCTGTAGTAAGCCACCTAACTCAGGCCAAATGAGACTGTGTGTGTAAACATGCCAGAAGCTCCCATATGCATCATATCATGTGATCTATCATGTGATCATGGGATCTGTGGGAAACCACCTAATTCTGGACAAATTAGACCGTGTGTATAAACATGCCCGAGGCTTCCATATGCATCATATTATGTGATCTTTTATATCTATGTAGCCTTTGTGGGCTGCCTCCTTCTAAAAATCAGCACAATGAATCTTGGGATATGTTGGGCTGCGAAGGATAGATCGGGTAGATCCTTCGCGACTCAGCAAAAGAAGGATGCATTTCCGGATAACATTTGAAAGAGCCTTCGAAATAGGACAGCCATGGCTGTGATGCAGCTAGTCTTCGTTGGCAGCCTTAGAAGGATGCAGCCTCTGATTTGGGGCACAGCCACTGCATAGACATGCAAGAGGCTCCTTTGTGCATCATATCATGTGATCAATCATGTGATCTGTGGAAAGCCACTTAACTCTGTCCAAATGATACTGTGTGTAAACATGCCAGAGGTTCCCATGCGCATCATGTCACGTGATCTTTCACCCCTTAAATCTCTCCTCTGCCACTCTGAAATTCCTCAGTTTTAAGAAAGAACACAAACAACGCGTTCTTCCTCAAAAACTGTAGAGAACTGTTTAAACTTAAGCTAGGCGACGAGAATCCTTGAAAAGCCCGTAATCGTTAGCGGTTTTATACTTCCTTAATGTTCTCTTTCACCGAGGGATTGGAGCCATGCAAAGCTGTCAAAAGATAAAAGAACCAGCAAGAGAAACATCAGCGGCATTGCTGACTTACCCGTGTCCTGCCTGAACTGGTGCATGGAGTGGAGGTCTATGATGTAAGGCGACAGGCGGGTGTCCACTTGGCCCAAGACGACGCTGCCGCTGCGGGGGTCGCTGCGCATCACCGCCTCGATGTGGTGGCACACGGCGGGGCTGTAGGGTCGCCAGCGCCCGTGCTCGTTCAGCCATTCCCACACCACCACTGCGGACGCCAACAGCATTCTGCCGCTGCCGACATACAGCCGCCGTTACTCGCGCTTTCCCCGGCTATATACTCAGCCCGGCCAGACAAAGCTCTCCCTTTTACAGCACGTAAAACGGCACAACTACACACAAAAACTGCAAATGCAACTAATATTGCAGGGCACTAAACGGAACAGTACGCATAACCATTGCATCCGATTTAAACTGTATTAGGAAAGTGGAGAATTACAGCTGACACTGGTTACCAGAACAGGGAATAATGGAAAATGAAAGCGGTGTTGGGAAATATATGGTTGTGTGTGTGTGTGTGTGTTTTACTACTTATTTAGATGCTATTCTTTACCATTTACGGCCTACAGAACTAATGTCTATTTACTCCATGTTAAAAAACACATGTAATCAGAAATGCATGAAGGTGCATACTGAGGGGAGCGCCGCCGTGGTCATGCTTCGTAGCACTTTGACATGTCGGCCGCTGTAAAAACACCGTAATTGTGACACTCGTAGACAAGACGTTAGCAGCCACTACCCAGATTTCGTCACAAGCTTCGGGGATCAGTGACAGAAACGACTATAACTGGTTAGGTGAAATATTACGGCTGCGTAAATCCGGCGAAATAATAACGGTAGCTGGAAAGGCAGCGGCCCCAGCTGCTACATTCTTGCAGGCAATGCGGAATTACAAGTCCTTATCGACATCTCCTACCACTGTATCTATTACTACGCAAAAGGACCTTAGCAGGCCACGGTCTGCGTTAGCAATATATCGATGCATATATATATATTTTTCTTAATCGTTATTTCCAAGGAAAATTATACTGCTCCTTTTGCTTTGATTTCCCCGGGATCGGACGACAGTATAGCGTCACAGGCAAAACTAACTTGCACAAATACCTATGTAAAATCGAATGGAGATAATTAATTTCCGTGTCTTAATAAAAACATGTCTCTGACACCGTTATATTCGCTGGCCGTTCGAAACACAGCAGGGAATGTGGGCTTCGGTTTAACCCTTAAGAAGAAACAGGAACACATATTCAAATTATTCGGTGCTCTTTTGCTTGGAAACGGCCGTATAATGCGAATTTTATTCTGAGACAAAGTCCGCAAACATGCACAGGCGCATGCACGACGTCTTATCGTCTATAAAGACAATTAAGTATATTCACCAGTTGCTCTGGGTCTTCGTTGTCAAAACGGATTGCAGCGTCTGCGATCAAAGCCGAAACTGCGGGTGCAATTACTCTGTAATATTTTCTGTTTGTCCGTCTTGCTGCCCCATGGGGATCGGTTCCACTTTCATAACCAACTAAGGCGTTGATTGTAAAAATAAAAAAGCACACCAAAAGAGAAATGATTTAAGCGGAGCTATTCATTTCTGTGGCGTATTTTCGTATGGAAAACGAATTGCTTTCCTTCGTGACTTCATCAAAATGGCACCAGGAGCCGCCGGGAAAAAGCACCGTTTTTCGGTACATGGCTGGCGTCATGCCTTGACGGTTTCACTTATTTAATCTGTTATTCCGAGTTCATTACCAGCAGCCCATTTACCGCCACACACTAGGCGCGTCTGCGGGAGACGAGCCAGCGCTGTGAGGGTAGGCGTAGGTCTGTGGCGGCTCTGCCCATAGACATGTTTTACACACACAATTTAGACCCCCGTAACCAAGACCCCAGCACCGCTGACGGCGGCAGTAAATTTCTGAAGCCTCTGCCCACACACATACACCTCAGCCACACAATTCAGACCTAGATGCCAGTGTTACGGTTTGGGACGAACAGTCTCCCAAGAATCTTTGCTCAGAACATTCATGCGTTATTAAAACATTTCATCCATCCAAGCTTCTGCACACAGCTTCTTTATTACACAGTCTGGGGTCCATTCTATCAGGCACTCAGAAGGGGACTCCAGTACACACACTCTGGGCAAAATGCCACTTTCCCTAACCATTTTTGGACTGTAGAAAGAAGCCAGAGTAGAGCACAACCACCTACAGCCCCGTACTGGGTAAGTTGGTGGAAGATGGAATGGATGGTTACAAAACCTGTATGATGGTAAATCTTGAATGTGTTTTATAATAATGTCTTTCACTGAGTATACAATAAATAATTTGGCTTCATGTGCCAGCGACTGAACTGCACTTCTCTCTCACTAGATGGAGCAGTCCTTCGCAGATTATAGGTTATTAACAGCTGAACTTCAGATGAGTGTTTGTCTTTGTAGTAGAATTATACTGCCATCTAGTGGTTCCTTTAGATTTGAGTAAATCGATTAGAGTCTCATTCCATCTTTCACCAGTAAAGATTAGGCCAGCCGCGTGGTTTTTATGCTGTGGGAGGAAACCCATGGAAACGTAAAGTCACAAAATAGAGCTGGGGAGAGTAATTAGTCCGACAAACATACCTACTGATGACCTGTAGCTCAAAATAGTCAAGATGTTTAGAAATGCTTTACATTGAACAGTACCAAAATAATGTCTCATTAGACAATTTTGAAAACATATTTCAATTGAATAATGCAAAGCAGTTAGAAAGTGTATTTATAATTATAGTTTAATTGGTATATATATGTTTTTATCTCACAAATGTTTAGTCCCAGACAAGGTTGTAGCTAGGATTTCTAAAATACTGAGGTGTAAAGTGTTAGACCTTCCTGTAGGTGTGCCTTGTAATGGATCATGGTTATTGGAGTTAAAGAAAGATACTGTGGACATGACCTCGGTGCCCTTAGCGGTAGGTACGGGCACAGTCCCAGAGTTTAGGGTTCGCAAACCATGGCTAGGAGAGCAGGGTTTGGCCGTGGATCCATTCAGTTTCTCAGCTGGTCACTTAGATCACTTTTAAACAAGTACTTTAGGTCAACGTATTAATGTAATATATACA
Source organism: Petrocephalus sullivani (assembly GCA_026780845.1). Taxonomy (NCBI): domain Eukaryota; kingdom Metazoa; phylum Chordata; class Actinopteri; order Osteoglossiformes; family Mormyridae; genus Petrocephalus; species Petrocephalus sullivani. The sequence goes on along the minus strand of JAODKM010000048.1, from coordinate 11,513,328 downwards.
CAATATGGACAAAAGTATTGGGACACCCATAGTAATTACAGCAGTTGGCCACATAGCCACACCCATTGCTGACATACAGGTGTTTAATTACACAAACAGCCATGCAATCTCCAGCATCAAACAATGGCAGCTGAATAGGTGGTCATACATAAGAGGTTAGTCAGCCTGGCATCATCATTGGACACCTTTCCAATGAGTCAGTTCACCACATTTCTGTCCCGCTAGAGCCCCACGAAGTGAGTGTGATGTGGAAACATCTGGGAGCAAGTTCAGCTGCAGAGTGACAGCTGCACAAGCCCACAGAAAGGGACCTGACCACCCATCATCAGTACCCAACCTGAATGGCAGCTAATCCCACCAGCTATGTTCCAACATATAATGGAAAGTCTCCCCAGAAGAGTATAGGCTATTACAGCAGCTAAGAGTTAGCCAGCTTCTTATTAATACCATTTGATTCAGAGTGAGATGTTGGACAGGCTGATATCCCAATACTTTTGTCCATATAGTGTAAGTAGGTCTATAATTTGATTATCTAAATTTAAGCAAAGAGCCACATCTGCTATGTTTACAACGTCATGTATAACACCCCATGGTCCACTGCAGTTTTATCACGTTTCTATTATCATAATTTAAAGAGACTATTTACACACTTTTCCAGTAGATTAGATTTTTTTTATGATAAACAATCTTTTTTTCACATTTGGGCGAGGGTTGGTTGATAGTGGAAAATATCTGAAAGTGGGGAACTTGGCATGACAGTCTGGCAAATACTTAAAAAACATAGAAATTTCTCATGTTCCATATGAATTCTTTACAATTATTTACACAGTGATTCAGTGGAAATTACCATTACTTTATATTTTTAATAAAGACTGCAATATGTATTCCTCCATTAAAAATGCTTCAGAAGGCAATGAAATCCCAGGCAGCTTTCAGAGTATCTATATATTTGTGTACATCATACATTTAATGGCTCTGTGCATTCAGCTAATCCTGTTCCCATTGCTAAATGCCACAGGGCACAGTCACACATGCCCACCTCTGTGCAATTTGCAAACTCCACACTCATGGAGCCATGGCAGAGATGTGACCCCCTGGCCCCAGAAGTGTGAAGAAGGAGTGTCACCCACTGCACCACCACACTGGCCCAAGAAGTCTCTGATACTCACCATTTTATTCCTTCCCCTAGTTGGGTCCAGGGTGATGCAGTGTGGCCAAAAAGTCCAGTAACACAAAAATCACATCAGCATTAATGCAAGTTTCCCTTTTATTTATCTAATGCTGTCACACATTAAAAAAGTCATAAAATCACAGGAATGACCAGACACATGCCATATTAATGCCATTAAAAATAAAAGTGAGTGTGTGGCAGTGTAAATAATGCATCCCCTCAGCTTGGCCTTATCTGAGAAGAAACTGAGACTATCACACAGTGTGCTATGGCATCGTCCCATATCAGCATAAACTGGAAGCACTTAAGTAAAGCTGGATGGGACTGATGTGGTTCAAGAATTTTGGCTAGAGCAGGGGTGGGCAGAAAGGACCATTTTGTATGCGGGTTTTCACTGCAACTCCCTAATTAGGTTACTAATTTCAAGGACCGATTGGCCGAAGAGTCGCCACACCTGGATTTGAACAACTGACCTAAAGGTGATCCCAAAAACCTACAGACACACTGGCCCTTTTCGGACAAGACTTCCCACCCCTGGGCTAGAGAATGCATGAGGAAATCTGCTTGGTCATCAGGCACTTATGAGTCGGTTGCAGGCCGCATGTAGGACCCTGCCCGTCTACCCTTTCAGGCATTAGGTAAATTGCTGGTATTTCAAACCTTTGCATAAGTGGTTTGTCATTACCCTACAGTCAGGGATGCCCAACCTTTCTTTCAATGAGAGCTACTTTTACAAAGAAAATACAGAATCCCGTCAGTGTATTTCACCACAGATTGGGGGGTCCACATCGGTATAGTTGGCGATTGAGATGGATCAGTTGCCCACCAGTAATATAAAGCATTAATTGTCTGGAAATCTACCTGGAAATCTGGGGACCCCTGCTGTAGGTAGACAAAATAATAGTTTGTGTGTGCATCAGATAGCACATCATTACACACAGTATTGTAGAAAGAAGTTCGACATTGGGGGGGCCAAGTTCACCCCGTTGGTGTGAGGGGGTTGTGCAACGGGATACGAAATAAGAAAGATTTTCAAATTTTTGAATTAAATATTAAATATTCTTGAATAACTTGCTGATTTCATCATTTAAAATAAGACTAACACTGTATAGGTATTAGGGCTGAACGATTTTAAGAAAATCTTTCGAATTGTGAATGAATCTGACATATTGCGATTGCAATTTCATTCGCAATTTTTTCAGTTCAGTATTCACTAATGTGTATAAAAAACTGTAATTGAGCACAACCGTACATTGAAATCTGAACTGCACTATACATTAATCCAAAGATAAGAATGGAAATATATGGATTGAATCCAAAATGTATTTATTCTAACAAAAATTATATAGAACATACATCTAATAAACAGAATAGAACAATTATCTAGCAACCCGATTATGGTAAATTTTTACCGCTTTGGACCGCTTTTTTACCCTTCGTAAAGTGCTTCTGGGTATGTACACATGGGTCAAATTAGCAGAGAACAATGACTATCACAAAAGCTACGACCGTTAAGTTAAATAAAGTAATACAAACAAAATTCTAGTGCGGCTAACGCTCCTTTGACCCCTAATAATAGGACTTCTCTGTAAACAATCTTTGACCATAAAATAAGTAGGTGATTCACTTACGGCTCACTCAGCGGAACCAATATTTTTTTGTAATGCGAATGTAACATTTTCCTATGGTTTCACGAGTCTGTGTTTGTGGGCGTATACGCAGTCACTTTAGGCCACTTCTGACTAGAGGTCAACCCGATATTGGTTTTTCATGGCCGAAATCAATAGCGATTATTACTAGTTGATGGGGCCTATAACCGATATTTGTAACTGATGTGCATTTGCTTTTATGTGCTTTCTTTGCATCCATCTGCAATGAGAATTAGGAAATATAAAGTCCCCTAATAAAGTAAGGCTGCTCTATTTAAAGTGAATGTCCGGTCTGTTTTTCTGAATTAACTTCACATAAAAACACGCTTGGATGTTGTTCTTTAGTGAATGCATGACGCTTCTGTAGGTTCACATTAACACGACAACAAGGGTCATTATTCAGGCACTTTCAGTGGTGTAACTGGGAAAGCAGGCAGGCTTTTCATTATGGAAGTAGCTCACAGGAGCTCCGTGGGATTTTGTAACTTCGGTGTTTAAGACTGTAATGTTTTAATTTGGGGAAACTGCTTTACCTTCATATCTCAGCAACACTCAGCTTAAACTCCTCTCTCCTCCTTTGTGCTTCACACTGCACTCGTGCGTGTGTGTGTGTGTGCGGTGTGAGTGACAGCAAAACAGCGTTGACTGGCTATTACTCATGAGACATATCCAATCAGAGATTGTTGTGGGTGGGACATTAAATGAAGAAGCGGGATGAGAGCAAAGAGCCCAGAGGAAGAGACAGCAGCAGAGCCTCGGTAGCGCACCTTATAATAACTTAATATAGGTGAGCGTTAAAATAAAACACCGGTAATCTGCAAAATGCCTAATATCGGCCCCCAATAATAGGCCAGGCCGATAATTCTGATTGGTGAGCATGATTGGCACGTGTGGAGCATGGCACTTCTGATTGGCGAGACTGACTCAGACAAAGAGGATAGCATGAATTTGTAAAACTATTCTCAGGAGAGTTTTAAACCCAGTGTCAGACATGCTGTATAATGCATATCTTGAATCGCAGCCTTTGCGATTCGCTAATTGCATCATTTCAAATCGCGATTTCGATTTCAAATCAATAAATTGTTCAGCCCTAATAGATATAGTTTCATAACCAAACTTAACCCCCCCACAAAGAAAAACAAATTGGATGGATTTTCAGCCTTCCGTTTGTTTCCCGCAAAACTACCACCACAAAATAAATGTTTATGAGCAGCCGCTATGGCCATCACTCCAGGGCTTCGGGCCAGACTTGTCTTCGGTGCCATCGCCGTTTTGGGGGGTGTCTGTACTCTCGGGGACGGGCATGCTCAGCTGCTCCTCTTCTCCAATCTCTTGCTCAGGGTAATTAGGCACCAAGGACGCTACCTGTCTTATCGACTCCGCCTCCTCAGTACCAGCAGGGAGTGGCTGCCTCTGGGTACGGCGGAACCATCTCACCCCCAACACTGCCCCCAGCACCAACACTGCCCCCAGCACCAACACTGCCCCCAGCAGCACCCCCAGCAGCACCCCTTGCCATGTGAGTCCTGTGAAGAGGAACACAAATTCTTGAAGCACAGTCCTCATTTGACCAAAACAATGAAAACAGAAACAAAGCACCCATGTGCCATGATAAACTTCATTAATTTGCTTTTTTGGGCCATTTTTGTTAGTATACAATATTCTGGAGCCAATATGCACCACCCACCAAGACAAACACAAAAAAATGAAAAATGCACAGCACCTATACAATTTGCAATAACCCGCATGGTGATGGTGCTGATGGTCACGTTGGTCTTGTGGTCTATGACTCTGTACACACCACTGTCATGGGATGTGACAGAGTGCAGTTTGAGATCTGTGTTCTGAATGGATACTCTGTCCTGGTATTGAGGCTCGCAGTCTGCTGACTGTCCTCTCACTGAGCACACGGGCACGGCAGCCGAGCCTTTGTCAGACAGGAACCGAACCCTTACTGTGTCTGAGCTGCTGAGCTGAAGTGACAGGGACTCACCACTTTGGAGGGTGACGTTCTGGTGGGCTGAAGGGAAGAAGAAATGTGTCAGCTTAGCAGGAATTAAACCTGCAGACGAACATAGCACTGACACCTGAATTACTCCAAATATTATCCAGCTGTACAACTGAAAGAAACACTGATTCAGATTAAAACAGCCATGCAAGTGTGAGCTGTACCTGTACGTGTGGTCAGGTAAAATGTACGTAATTAGCAGCTACACTCATCAATGAACAAGACAATATCTCAGTTACATGTGGGGATGGGTACCAAAACCCGGTACTAAACGTATTGATATCGAGTATTGATAAGCACTGGCATTAACGGTATTGCTTTTGGTACTGGAGAAATTAATAAATCAGATTGTTTCTACATACAAGTAATCTTTCCCAGTTCATCTGACCAGCTCCGTTACTGCTTAAGGATGTTAATGTAGAGCGCTCTCCTGCAAAGTCCTGTTCTGCTTATGGCTGTGTGATTTGTATACTGACATCCGCAAGACCCGGCCCGGTTATCGGGAGTATGCGCACAAATTTAAAACTTTAAAATTACATTTTAATACATTGTAAGACATATAAATGCATACGTACACAATCACGATACATAATTCAATATCAGTTAGTAGCTGAAATATATGACAAGCCTGCCTGCCATGCAGCTTTTTTATTTTTTGTGATATTGTAAAACACTTAAATGCACATGAACTCGTTGTGGACTGAGAAGTACTTAGGAAGCATTAAAACTAACAAAAACGATTGTGTATATTTTTAATTTTCTTATAATGATTTTAGTAATATTGCAACTCCAGTGCGAGGGGAGTATTTGTCAGCTTACTGTGTCAACGGTATTGCATGAAAAGTTTGTTCCTGCGTTCACAAATTGGGCAGGGATCTTAACACTTTGCTATACTGATCTGCGGTACCATAAAACATGCCCATGCATACGCAGATCGGGCAGCCACGACTAGTGATGATGGTGGAGAGAGTTAAGATCAAAATCATTTATTATGTTTGTTTTACATTTTCATTATCAGAAAATATGCATTTGTTTAAAACATTGCTGTATTTTTTGTGAATTTTTATTTTGCATTTCACATTTAATGTAAAATTGTTAAATACTGATGGAAAATTGTTGAATAACACTATGTAACAAATTTTTATTTTTATTTTGTTCCTGGGTACAAAGTGTGTTTTCCTAACCAGTTATGGCTAAAACAAACAGAAAATAGCTATTGTTCCACAAAAACTTTGCTATTTTTTTTGTTGTTTTAGGCAAACG
>JAODKM010000048.1:11448597-11464281 GCA_026780845.1 Petrocephalus sullivani | reverse complement strand
CAACTGCCATGTGATTGGTTGATTAGATAATTGCATTAATGAGAAATTGAACAGGTGTTCCTAATAATGCTTTAGGTGAGTGTATAACATCGAGTTCTGCTTTGTCACGTTATTCATGAACAGCAGGTGGTGCTAATGAGGCAAACATCCCGGGGAATCCTCCAGGAATTCCGAGAAGTAACATCCAATTGAGGATTATTGAAGGGAGAGCATCGCTTGCGATACATTTTAGCTTTAATTCGTTTTTAGAGGAAATCACAAATTCAGTTCCAACTAGTTAGAATACAAATTCTTCATATCAGAAATTCAATTATCACTAGTTATTTCTAATATCACAAATTGAATTCCAGCTAATTAGAATGCTAAGTCTTGATATAAGAAATGTAATTTTAACATATCAACATTATAATTTTAACATAACAAAATTACTCAAATTAATAAAAAAGTTTCTTGAAAGTTAATCGAAGTTTATTAAAAGTAATGTTTTAGCTAGTGAGATTCAAAGTGATTTTTTCTCCACTTTCCTGATGCTACTTCCCCCAGAGAGCCCGTGACAGCAGAAATCAGACATGCTGATGGTGACCATGGAGCAGGCAGAGGAGGCGCCGAGGAGAAGGAGGAGAGCGAGGGTGTGCGTGCCACCTCCTCGGCACCTCCCTGGTGACCTCGCCCATGGCTCCCATGGCTCCCCTGCAGCCGCACTTGGTGGGCGCCCCCATGGACCACATGAGGGTGGATGTCATGGATTACCTAAGTAAGTGGGCTGAGGCGTGCGGTTCCTGACCAGAGCACCGCCTCCAGGACGAGTTCGGGACCCCCGAGGAGCTACACAGCGACCATTAGGAAGAAGGGCCAGTCGCCCAAATTAGACAGCTAACACCACCCACTCTTATAAGCTGCACCATTTACCTGGCTCTAGCTATATATGGAAGGTCAAGTTCTTCCAGTATTTGGTAGGTATTCAACTGCATTCCAAATCCTGCTACTGTTGACAGCTGTTACTAATTTCTGAGCTCAGTCACCAGCACTGTCAAACACGACTAAAACCATGCAGTTGCCATAAACAGCAATTACACTAAATATCAAAGTAACCTGCTCCTTAGGAGAAGTTGATGCATAGTGTTCTGCCATCCAGCTAGCTACCATCTTCTATCTCTGCTCGCTAGTTATTTATTTTGGCCTAAGTTTTGGAACACCTAAAGAGGGGGTCAGTGGCTCCTTTTGAATGGGACTCCAGAAACGACAAACCAGGTTTACTGGTAAGACTGTAAAAAACTGGGAATACTAAGAATAAAGATCCTTTCCCCTGAACATTGTATTTTGTTTCTGTAAATATTAAATAAAACTATTGAATTTCGAGTAGCTTCGGATAAACAATACATTTCTATTTACAAATGTCCGGTCTTTAGTTCCTGACACCCTTCAGGTTGAAATCATTAGCTTTGTGGGGAGTTAAATCTCTCAGGCACAAAACTCAAGGTAATAGTTCAAAGGCAGTTTAGTTTTTAAATTAACGTCGCTGTCACTTAAGGGGGCCGCGTCCGCGTCGCCGACCTCGCTGTGATAACGTGCGCGCTCACGCCGAGGCTGCAGGCTCGTCCACGAGAAACTTATTGCTGCGTAATTTGCGCGTCGCTCCGATTCAGAAACGCCAGGGCGATACCCACCTTCACCGGACTCACTATACATGTTTCGTTTTCAGGTAATGCCATTTTTTCTTCTCTTCATGTGATGCATTATTATAGGGGCTCGTTGGACTCGGGCGACTGGCTGCGGAGCTTAGCGGAAGACTTTAGGGCACTATTTAGGTATTGTTTACGGGCTCGGTGTGAAGAAATATTTCCGTGCGGCCTAAAGCCTCGGCGTTTCCTTATCGGCCTTCCACGGACGGGAGGTAGGTTTGGGGCATGGCCATCGGTCTATTGGGGAATGCATAAATTTCCGTGCGGTGTTTTTATTTCGATTTCGTGGTTTCTTAGGAAGCTTTTCTTTTCATATGTCTTTTAATTTAGATGGATATGAATGTTTGGTCGCTGATTTGCTTATGGCCGTGAAAAGGGATGGGGGTGATTAGGTAACCAGGCATCCGAAAGCGCGGTTTTACTTCTCCTGTTCCTCCGCCCAGCCCCGATGCATCCCCGATTGTGATATAAAAATGGAGGCACGAAGTGTATGACACATCCCCGTAGAATTTATTCACCGTGTCAGGGAGCACTGCTGGAACCGGGCAGCAGCGTCCGTGCCCCCGATGATGGCGCGGTCTTTCATGCTAGCGGCTGGACATACAGCGGTGCTTCTCGGATAATCATCCAGCTTCCTTCTGTGCTCAGTAAACGAAAGTACACTCCTGTATGGCTGTTAGCCGCGGGCCGCCACGGTCCCACAGAGGATGCCAGCCTTTCCGATGCCTGTCATGTGCACCAGCCCCAGGCTTTGCGTGTGTCTAATTATTCTTAGTCCAAGAACAGCGTTACTTTATATTTTTGGCTTGGCAGATGGCTTTGTCCAAAGCTGTGTATAAAGTGACTGCTGCTCCCTGGTCCCCTGGGGTTAAGGACCTCAAGGGCTCTGCAGTGGTATGAGCCATGGGATTTGAAGCCATGACCTTCCAGGCATGGCCACAGATCTGACGTGCTGAGCTGCACGCTGCCCAATCTATGTTTGCATTGCCGTTCTGAGTTGCACGCTGCACGAGGCAGGACGTGCAGAAGTGCATCTGCAGTCATAGCCCTGCAGTTTCTCACTGGACCCTTTGATAACCCAGTAATCAGGTACTCCCCAGAGACAATCGAGATCCCCTGGGGGTGGTGACCAGGGCCTGTGGTGCATTGTGGACTTCTGTTTTTTTAACATTAGATTTCATATGACCGTTATTGTCTTCTCTGTCTCCTGAACTAGTCCCTGGATGAAGACTGTACCCTGGAGGAGGAAGAGGGGCTTGCGGAAGAGGAAGATGAAATTGACCAGTTCAATGACGACACCTTTGGAGCGGGAGCGATTGGTAGGCCCCGCCCCCATGTGGTGTGCCCGCCCCCTGGTCTCTCCCACGTGTGACGTTTATGCACTGCTCCCATCCAGATGACGACTGGCAGGAGGAACATGCCCGGCTGGCAGAGCTGGACGAACGGGTGCGTGATGGCGGCGTGTCCCTCCCTCCTGCCGTGCCCCCAGCAGCCACAGCTTCTCCCCCCAAGCCCTCGGCGCCTCCTCCTGGTTTGGAGGAGCGTGGCGGTGGTGACCTAGCGGAGTCCCTGACCAGGCTGATCCTGGGGACGGATCCCGCGATTGCTGGAGTGGGGGCGGCCGGGCCACCCGAGAGGGCGGAGCTGCCCCCCCAGCGTCAAGCCCTGTCCGAGGCTCTCCCAGCCAGGCCCCATTCCCTGCTGGGCTACCAGCAGCAGCAGCAGCAGCTGCGCATGGGGACAGCGCCCCTGCAGGTAAGTTGTCACACTGCACTAATATGTGCTGGTGATCTCCATATAGTCTGAATGTCAAATACAGGGTTAAAAAAACATGCATCCTTGGGTGAGGGTGAAGTGTGAGCCTGTGCCTTGTGCCATTTTCGAGATCTTATTAGTCCTCCATGTCATTGTAATTACTGCTGCACAATATAACATCGCAATTTACTCATGATTATATAGCACAATAATCAGCAGGGCTGTAGGTGACAGGTGAAGCATTTGTCTAGATGCTGGCTTTTCAGTACTATACGGATGTTTACTTATGCCAACAATTGGAGCTGTTTGTGGCTGGTGGCTGTTGGCGTGACCTCACTCTGCATTTGGGGGAAGGCTCTGAGTGCTCATGGAAGCCCCCTCCTTTCAGGTGAACTCACGCAGTATCTGGGAGAGCGTAGGCTTTGGACCTGTTGGTGTCACCCCTGGACTTGGCCCCCATATGGAGGTAATGCATCTTCTACTCCATGGAGCAGACCTGCTGATGGTGTTGTGTGAATGGAAATGCTCTCTTATTTAGTTTCCTATGAGGGGTGATCCTTCGTGGATTCACACGGTACTTGTGTGAATTCCTTCCTGCTCCACAGGACAGTTCACTCATGTCCATCATCAAGGAGTTTGGTTTGCCCAAACAGCCCCCTTCAATGAGAAGTGACGAGAGGCGAGATCTCTCAGAGAGGGTTCCGCCCCCTCGCTCCTCCTCACCTGTGATTGGCAGCCCTCCCGTGAGAGCTGTGCCCATTGGGACGCCTCCTAAGCAGCCTGTGAGCCACATGCTGAACCAGCAGGTAGGGTCTCTTGACACCCCCTGCCGGCGTGGCCAATTAGGGTGGTCACCAGGGTAGGCCAGATGAAGTGATACTGCCTGTCTGCTTCAGATCCACTGCCCCACGGCGGTACACGTGCGTGCTCCTGTCCAGCACCGCTACGCCCATCCTTTCCCTGAGCGCCTCTCCCCCAACACGCTGTTGAACATCACGGTGAGAGGCTTGCCTGTGCACCCCTCTGCCATCAGCCGGATGTAGCCTTAGGCGCCCAGTGAGGACCTACAGTGAGCCCTCTTCCTCTTTGCCCAGAATTCGCCCCTGTGTCGGCCTCCATTCCCTGGCGGGGTGGGCCCGGTTCTGTCCCAGATCCAGCGGGCCCAGCTGCTCAGCTCCCAGGTGGGTGTGCTCCGGCACAGTCACCAGGCTGTGCTTTACCCTGCTTTACCCTCCCATGTGCTCAGCGTTGCCCTGCCCGGGGTTGCCTGTCAGCAGTGGCCAGCCTGGATCTGTATACTGATGATGCGCTTTCTCATCAGGTGGGGGCATTCTCCAGGCCCGGGCCGGCCCCACCACTCTTACCTGGCGGGGGCGGTGGCTTCAGGCCATTTTTCGGACAACATCCTCCTAGGGTGGGGCCCCACATCCCCCCGAACCACGGCCCCATCCGGCACAACACCATGCACCTGCATCCGCAGCACCGGAGGCTGCTGACCCAGCGGCTGCAAAGCAGGGGGTCAGTCTGTGTGTATGACTCTGAGTCACTGCAGAGTCTCGCTGGTTTTCGCATCTGGTTCGGTTGGAGCTCTGCTTCTGGCTCGTGGTCGGGATGCCAAAACGTTATAAGATATGGAAAAAAGTCAGTGGCGAGGGTTCTGTGAAGATATGTGATACATTGCCATGTCGGTGTACGTTTGTACCGTCTGTGGTGATGAGCTGTTGGCGTGAGTCAGCTACCGCAGCGTCGCAGGCCGGAGAGTACCGGGACTGCTCGTGTGACCCTGCTGTGTCCCCGTGCAGGGATCGGGGGGGACGTGGAGGCGAGCGGAGGACCAGGGACCCCTACAGCAACCTGATGACGCAACGGGAGAAGGACTGGGTGGCCCGCATCCAGATGATGCAGCTGCAGAGCACTGACCCCTACCTGGATGACTACTACTACCAGGTGTGCTGAGCCACCAGGGACTCTGATTGGCTGCTCGCTCCTAATTAAGGTTCTGATTGGTTACGCTCAGTCTCAGACTGTGGATGAATGCTCTCTAGCTCAGAACCTACAACAAAGGCTTGACTGTTCTGCTGGATGTAATAAGATTTTTATTAGTCATTTTATCGCATTGAGAGTTGATGATTACTTATCGTAGCATCGTGGCTAACTGGTGGAATGCTCACTGCAGAATTACTATGAGAAAATGGAGAAGAGGCAGGAGAGAGACAGAGACAGCAGCAGCAAGAAGGAGCATACCACCAAGCTGATCACACCCCAGGTGGCCAAGCTGGAACACACCTACCGGCCAGGTGAGATGCCTCGGCTGAGAGGCCGATGCCGTCGGCACCTACCCCCGCTGGAGATGTTACTCTCTCCATAAGTGTTGCTGCAGGAAATTTGGTCGGTGGCGGTGCTGAGTGTTTGCTTTCCTCAGCGTGGTCAGTGAGTTTGTGCTCCTGATTTTTGCAGACTTCGATGTGTCCCTGGGTAAACAAGGAGGGGGCTTGTGTTTCACTTCTTTATCTTTGTGTTTCACAATCTTCATCGTATGGCATCAAAACATTAATTAAAACCAGTGTTGTCCATTGAGGCAAGGTGCATAGATTTGTAAAATACCTGTTTTATTGCCTTTTGCTAAACACATACAAAACATATGCTTACCTAGAAAAGCTGTATGGAGCAGTATAAGGGAGTCTTTCATTCATGGTAATCATAATAACAAAAGTCTTGAATCAACAACCTTCTAAGCACCTGCACAGAGGCTTAACTAGCTGAGCCACACACCACTGATGGCTGGATGGCTGGAAGCCTTGAGTTTGAAAATTAGGAAAAAAGTGGACCAATGTGGTGATGTCATACAATGAAGATTGTGATTGGTTAATGAATTGGAACTCAAGCCTCTCCCTTGTTGACTCAGTGACACATTGAACTCTACAGAATCGGGATGTCCAGATTAATTGTAATTGGGCCTTAAAAGTTAGGCCTGACAAGGCCCGAGCCCGTGTAAAATGATAGACCCGAACCCAACGGAACCCGCGATTCCGATTTTCATTAGCATTTTTATGTGTATGAAAAGCGAATTGAGCACCACCGTACACTGAAGTCTGAACTGTGCTATACATTAATCCATGGATAAGACTGGGAATATATTAATTGAATCCAAAATTTATTCTAACAAAAATGATATAGAGCATAGACCTAATAAACCACAGAACAATTCTCTAGCAACCTGAACATGGTAAAGTGATTGTATTTTTACCTGCACATTTTAAGTGCCGCGTTTGCAAACAGCGCTCGATTGCTTTTTTTACCCATAGTAATGTGCTTCCCATGTACACATGGGTCAAATTAGCAGAGAAAAATGACGCATATAACTACCATCATGAAAGCCGCGACTGTGTTAAGTTAAATAAAATAATGAAAGTAAAACAATTCCAGTAATAAAAACTTTAGGGATCTTGCGCCTAATAATAGGACCTTTCTGTGAACAATCTCTTACCATTAAATAGGTATGCAATTCACTTACGACTTGGCAGCGGAACCGATATATTTCTGCACTGCAAATGTAATGTTTTCCTCGGGTTTCACGTGTCTGTGTTTTGTGGGCGTATACGCAGTCACTTTGGGCCACCTCTGATTGGTGAGCATGGCTGCCATGCGAGGAGCACGGCACTTCTGATTGGTGAGACTGACTGTCACACAAGGAGGACGGAATGAATTTGTAAAACTATTCTCACAACAGTTTTAAACCCTGGGTTAGACGTGCTGTATTATGCATAATGTGAAACTGATAAATAGCTCAGCCCTAGCGCTCATTTACTACGCAAGCCGGAGCACAAGGCCGAGCCCGTGTAAAATTATAGAGATTAAGCCCGAACCTGTCTGGTACCATCGGGTTCGGGCAAAGCTCTTCAGCTCTAGTCCTGGTCTCTGGGCTCCTTGATTCCTCTTTCGAGTAAGTAAGCTGTAGAGCTGAAGATGGATGTGCTGGCATCAGCCTTTGCTTTTCTCGTGGCTGCAGTGCAGTTCGCTGGCTCTTTGGGCAAGCTGACAGTCTCCAGCGTGAACAACCCCAGGAAGATGATCGACGCCGTGGTGACCAGCCGTAGCGACGATGAGGTGAGCGTCCTGCCTATGGCCGCCCGGCTGCCCGTTGGCTCCCTCTCTCCTGTTAGCTGTTAGCTCTCTCCTCATTCTGTTTCTCTTCCATCCTTCAGGAGAAACGAGAGAAGCAGGTGTGGAACAAGAGGAGACAGATCCTGTACACTGTGGAAAAGGTGAAGAGCACGGAGGGGGGTGGCCAGTGGGCTCAGAGCTGTCTGATCTTGCGGGGTGGGGAGGAGTTTGCCCTGTGGCTTAGCACTTTGCTTCCTCTTGCTTTGCTTGTCTATGTCAGATGTACAGTCTACTGTTGGAGGTGCAGGATTTTGAGAAGAAGTTCCTCCAGACGCCAGAAGAACAGAGAGAGGCTCTTCTGGAGCAGCACAAGACCCACACCATCCAGCTGTACAACACATTGAGGGAGAAGGAGTGGGCCGATAGGTGAGCAGAGCCCAGCCGTGCCCGAGCCCAGGGCTGCACATCCTCCGGTGTAGCTGGCCTCTGCTCGGTTTCTCCGTGTCACGACGTGCCAGAGCCTTTAGCAGTCTGTTTCTGTCCCCGAGCCTGTCTTCCCTCCAGGCTTTTCTGACATTTCCTGGTCGCTGTCCTCAGAGTCAGCGATGAGCAGTGCCTGATGATCATGTCGGTGAGGAAAGGGAAGCGGCTAGTCTCCAGGCTCCTCCCCTTCCTGCCAGCGCCCCAGGCAGCTGCGGTTGTCATGGCGATCGCCCGGAATCTTCCAGCCTTGGCAAAAAAGGACAAGCAGGATCAGGTATGATTTGCAGGAGGCCGTGATGTGGCGACAGCGAGATGCTTTATTGGGGGTGGGTTGCAGCCTGGAAGAGCCAGGATCTCTCCCAGGCCCACCTCTCTCTGGCCCTGTCCCCTAGGTGCTGTGCTGGTTGGTGGAGCCCGTCTCTGTGGTGGTCCAGTCCCTTTCCAGCTCGGCCCTCACCGACCTGCTGCAGGAGCTCCAGGGCAGCGAGGGTCAACTTCCCCGCGTGCTTCAAAACAAGGTGCCCCGAGTACTGCCTGCTCTACCCACTGCCAACCTGTGCAGATTGGACGAACGAGGACACTGTGTACATTTACACAAGGCACCCTGTCACCTCCGACCTCTGACCTGCTCCTCTGCCCATCCATAGTTCGGTGTGACGCTGCTATACCTGATCCTGAGTGAGGGAGAGCGGATGCAGAGCTCTGACGCTAACTGCCAGCTCATGGATGACAATCGATGGTACGCTAAAGCCGTCTCCCATCGCAACGGGTCACAGCACCCTTGCAGGCTGGGCTGACCGCTGAACTGCCACGACGGCGAGCAGAATAATCACCCTGGGCTCACTAGCCAGCGCTGATATGTGACATCAGGTTATGGGCACATTGCTGTACTTCCTGTTGCTGAGGGTTGAGAAGATGCTGAGATGTCCTGAGGTTTTAAGGTGTTCCAGTTCTGATCCCAATACCAACATCTACCAGACTGTCAGCCAGATTTGGGGGTGGGGGCGGGGTTTCGGTTTTGCGTGCCGGCTGTCAGGGTGTTGCATGTGAGTCGCCGTGCTGTACTGACTCGGTGTTGCGTGCCGGCTGTCGGGGTGTTGCATGCGAGTCGCCGTGCTGTACTGACTCGGTGTTGCGTGCCGGCTGTCGGGGTGTTGCATGCGAGTCGCCGTGCTGTACTGACTCGGTGCTGCGTGCCGGCTGTCGGGGTGTTGCATGTGAGTAGCCGTGCTATACTGACTCGGTGTTGCGTGCCAGCTGTCGGGGTGTTGCATGCGAGTCGCCGTGCTGTACTGACTCGGTGTTGCGTGCCGGCTGTCGGGGTGTTGCATGTGAGTAGCCGTGCTATACTGACTCAGTGTTGCGTGCCGGCTGTCGGGGTGTTGCATGCGAGTCGCTGTGCTGTACTGACTCGGCCCGCTGCCCTCAGGACGGAGCTGGTGTTCTCAGTGACCCGGAAGCTCCTGGAGGTGCCATCTGCTTCCCTGTCTCCTCCTCTCTTCACTCCTCCCAACCTCCTGTCACTCTTCTCCCGATACGTGGACCGTCAGCGGCTGGAGCTCCTGCAGGACAAGCTACAGTGAGTCTCATCCCTGCTCATGTCCCTCGGGCTGTCGGCACATGTGTGGTACCAGAGATTCGTACCGCATGCCTGTCAGGCCGCACAGTAGCGCTTTGTGTATCCGCCACGCTCACGCGTGCCTCTGTCACCCGCAGCCGCCCCGCCTGCCCGCTGCAGCCCACTGCGTACCCATCTGCCATACGTTCCTAAGACCGGCACGCCCAAAGCAGACTTTCCTCTGACCCTATTCTCTCTCTCTCCTTTCAGGATCTCTGCCCTGTCCAGGTAGAAGTGGCTTCAAATGTCAGTTATGTCCTATTGAAGAGCAACTGACCATGTTAGCATATCTGTGTGTGTGTGTGTGTGTGTGTGTGTGTGTGTGTGAGAGAGAGAGAGAGAGAGCGAGTGACAAAAAGAGGGGAGGCATATTTAAGGGTAACGTTGATTTTAATTGGATTTGTTTCCTTCAGTATACATGTTAACTAGGGCTGTTTGTCTCTGTGTGTGAGCGTGTGCAGGAGTGAGATGGACTGAAATGGCAGAACAGAAATAAAACCTTTGTTTTTAAATATCTTTGTTAACATGAAGCCTGTGATAAAACACCAAATTAAATTGATTTCTATTGTTTAAACTGTGAATGCTGCCTGTTATTTCACAGTGCATTCTGTGTATGCTATTTCTGGGTGTCACTGAGGAAACCCACTAGTTTGTATTTTTATTTATTATTATTTTTTTAATGTTGGCGCTAGAAAGGCTCCTTGTCCTTGTTCCTTCCTGCACTTAAGATGACAAAATGAAACCTTCGCCCAGACCGGGACTCGAGCCCTGGACCCTCACGCTGAAAGTCTTATCAGGCTGCTTGCACTTTTCCCAAATAAAAATGTCAAGACTTTTCCCAGACTTTTTCCAAAACTGACCTTCCCCAAGACCTTGACTTTTATACATGGGTGCCTAATTTTTTGTTGAGATCGTACCTGTGTTTAGTAGAAACTTTCAAAGTGACGGAATAAATGAATTGACAGTAAATTGTTTTACTGACAGACACTTTTAACAACGTATGAAAATCACAAAAGTGCATAAATTTTACAGACGTTTTATGAATTCAGTCTTTTCACTCGCATCTTTCTTCCCATCTTTAACATAACTTAACTTAGCTCCACCTTATTTTAACTCTCAAAAACTTGACGAGGCTGTTGTTGCTCCTTATTCGCAGCTCCTTATTCGGATTTTCCGGTCCACCTTAAATGCTGCGCAACCAATTGCACTTCTGCTCTTGCGCCTCTAGGGGGGCTTATTTACCGAGGCTTACGCTCAGAGCTTCATTATTTCGATTCGCATTAACTTATTAAATGTTTTGAGCCGAGGAAAACACAATTCAGAAAGACATAATATGTCTGCAGGTGATATCACTTGTAACCTGCCTGGCTCAAAGTTGTTTTCACCTTCAAATCCCCCTGAGAACATAGCTCACATACACGTTACTTGTCACCATATGATGATTTCCAGGCAGGTGTTCAAGGGGTTAAACACTTTGAGTCAGAGTGTTTAACACATTCAGCTACTGTCTGGAAATCATCATATAACAAGGAATGTGTATGTGAGCTATGTTCTTAGGTGGATTTTAAAGTGAAAACAACTTTGAGCCAGGCAGGTAACAAGTGATATCACTTGCAGACATTATATTATGTCTTTCTGAAGTGCGTTTTCCTCGGCTCAAAGCACTTAATAAGTTGATGCGAATCTAAATAATGAAGCTCTGAACGTAAGCCTCGGTAAGTAAGTCCACCTAGAGGCGCAAGAGCAGAAGTGCAATTGGTTGCGCAGCATTTAAGGTGGACCGGAAAATCCGAATGAGGAGCTGCGAATAAGGAGCAACAACAGCCTCGTAAAAAACTTGTTGTACCGCAAAAAAGCCCAACCGTGCAATCCAATTTTTAAACTTCTGGGGTTTTAACGATAAGTTTAAAAACACGCAAAGACCCAACTGGTAGCACTAGGTTATAGGCTATAGCTACTGTCAAAGCAGATGCGGGAACAAACTGGTACGACCAAAATATGCATTTTCTGACATTTGGAAGGAAATCATTTTACTGCCAACACAGCATAACCGCCTGTGTCAGGTAATAATTAAGAATAACTAAATTCTACCACTCGCGCACTAACTTGATGCACGACTTATTTTCATCCGCATCTTGAAAAGCCCAAACGTGCTCTAATTACACGCGTGCAGCTATGGCCTTTTTACATACTTACATGACACGACACTGCTAAAGTTAATCTGATTCAGATTATTTTTGCCGCTATTGTTGATTTGCTAAATTACCAGGACCAATTAAATCCTAGCAGTTGGCAGCTTGCTGTAGACCTTTCGTTAGCAATGTAGTTATTTCACGTACATAATGCAACTTCTAGTCATTGTATCCGATTGTCATGAGAAACATATATCAGGCCCGGCTCCAGCGTGGGCCATGAAGATTTTTTGGGGGGGCAATTACATATAAAAAAAACTATATTGAGGCTGGTTGGGCCAGCCTTGTGACTGGGTGGGCCAGCCCCCCCTGGCCCCTCCGTGAAGCCGGGCCCGAAAGTATATATATATATATATATATATATATAAAAGCTGGAGTACATTTGGGTGCCCAGCTAGTGAAATCATATCAAGTTTTTAGCTGATTTTCGCTGTTAGTTTAAAATATTTGGAGCCTTCGTGTATAGAATTCTACTATGAGCTAATTTTTTTCCAACCTTGTTCAACTTTTTCCAAACTTTCACATAAAATTCCAGACCTTTCTGGAAAGCAGCTTTTTAAAATTTCCTACTTTTTAAGACTTTCGGGACCTGCGCAAGCGTTCTGTTTTATGCCTCGCTGACTGAGGTTATTCTCACAATAAAATTAAGGTTCGAATCTCGACTCGACCACCAATAGTTTCGAACGAGAACAGCAAGGATGCTACTAAAATTAACCAACACTATTGTAGATTATATATATATGTGTACCATTTGTATAGATATAAAAATATTTTATAATCTCGACTCCACCGCTGATAGTCAGAAGCGGAAAGGATAGAGGTGAAAGTTCATAAAAGACGGCTTACTACCAGATGAATAAAAATGCTTTACTTCTGATTAGTCTTTAAGACAGGACACTTTCATCGGTTAGGTCTTGGCAGCAGAATTACCTGAATCTTGGTAGCAGAAGCCGACGTGATTGGCTGTCGCTACCAAGAATCGCCTGAATCTTGGTAGGAAAAGGAAACGCGATTGGCTGCCGCTACCAAGAATTGCTTGAATCTTGGTAGCAGACGCCGACGTGATTGGCTGTCGCTACGAAGAATTACATCGACTCCGCTAGCCATGAGTCGAAGCAATTCTTGATAGCGACAGCCAAACACATATAAGCATTTTCGCCCTACCATCAACAGGTGGCTCCGTGGCGCAATGGATAGCGCATTGGACTTCTAGTCAAGCACTTGAGATGTGATTCAAAGGTTGTGGGTTCGAGTCCCACCGGAGTCGCATATTTTGTTATTTTTAAAATACATTTTATTAGCACTTTATGTTCATGGACACGTGACCTGTAGGAATTTCGCAAAACCACGGCACGATGTCTCCGATATGCATGGATGGAGTGACAAAACGCAAAAGACACCGTTGCGGTTTTAGAGAAGGTTGTTAATTAAGGCTGTTGCGCTGCCATGCCTGGAGGTACTTTTGCATGTGAGCATTCCCCTTTAGGGCTTTGGAATGTAAGGGAAAACACAGAAAACATTCTGCAGGGCCTATACACACTTGCAGCGCATGTGCTTGCATAAATGCGTGTCGATTTTATGTTTAACTTTCTCTGAGCCAAATTTTAATTAGGAAAAGGTTTGAAACATGTCCCGTGAAAGTTAACTAGTACTCAGTCTCAAAATAGCAGCATCAAAGGGAAAGTACCATGTTATCTGGATATCTCTGTTTTAGCTGCAGTGCAAAAAAAAAAAAAATCCGCCCCTTACAGATTTTTCTCTTCTGGTGGAACAGGTTCTCTTCTTCACACACCTCTCCATTCCAAAGACTGCGAGGTCACCCACGGTTATTCGGCCCTAATCCGTGAGTCAGCCGTGTCTGAAATTCATTTGACAAATGAATTTCTTCAAAACACACCATTGATCCGGCGCGTGCTTGTGCAGTGGGAATACACAGTAAACTATGGAATAAGTGGCGTTGGTTATCGGAGCTGTCTATTCCGACGAGATGCCGGGCAGGCTGAGCAGCGTCCTCGCCGCATGACACGGCAGCCGCTGGTGGGGACCGGCAGGCAGCCCCCGCTGACCCCGGCTATCGCGTTAGCCTGCCAGCTAGCCGACTTCCTTGTTGGGGAGGGAGGTTCGCAGGCGGCCGGAGGTACAAGCCCTTACGATTCGGGTTTACGTGAGAGACAGCCGGCTGGGATACATGCTTTTGACGAGTCCGCTTTGTAACTTAAGGAGCTCTTGCGAAGAATAAGCAGGGCTCACGGAGCGGGGATTTAAAGCGTGAAGCGGCGCTGGCGGAACCGGGGGACTCGGAGCTGGTACGGGTTCGGCACGTTCGGAACCGGACCGCGGATCGGCTGACCCGGGCAGCACAGTCACGCACACGGCTTTTTTGTTTTACTCGTACGTCTGCGGTTTAAATATTATTCGGTCGCTTTGGAGGAAACCGAGGCAGGCGGCTTGATAGCTGGCGGCGGGAGATGCTGTGTGGCCGGCTTGAGGGAGAACTCGAGCGCCCGGCTCTCAGGGCCTCCGCAGGGGAACAGGCCGCTGGCCGCCGTCTGCCCCGCTCCGCTTTATTTATTCATAAAGCGACCTGACACGGCGCTCGTCCTTTTTACGGGACAACCTGACCGTGTCGTGCGGAATGTAAGCTGCCGATTGTGCCTTAGTAGATGATAATGATAGCATTGGGTTCGGCTAGCTAGCCGCCCCGGTCCCTGGAAGGTGAGGTGCATTTCGGACACGTATACAGGGCCAGCCGGCGGCTCGCGTCAGCTAACGCCGCCGGACAGCCCACCGGCGGGCCGGTAAGGCGCCGGTCCACTGCTAGATTACAAATATCTGTTAAAAAAGTTTATTTATAACGTGCAGGTGTCCTCGGCACCGGGGAAACGGCGTTATAACTTTAGCGCAGTTTGTCCCCAGGCGTCTCCGAAAGGCGACCCGGGGTACTCAGCGAGTGTAAATATTTAATTAAAAAACTGAGTGAGCCGCCGCCGTTGTAGATTAAGGCGTTTCTGCTTGTACCCTTTGTAGGTGATTAGGCCCCATCCTAGACTGCGAAGCCGCGGGCTGGCGTCATGTCGGAGCCCAAGGCGCCCACGCCGACACCCGGGGACACGTACAAGGGCTGGCTCTTCAAGTGGACTAACTATATAAAGGGCTACCAGCGGCGATGGTTCGTCCTGAGCAATGGCCTGCTGTCTTACTACAGGTAAGTAGGAAGCAGACCCTCAGCCTACTGCGGGTAAATAGGAAGCAGCATTTCTCTAAGGTGAGCAGTATCCATTTAGTAAATGTTAATTAACTATTAATTGTGTTACTGCTCATCAGGCCTTGCATTGTAGTTGGGACTGTCTTGCTAAGAATTTCATGAGCATACCCTTTGATGCTCCTCTAATTCCGGCCAAAACAGGACGCAGGCAGAGATGGGGCATACCTGCCGGGGCACCATCAACCTGGCCACGGCCAACATTGCTGTGGAGGACTCCTGCAACTTCGTCATCTCTAATGGCGGTGCACAGACATACCACCTGAAGGCCAGCTCAGAAGTGGAGCGCCAGAGATGGATCACCGCCTTAGAGCTGGCCAAGGCAAAGGCTGTGAGAATGCAGGCCGAGTCAGGTGAGGGCGCCCCCTCATGGCCGTGCGCGTGCAGGCCGAGTCAGGTGAGGGCGCCCCCTCATGGCCGTGCGCGTGCAGGCCGAGTCAGGTGAGGGCGGCCCCTCATAGCCGTGCGCGTGCAGGCCGAGTCAGGTGAGGGCGCCCCCTCATGGCCGGGCCGAGTCAGGTGAGGGCGCCCCCGCGAGCGCGGGCGCGGCGGGGAGGGGAAGAGTGGGGATGGCGGGGGGCGCGGCGG
>JAODKM010000048.1:11387777-11399468 GCA_026780845.1 Petrocephalus sullivani | reverse complement strand
GAGCTCATCCTCGAACAGGTAAAGCCGCCAATTACAGCACAGAGTAACCGATTTTGTTATTAGCAACGAGTGAACGCTGTCGCTTTGAGTAACCGGAAGTATAAAACCGGACTGCGGAAGTAGTGGTCTGTCATGGCAGCCTACGTACGTTCTTATAGAAACCTGTGGATAGAAATGGATAAAAAGTTACAGGAGAATATTTGAGGAAGTATTTAAAGTGCAGGTTGCAGCTGCCTACTGGAGGAGAGAATCAAAGCGTAATGGCTGGTAGCGCTTCTGACCTGTAGCACGCACTCCTGACCTGTAGCGCATACTTCTGACCTGTAGCGCATACTTCTGACCTGTAGCGCGCACTTCTAACCTGTCTCTTTCTGCCAGGTGTGAGATCTGCGGCTTCACCTGCAGACAGAAGGCCTCGCTCAACTGGCATATGAAAAAGCATGACGCCGACGCCTTCTACCAGTTCTCCTGCAGTATCTGTGGGAAGAAATTTGAGAAGAAGGACAGCGTGGTGGCCCACAAGGCCAAGAGCCATCCGGAGGTTCTAATCGCGGAGGCCCTGGCTGCCAACGCGGGCGCCCTCATCACCACGCCGGGCCCACTGCTGGCTGGGGGGTGTGTGGAGGGTGGGGGCTCAGGGGAGGAGCCTGCACCGGAGCCGGTGGAGCAGGTGGTGGTGCTTAACCAGGGGACGAGCCTTCATGCCTTACAGGTACCCATGTCACTCACCTTGTCCTTACCAGCTGATACTGCCCAGCTTCAACTCCTGCCTAGTGTGGCCCCCGCAGCACCACCTCCACCCCTCCCACTACATTCACAGGACCTCGTGGAGCTCGACTGTTCCAGCTCCAGTCCCGCTCCCACCCCCCAGAGCTCCGCCTCCCTCGAACAGCATGCCGTCCCCACTGGGGAAGTGGGCTGGCAGACGGAAGAAGGGGGCGGTTTTAGGCAGGTGCTTCTGGAAAGGCCAGAAGGCCAAATTCAACATGAGACTCATCATGAACTGCTATAGATGCCTGACTAAATGGGAACAGCCAATCAGGAGCCACATTGCAGGAGGCGGGACTCTCCACACCCAATGAGAAATTGTGGGAGGGGCGATTAAACTGCATGAAACCATGTCCAGGCAGAAAATATGGATAATTACTTAGACGATACTACATCAGGGAACAGATCTAATCATTCTTTATTTTTTTTCCAACTTTAATTTTACCATATCACCTCCTGTCCCCAGGCTTAAATCTTTCACCTGCTTGGCTGAGCATGTGAAAGTGAGTGGGGGTTTTGAGTGGCTAATATGAGGATGGATATCCCTCTTTTCTGCCCTAGCTCGATTTTTCATTCCTTTAAGAATCATGTATAACAAAATAGGGAGGCATTTATCATATTTTTCATTTAATTTATTAGAGGTACTTCTGCTGTGTTGTCAATAAAAAGTCAGTTAAAGTTAAAGCACTGTAAGTATTATAAATGCCTCCATCAGTTTTGCAACTGAATGTTATGTGCACTATTTTTAGATTATAATAGCAATTTTAAACAATACTCCGTTACAGCGGACCTCCTAGCAGGCGAGTGCTGCAACTCTTTGTAGCTGTAGCTCTGGCGCCCTCCTGTGTCTGCAAGTTGTAGTTGCAACATTTCTCTGAGGTGTAGTTTCTGAAGCCTGCAGCTGGTGGATTTGTCACGTACCGTGGAGCCTTTTAGACGTTTATAGCAAAACAAGTGTGAGATTAGAATGAGAGCAGCATGTGGGTCGGCCCATCATGGCCGCCGTACCTCGTGCAGACTGCTGGGTGTGACTGACCACAAACTGGAGGGTTATGGTGGGTGAATACAAATGTGCATTGCATTAAAAGGAGACATTTTTTAAATCCTATGTATGGCTAGATGTAGTGCTCTTTGATTTAATCTACTTTGTCATTTGATGACAGTTTTATTAAGTTAATGCATGTTATTTTCCAAGTTGTACATGTAAGGTGTTTGCTAAGGAGTGGTACGTTAGAAACATTTATTAAACAGTCATATGGGAAGAGACATCAGTCACCTACAGTAATGCTATCAGTCTCAGCTGTCACCTGTACATCTCGGAAATGCCAAAGTGTTCTGCGTTCAAGAAAGCGGAGAGACTCCGTCTTTCTTCCTCTGTGCCTGGTACTGCTTCAGGGCTCTTTTGGGGGGGGTCAGGCTGTCACTCAGACCCACCCTCCTTTTCCTCCTCCCCCCTTCTTCCAGCAGCTCCCCCGAGTCTTGCTCCTTGGTCACGCCCTCTTGGGAATCTGGCATCGGGGGGCTGAGACTGCTCGGGTGGCTGGGCACGCTACCGCCCCCGGGGATCTGCAGGTCGCTGTCGTGGGCAAACTTGCAGGTGCTGCCGAAGCGGCAGCGGCCGTCCCGCCGGTAGGCCAGGCACATCCTGCGGCCCCCGATGTGCGAGGGCCGGGCCTGCGCGGTCAGGGGCACGTGCTTCTGCAGGATGCTGAGCTGCTCCTCTGCCCGCTCTTTGAATGGGTTGGCAAAGACGCTGGTGCCAGACAGCACGCTGGGCGGTGGAGGCGGCAGTCTGCTGCCGGGCTGTGGGGTCCCCAAGGCCGGGGCGCTGGCCTCCGGCTCGACGGGTGCCTCTGGGCCTGTCTGCACGTCAAGAATCTCTTCAGAGTCAGAACTAGAGCTGGACCCAGATCCTAACTCCAGTAAGAAATTCTTCCTCTTCACTTCGGCTCCACTCTCATTTTGTCCACCTGTCACAAGCTGACTACAGAAAACACATTTACATGTTTATTAAGCATTTTTCCTACTGCTTCTCAACATATACAGACATCTTATTGTTCACGGTCAAACGTGAATCTGCCTATACACAACAGTAGTATATAATGCTTATTATATAACCAAGTTAATGGTGTTCCCCCACAGCCAAACACTAGTTAGACCACATGCGCCACCTGGGTACAGCTCCTGCGGTTCAGGCCAGCAGATGGCGCAGTGGTTAAAGAGGTGGCGGGTGTCAGAGGGGGACCCCGAGGTGACGCCGACAATACGTAAGCTATATAAAGATATACAAACATGATCCCCGGCTGTGGAAAGAAAAACTGTGAATATAACAAGTCGGCAGTAAATAAGGTACTCGGTTTGTTTACGCAAGCGTGATGAAAACTGAACACGCTCATTTATTATAGAAAAGCGCCAGGAAATAGCGCAAGTGGCGCTTCTCTCTTACCCCTGCTCCCCGGCGTCGCTGTCCGACTCGGAGGACGAGCCGTAGCCCACCAGAGGAAGCGCATTCGCCGACATGCCCAGCCCCCCTTAGTTACCCATGCTGTTTAATAATGAAAGCCCTCTTCAGACACCCCGGATCGCGATGGTCCGATCGTGCAGGTTCGGCCCTTAAACCGGCCGACTGCTCGATTGCTCGACGCTAAAGGACACCGATCTCCCACGTCTCGACCGCGAAAAGGAGGGAAAACGAGGACAGTGAAAATGAGAAGCTGCAATGGCGCGACCAGAGCGGCTCGAACGCCGCGTCTGCGTCACTTCCGGCTTCAGAAAACCCTGAGCTAGGGGAACATGACAGGCGCAGAGGTGGCCCGAGTTTCCATCCAAAAATAAACGGAGGTGTCCGTGCTTTTACTGCCTGGTCACCAAATTGCCAAGAAAATGTGCCAAAAAGCGAGAGCAGCCAGTGGCGACCGCAGAGCCATTGTATTTGCGCATCTGAGGATCATGCGTCACTTCCTGCTCCAGAGCAACGCTGCGTGCCTTGCTTTAATCCGGTCTACATAGTTTCCTCATAATATAATATGCGTAGCCTAACTTTTCCATGGCAGCGTCATGGAATTGCCAGTCCCCCCTGCCTGTGACATCTCTCCTGCCCGCCGGGGATCCTGCATTTACACCCGGTCTTTATTTTGTAATTTATATTTTGTAATGGATGCACATTGTCTACTTGTGTTTTTGTATTTACAGTTATCATTTTATATATATATATATATATATATATATATATATAAAACATTTACACCCAGAGTTAAACTGAAGGACGGGCTCCCCGTTACAGGCTGGTTCCTCCCAAGGTTTCTTCCTACCAGGGAGTTGTTCTTGCCACCGTCGCCTCTGGCTTGCCCTCTGTGGGCATTGGCCAGGGATAATTTAAGGCTCTTTGACACAATGTAATGTTGTGAAGATGCGCTACACAAATGAAATTAAATTGAACTAAAATAAAATTCTCTTTTTGAGCGGTGGCACCCAGCTATTGTCAAGATGCATGTGTCAACCCCCTCAGTGAATTAATCATATACATAAAGAAATTTATATAAATCATTATATAAATTATTTAGCAGACGTTATTTTCTAAAAGAGAAGAAGGTGAGGGAAAGCTAGGGACAGAGATCTAGTCCCAGGATCTGTTAAATGTTTTGAAATAATTATTCTGCCGGCCACATAATGATTGATAACGTGAAAATAAATCATAAAAATTAAATACACAAATGAAAGTGAGAATAAATCATAAACACTAAATATACGAATGAAGGTAGATGAAAATCCTTTTTATTGAATTTGCATAGAACTTTCTAGCCGACCCACCGATGCGACTAATTCAGGTCGGTCACCAGATCGCCGCAACAAAAACACATCTCGGCGCACAATTATACATATAAAAGCACATAAACGAATGTATTGAAAAGACGACCGTCAGACTCTCGGTAAACAGACAAACGTGTCCGTGGCAAAATAATTATATCGAGAGAAAAAAAACTATCTAGTAAACTATTTTAAATACCTGGTCTGTGGCAAATTGCATTTTGATCAAAATGCCAGTCACCATTCTCTGTGGTTTTGAGGCCTGCTTCCAATTTGGTGGTTTTGCACTTTATCTAATAATACTGAGCTGAAGGTGTAAGTTAGGAAATACGTGCCGAGTGAGGCGAACCGCAGGCGTGACGCCCCCTGCTGGTGTATCCCGTTGGAGCGGCTTTCAGACTCCGGTCCTTTTAAACTCCGCCGCTTTCCCGTCGGAAGGGAGTTGGGGCTGGATGTGAAACGTAACACCGTCACCGGGTAATCTAAGCTCCGAAAACAGTGAATGACAAGCGGCGCACGGTGCACCTTCACCAAAAGGGGGCATCCAGTCACCGGAGAGTGCGCACTTGGCATAGCTTCGATCGGATGAGACTGGCTCATAAAAATAAAAACCTAGTTTACTTTAATGGTCTGAGTTTACGTTGCGTTAGGAGCAGAATACAGCGAGTTTTGTAGAAAGTGACAAGTGCATGAAAGTCGTTTTCGATATTAAATAGGCCTTTCCGAGTAATTGCTTTAGTCTTGCGCGGTGTGTGGTGATGGATCTCAGGACTAGGCGCTCCTTGCCGGCGGCAGGTGGATCCCCGGCGGCGGACAGAGCGGCCGCGCTGGCCCGCTTGTTGCACCGGAACTGCGCTCGACTGCTGGAGCTCTACGTAAGTGTCCTTATTATCACCGGGAAGGGGTATCACTGGTCCCCATCAATTTACATTACAAGACAAAAAAAGGTGCAAGGGGCAGTTCATCTCATGGTTTTCTAAAATAATGTTATAATGTTATATATTTGTCATGTTTTAGGCGTACATGTTACGTTTCATATAATCAGCCTTACGTAGGTATGCTTTTTATATAATATAGTGATGTATATATATAGCGTGTACGGGCGGAATCTGGAGGCTGGGGAGCCGGCAACTGGCAGCGAATTCTTCGGCAAGTTCAGACCCACGCAGGTTCCGCTGGCGCCGCCTGTGGGCACTTTGCGAAACATCTCCGCCCTGCTGCCCCCACCCTGGCCAGGGTTGCAGGGGATCGGAAAACTATCTGCGCCTTCCCGGCTCCCCCCCATCCCCGGCTCCGGCGGCATGTCCGGCGACCGCAGCAGAGCGAAGGCGCGGCGCTCCTGCGCCGAAGGGAGGCGCATTGAAGCTTAGTCCGTACTTGTCTGCGTGCCTCATGAGACGACGCATCATTTCCAGGACTTTCCAGAAGGTTTTTAAGGTGATTTGGCAGCCGATCTGAGCCCAGTGGGGCAGGAGCAAAAAGTAGGGGTTAGCTTAATGGTTGTAAAAGTATATTTTGCATTTTATTTATTTGTCAAACTATTTTACATGTTTTGAGAAAACAGGGTCCTTTTTTTTGAGAAAACTGGAGAAGTCAGGATTATGGGCCCACCAAGAAATCAGTCTGTCAGCCTTAGACTCGAACTGACGACCTTCAGAGGCACAACATCCAGTCCAAAACCACTGAGCAAACAGTTTTCTTTTGTTCATGAATATTTGATTGTTCTGTTTATACACGTATATATTCAGCATCTGTAACTGCTGGTGACAGCTCCCAGATTCTCATCCAGCCTGCTCCCTTTCCTGTGTACTCTTAATACTGTGGCCACCGTCAGCTCATTAGTATTAGTATTGGTCATTTACTTGTAAGACACTTTTCACATCTCTACAACTCTACAATGAGTTTTGTAGTAATGGGTCAGGTAACATGCAGAATTAACTGGGAACATCCATCACTGCCTCGGCATTATCTTCTCGGGTGGGGGGCACAATTCCAGAATGTCTGCCTACTTCCCTGGAGCCAGTGGGATGTGAGTTGGCAGACTGCTGCCTTTTTGCCTGAAGGTACCATTATGTGTTTAGAGCAGGTTTGGCAGCTTTTGTCATTGACAGGTCCGGAAACACCACAAGAACCATTAGAGGAGGCAGGTGAATATTGCCCCTTAGGCTCAGACCTTTGCTCCTGAGCACATTATGGAGCACCAAGCCAAGGAGCACCACGCTGCTTCACACTGCTTGGGTTGGCCCCACCCTGTGTGTCTGGAGTTTGCATGTTTGGCAGGTTTCTGCCCAGAGTCCAAAGTCACGCGGTTGGGAGTCCCTGAATTGCCACCTGTGTGTCCTGCAGTCAGAGGTGGGCAATCCAGGTCCAAAGAGTAAAAAATCTAGACCAGGATTCAGCCAACCAGTTGCGTACCAAGAGTCTCAGTCACAGAGTGCTCAACTAGTTAGTTGAAACAAAATCCTGGTCTGGATTTCTACTCTTTGGACCTGGAGTACCCACCTCTGCTTGCAGTGCACTGGCTTCTTGGGCACGGTGTACCTCTGAGCTGCCTGCGACAGGCTCCGGCCCCCATGACTCTCAGGTTGGCCCGTTGATGGATGTTTAGTTTGAGTTGTGGTGTGATATCACGGCTACCTGGGTGGTGAAATTCTGGTTGGCCCTGTCTCCTCTGCTCGCCTTGCATTCAATGAAGTGAAATGGTTATGAACCTTTTAAAATAAAGTATAGTAAAGTTCAAATTCAACATTACTTTTATTCTGGTTTTTCTCCTACTTTTGGAAATTGCATATAATACGTGTGCTGAACAACAAGCTATACTGTGTTGCTGAAAAGCAGTCTCAGGATGCTTTTCCAGGTTGTCCTGGTGATTGCTTTCCAAGCTCCATGGAGCCATCATGGGTGGCTTTTCAGCTTGGGGCCGACAATGGGCCGCGTCTGTGTGTATCTGTGCGTTAGCAGGTATCTGTCTGTGGGGCCACCTCAGATGACTCAGGGCTGGGCAGTGAGTGTCTCTAACTCTGCTCTGCTCCCTCTCGCTCCCTCCCATCATCAGAAAGAGAAGGAAAGCTTCACGTTGGATGTCACACTGGCGAAGGATCGCATCATCACCCTGCCCCCAACCTCACCCCACCTCTCGGTGGAGGAGCGGCTGTGGATTCTGCACTCCGCCCTCCGTCAGTGCCTCGAGCTCCTGGAGGCAGCAATGCGTAGGGAGAAGGAGGCGTTTGGGATCGAGGTGGGAGGGGATTACGAGAAAACGCAGAACATAGTGAAAGACAGGCTGGGGGATCTCCTCCAGAGCACGAAGCTCCTCACGGGGCGGGAGGGAGTGACAGTGCTCTCTCCTCAGACAGAGGTAGAGTGCATATCGTCACACAGCACCTCTTTGTGGTACTCTGTAGTATTACAGTAAGCAGTTTAGAAAGGGCTTGATAAATATCAAATTTAATGTACTGTAAAAATGGAAGACTCAAGTGTTGACAAGACCCATGTCACGCCTTGGTCACTAATATTTACTTTATACACAGCTGTTAGTTTATTTTAGAAAGGATAACTAAAATAATTTAATCATACTTGTTTTTACTATGACAGTTAATGTTGGCCTGAAATTTCTTGCTCCCTTACATATTTCTGCTTCTCATTTCACCCCCTGCAAGCTCACAGACGGCTCTGAGAATGGCAGCAATTTTGCGCTGAAGGTCTGGATCTACAGGGTCCTGCAGGAACTGATGTACTGGATCCAGTGCGCCAGTGAAACTCTCCTGACACTGCAGCCTGAGCGAGAGACGAAGTCCAGCGTGACCAGAAGGAGAGGCAGCCGGGAGAAACGGGCAGCACGGAAGTGAGAGAGAAAGAGAGAAAGAGAGAGAGAGAGAGGAGGAGCAAAAGGAGGAGAAGAGTGATGGGGGAAAAGGGGGCAAAAGAGAGTTGAAAGGGGGAGATATAAAGCCATGGGGTGATGGGGATGGTAGTGGCCTGGCTCTGGTTATTTACCAAGAGGTCACTGGTTCAAATCCTGTCTACCACTAGTGGGTTCCTGAGCAAGGCCCTTAACCCCAAGTAGCTCCAGGGAGATTGTAATTGGGTAATGTAAGTCACTCTGGATAAGGGTGTCAGCTAAATGCTGTAAATATATAAAGAGGAATGAAGGTACAGCAGGCAGGCAGCATGGGGGAGGAGGAAGAGCATCGTGGTGAAGGACATGGGATGGAGAGGAAAATCAAACAGGAAGCAGGCATGGTGAAAGAGGAGCTCATGCTGACAGGCATCTAAAAATATAGTTTCAAAATACAGTGTATTTATAACTAATTAGCTTTATATCCACGGCTTAAGATGGCCAGCGCTGCTGCGCAGAGACCTTCCCCACCTCACACTTGCGACACACACGTTTTGGCGTGCCATTGTAATCTCTGTAACTTCATTTTCAAGCCGTCCGTTTCCCTCCCTCTACGGATGAGGGGAGGATTCGGAAGCAGAGGGATGTTCCGTTAGCAGATTATATGATATGATGATCGGTGGGCGGCAGAATGGGGTCAGGAGGTCAAGGGGCAGAATTGCCACCCGTTACGAGCGTGCCGATGATGTCATGCCGATGATGTCACTCCAGAGCGGTATCCTCGCCATGGCCGGAGCACAGGCTGTGCTCGATGTAGACAGGCTGGCACTGTGTCAGGTGAGTCTCTGAACAGTCAGCTTCTGACATCACACAACATGAAAAGTCCCCTCTTGGGGCAGCCGTCCCTGGTCATGGTCCTCTACATGTGGTCCAGTGGGATGCAAGTGGCTGCTGTGTGCCGAGGCCCGGAGACTTTCTCCCTGTCAGCTCTCATCGACAGGATGCTGACCCCCAAACCTGTATCTGGTGGGGATTTGTGGGGGGTGGCCCCTTACACCTCCATGCCATTCTGACGCTCATTGATCATTGTGATGCATAAAACACAATATAACTGTCTTACACACGGCTGGTAAAAAGGTCGACAAGCAGGATGTATGGACAGTGAAAAGGGAAAGCATCTAGAGACAGGAAAGGATGAAAATATAAGAGGCAGCAATAAAAAACATCAGCTACATTTTTTTATAGGAATGGTATAGGATAGGATGACCAATGATGTTCCAAACGCACCAAGCATCGCACCTTCACGTTCTGCTCAGACAGTTTGGATCTATATTACTTCAATTACAAAATGGCCAAATTTCTGACTGCCGTCAACTGGTCAGAGCAGGATTTTGGAAGAAAACGCAAAATGAGGCTGTTTCCAGAATATTATACAAAATAAACAATAAATAAATAAAAATCTAATATATATATATATATATAATATTGGATAAATTGGGGGTGAGGGGAATACTGTCGTTTTTCTAACCCCATAAGGTATAACCATGTTTTGTTCACTGAATTATGTTGAAGCATGTGTGTTTGCAGAGGTGTATATAAAATGTATGAGAAATATATAGTTCAAATGTCAGCCATGTCTTTTAAACTCAGAGCACAGTGAATAATATATTCTGTCCACCCAAGGAGGCCAATTTTGTTCTGTTTCTGACTCTGAAAGAAAGCGTTTGTCACGTGTTTGAGTGAGGAGAATAAAGAGTGGAGGGTGTGTGTGCGGGAGAGGGTGACGGGAGTAAATATGTCTGCGTGAGAGAGGAGGTTGTGTTTGTGTGTGTCCGACACAGGAAGAAGGCAGCACACTGTTTTCCTATATATAGATATGACAAACATGTAGGTGTGCACTTTGTAGAGTCACATTAACTTACGTTCATCCAGAATATTGCTTGGCATGGGAGGTGTCTATTTAACCACTTCCTGCGCAATCGTACCTGTAACGTCAGGCAATCACAGTGGTATTGGATTGACGGAGAGATGATCCCCTTTCTGGAGAATGGCGGGGAATTAATATTTAATAGAGCGGTCGCGGCCCCGTGTGGTTGTTTACTGTAACTGCAGCGATGGTGAAAAGCAGACGGAGTTGTACTAACCCCGGCAGTGCCGTAGAGGGCAGTGTCGAGCAAAAAAAACTGCCTGTCTAAGTTGTTTGGTTATGCGTGCGTATCTACGGGATATCATGCAGTCACCATGGCTTTACGTCCTTCTTTTTTCTTATATCAGCATATGCTGACAATATATACACATGGGTAGATATGAAAAATACAAGGGATGAGGAACTAGTATTGGGAAAGGCAACTCTGGTTTAAAGCCGCAAATGTTTTTTTTCTCTGTGGACGCAACCACTCCTCCGGTGAACAGGGGGTAATGTTGTGCCCGAAATAACGCCGACGGTCACAGCTGGACTATATATTGTCAAAAGATCGGCGACTGGTTGTACTTAGATTTAGTAGGTACATAGTTATTGCTGTCTTGGAAACTACGGCAGTTCGCAGGCTGCTGTGTATCCCGGCCGAGTCTCGGACACCCCCCTCCGGGTGCGGGCCAGTGGACGCGCCTGGAATAACCTCCGTGCGGACGGGCTGAGAGAGCGGAGGAGACAGCGCCAGCCAGCGGAACATGGCGGAGACCGTGCGCTCGCTCTTTGACTACCGGGAGCCTCCGACCCTGGATAGCGACGGGGAAGGGAGCAAGCCGCCGCCTCCGCGGGGGTGAGGGGGGCCAGGGCGCCGTGCGGAGCCGCTGCGTCTCACTCCGTCCTCTTACAGTGCGTTTGTGTTTGTGCGTGACTGAGTGTGCGCGCGCGCGCGCGTGTGTGTGTGTGTGTGTGTGTGTGTGTGTGTGTGTGTGTGTGTGTGCGCGCGCGCGCACCCGCCCGCGTGTGTGTGTGTGTGTGAGAGAGAGAGAGAGGATGTTTGCGTCAGTACACACATGCATGTCCGTCTGAGTGTGTAACCCTGTCTGTGTGTGTCATACATGACATTCGGCGCCTGTGCCCGGATAGTTGGAGCTGAGCACAGTGTCTTTTCCTAACTAGCTGCATGTATTTGTTAGGACTCCTAACTGATAGATGATACAGCAGTAAACCGGCCCAGTACATGTAATATATTTAAACAGAGTAACTGGCTTTACGTTTCGTACGGCGCTGTGTGTGTATGTGTGTGTGTGTGTGTGTGTGTGAGAGAGAGAGAGAGAGAGAGAGAGAGGTTTGATACAAAATATGTTAT
>JAODKM010000048.1:11365717-11378499 GCA_026780845.1 Petrocephalus sullivani | reverse complement strand
GACACGCAAAAATGCACAGAAACAGGGTAAGACGGGGACGGAGGGAGAAAAAGACAAAAGAAAAGGGCAAAGGGGGGGGGAGGCGGGGGGGGGGGGGGCGGGGGGGGGGTCAGGATGCTTGAATTGTTAAAAAAAAAAAAATCCACCATTTGACACCTCCACATATGGTTCTCATTAGTTTTGTAAAAAAACAATATATATATATATATATATATAGTATAATGGAAATCTTGTCTTGGTTGTTAATATTTTCCCTTTGTTGTACATTTTGCGTGTAAATAGTCATTGAAGGTAAACCTACAGAACATTTGTAAAACGGCTTTTTTTTAAAAAAAACCGTATGAAATAAAGTTAGATTTCTATTCTGGCTGTGTTATTTTTAAAAAGCCATTGCACTAAATTTACTTTGCTAGTGGAAACTGCTTAAGTCACAAAGGTAAAAGTGCGGCATCCTTACGTTTGCAGAAGGACTGTTTGCTAGCTGTTCAATACGGGAAAAACCCGCCAGACGCTGCTAGTTTGTTTTTTGCACTGGAGCGTGACGAGAGGCGAGCACTGGATTCTACGATTTAAAAGAAGCCCATGGAAGTGAAGCAAACGGTGGGAGAAGAGTGCGGGGTGTAAGCTGACTCCGGCCTGCAGGGGGCAGTGGGGAGCGCGCTGGGTGGCCATCTTGCTCTCATGTGCCAGGCAGCAGGTGAGTGATGCTGGCAAATTGGAGGGAGCAGCTCAGCCTGTTGCTGTGCTCATGTAGGCAGAGCTGATGCCAAGCCCCTCCTGTAATGATCCCGTCAGAATGGTAATAATCATGCGAGCGGCAGAGCCAAGCAGCACTCTCGGGCTGTAAGGAGGCCAGACCACAGAACCGCACATCATCTCCCTCCTGTGTGACTGCAGAGCTCCAGGCTGTTTCCTGCCTCCTCTCATTAACATAACCTGCTGAGTGAGAGGTGAGGTGGGGTGGAGCTCTGTGGGGGTCATGCCCCCTGGCCTTGTCCTCCCGCTGTGTACACTGGAGGCAGCTGATAATGTACACACTGACCAAACTGGTGAATTCACACAACACCTGCCCTCCCCAAGCCCCATTGTGGGACAGGCATGTGTAAAAGTATGCACATCATTCCATCCTTACATCGAAGAGCACTACGAATGAGGGCCACTGTGGCACCTTTATTATTAATAATAGATAATAATAGATTTCTGTGATGTAATGGGTCTGAAATATGTAGAATATTTATCACGCCCCCTCTTAACATGTAGATCACGCAGGCATCCGTGAGTGATTGAGTGATAGCCAGGCCTGGCATGTTGAAATGGACGACTCCATATATAAATACAGAACGAACAGACCGGTATTGACTTCAGACTGTGAGATGCCTGCATTAATTTCTCCCACCCCTACTGCTGGTACCCTCTGTGGCTTTGGAATAAGAGGGCCGCAAGCAGGGGACAAAGGCTGGCAGGACAGAAAGCAGACATTTGTGTGCTGTGCAGCTGATTTGCTGGCCTGGAGAGGAGCAAAGCCCACAATGAGGATGGAGGAAATCAAACATGAGCACAATAGCCTCTGAGAAAGGCCATTAGCTTTGCGAGCTAGTGTATGGAGGACTCTGTGTGTGTGTGTGTGTGCGGACCCCCTTCCACCCTCCCAGACAAAGCCGGGCAGGAGGGACTGACTGCCACTGCCAACTGCGCCGTGTAATGGTTCCCCAAAGAGGGGCGCTACCCGAGCGCACCCGGGGCTGCAGGGACAGGCGCACATAAAGCGCCGCATACGCGCAGAGCTGCGCACATGCATAAGGACGCGCAGGCGCTATTTAACATGTCACAGCCACCGTCACGGCCCCGACCCACCCATCGAAAAGGGGGCATTATTTATAATTACTAGTGAGTCTGTTTGCCGTCTGAAGTAAGCCGCACAGGGGCGCGCACGTACAGCCCACCCTATGCGCGTATATATTTACAGAGGTATTTAAAGCACGACACTGCTGTGACGCAGACCAAATATGCCTACATAAATGCGTAAACAAAGATGTTTGTCCTGCAAAATGAAAACCCCATCCCTTTATTAATTGAAGCCTCATCCCCGGAACCTCGCCTATGAAAGGCGGCGAGGCGGCGCTTCGCCTCGGACCTCGTGGCGCAACGGTAGCGCGTCTGACTCCAGATCAGAAGGTTGCGTGTTCAAATCACGTCGGGGTCAGCGCCTCTTTTCCGCCTTTTTTAAGCACCGTTTTTACACCTCCAGGGTACATTTCGCAAACCGGCTCCAATACTCCAAATTCCCCGGGGCCGAAGCCGGGCAGTCTGCGGCTGGACTGCACGCTGCCACGCCGATGACAGTCTGCCTTCGTCTCGGCTTCGGTCCATTTCGCCCAGGAACGAATGAAACAAAACGTATAAAGAGCCGATTGCGTGTTTATATAAGAAAATATCTACTTGGGGAAACTTTTTTGGGCTGTATACGTTTAAGGCAGAAAGGCAAAGCACGCCTCCCCGCCGCCGCCGCGCACCGATCCCCGGGAGTGCGGATCCGCCGCCGCTCGGCGAGCCGGGCAGCCAGGACGCTTTTATTTTTGCACTTCGCATCTCGCATGTTGCCACTCTTGGATTGACCCACTGGCGGACACCGCAGGCGGAGCCGCTTTGCGCCGGGCCAGTAGCATATTAAGCGGCGTCGTTATCTTGTTACCAGCCGGGGTCACCGCCGGTCACCCGGAAGCCGCTCTCGCGTCGGGAGCAGGTGCCTTCATCACCGCGGAACTAGCCGGGGATCGCGCCGGGACGACGGCCGAGGAGCACCGTCTGGTGGCGAGGGCTTCCAGCATGAGTTACAAGCCGATCGCCCCCGCTCCCAGCGGCTCGAACCACACCCCGCCCGGTCAGTGTTTGCGGGCGGCCGGGGCGTGCGGCGGCCGTCAGCCGGCGTCGGGTCATGGAGGCGCGTTCCGGGAGCACGGGAGCCCAGAATTAGGGCTGCGGGTAAAAGGAAGCCAGGGGGATGGACAGCGGCGGCGGGGGTGCAGGCTAGATGGAAGGATCAGGGGAAGCGTATGGGCAGCTGGCCCCGCTTCTCAGCGCTGCTATTTACTAGACGGGGCCGTTTCCGGTTCATGGTCCTGGGTAGAAGGTCACTGTGCATTTACATTATTAAACTGGACCGCATTAAGCTTCCGTAGTCGGTCCAGTGTACATGTACAGGAGTGTCCGGTCACTGTATCCGTGCTGTACTGTATTAGCGCGCTGTCTCAGTCCCTGGGATGTGCCCTCACCGTCTTGCTCCTCCTAGGTTCCAGTGTCCCATCTCCATCTCTGCCATCTTCATCCACCTTCAGACCCATCTTCAGTGATTTCGGCCCCCCTTCTATGGGCTTTGTTCAGGTAAAGTACTACATAGAAGCCCCTTACTGGCCTTGCACGTAAACACTACAGTGTTTATTTAGCAATACTCCCTTCAGCAGTTGGTCTCATATGTATATAAAATATATTATACACACACACACACTGTATAAATGTGCTTTAAATACAAATACTGTCCCATCTTCCCTAATGCCATCATCTGTCCTGGATGATTTGTTGCACTTAAGATAGCTACTGAGAATAAGAGTGCTGGTTCTCATGCCCCCCCCCCCGCTGAATGCGGGAGGGCTGACCCCAGCATGCAGCTCCAGCCTGCACCGTCGCATGCTGTGCCGCCCTCCAATGCAGAGCCTCTTAATTTGACTGCTGGGATGATGCCGGCATGGGCGGGGGGCAGCATCCAAGGGCGCGTCTCAGACAGCACATGCAGGGTAGCGTGTGCCTGTCAAGTGAGGGAACTCACCAGGATGGACACTACCTCAGTAACAGAACTTTAAAATGGTTTAACAGGGCATATTTTAATGCTCACTGACTATAGAGAGAGTGAGTGTGGCGTCAGCACCAGCGCTGGTGATCTCCATCGCAGGCCCTCTGCTCCAAAGGGGTCATTCTGCTGCCCACAGTAATATTATCATCAGCATTAGAGTGATGGCTGTCACTATCGTGGTGCTTCTTGGGAAAATACTCGCAGGGTAGTCTGGGTATGTAAATGCACCTCATGAATATTCATGACATTGTGCTCGGATTGGCTGAGACTAGACTGGCCTGGCACAAGGAGTTATCCGGTGAGACGTGGAGGCTGCTCTTGGCGCCAGGCTATGTTTCTTTGGGCCCCCCAGTGGTCTGCGTGGTGGTCTGCAATGGGCCGCATCCCTGCCTCACTCTCTCGTCTTTCTTTAAGCCCGTGAAAGTGTCCCAGGGCTCCACCTACAGCGAGCTGCTGTCCGTCATCGAGGAGATGAGCCGCGAGATCCGGCCCACCTACGCCGGCAGCAAGAGCGCCATGGAGAGG
The DNA here is from genome assembly GCA_026780845.1 of Petrocephalus sullivani. Taxonomy (NCBI): domain Eukaryota; kingdom Metazoa; phylum Chordata; class Actinopteri; order Osteoglossiformes; family Mormyridae; genus Petrocephalus; species Petrocephalus sullivani. The sequence goes on along the minus strand of JAODKM010000048.1, from coordinate 11,374,127 downwards.
CTAAAGAGAGGTACTGCACTTGCCGACTGTCGGAGCTAATGGTGCCGGCGTGCGATAGCTGTGCTGCCCAGCTAGTCACCCCCATGTGGTACTGAGCTGCTCTGCTTCCAGCTGGATGCTTTTACTTTTAAGAAAATAGGAAGTTTGAAACCATTTTGGATGCAAATATGCTGTGTACCAGTGTTCAGTTACTGCATCAATCCTCTGTACTGTGCTAATGTATAGTAGTGTTCAGTTACAGCATCTAAATTTTAATGTATTAATACTTTTATTTAATACTGTTAGTATGGTGTTAATGTACATTATACTGTATTAAAATGCTCAGTATAGGAACTGAACACCGCTGTATATTAACACTATACTCAGTTAATACAGCAGTTACTGCCTTTTTACTGTATCACCACCCTTGTGTAGCATCCCCCTGTCCCTATCACACACCCAGTGAGCCACTCAACAGCTTGGATGATGTGACAGAAGAGGAGTGGGAGGCCAGATAAGATAGGGCCATAGTTTGGACACCAAGGGTGCCGCCCTTACTCTTTCAAAGGATGCCCGGGGATATTTTATGACCTCATATTTTATCTCATCCGAGGCACGGCCTTATTTTTACAGTCCTGGGATCCACACCAATCCCTCTTCCCACAGCAACCTATCTATCCTAATTGGTCTCCCATCCAAACACTGGCCAGACCCAACCCTGCTTGGCTTCAGGTGGATTACCCAGCCTGCACTGCAGCTGCTATGGCTGCTGACAGACACCTATCTCTCAGTTCAGTGTTATTCTGTAGTAGTGTTCGGTCACGTCCTACCACTGTCCACTCAGCCTTCTCCCCCCCTCCCTGTACGCAGGTATCATCCATGCCCGTGCGCTCGTCAGGGAGTGTCTGGCTGAGACGGAGAGAAGTGCTCGCACATAACCCCAGCCCCTGCCCGCCCTGTGACCCCCTGACCCCACCAGTACAATCAACAGATCGCTGCTTTTTGTAATTTTTTTGCCAGTTAGCGTGATCCAATAAATGTTTTTCAGTGAAAAGTTTTGGTATGTCTATTTCACGTGTGGGTATGTTACAAGGAACAAGTATTAGGCAGTAAAGTGTTTATTCTGCATTTTATTTGGCTTCTTGTGGTAACGACACAGGCATTGTGGGGAAACTTGCTGGTGAGCAATCCGTCAAACATTAAGAGGCTACACGGGATTTTAGAAAAACCGACAAGGGGTACAAACACACATGCAGAATAAAGTCTGATTTATACCTCTGCGTAGAATCTACATCATGGGCAGCTGCCAGGCTACAGCTTACAACCGACAGCATGAATTCTATGCAGAAGTATAAATCAGCCCTAACGGCGGTAGGACAGGAAGAGAAGGTGGGCTCAGTGTGTAGAGGTAGCATGTGTCGCTGCTGAAGCCCCACCCTACACCTCAACCCAACCAATTGGATCGCAAGCAGCCACTATGGAGAGAATGACGTGTGAACAGGGCACGTGATAAAGAACTGGCCTCATAATTCAGTCAGCATTCTGAACAAACTGCAAATACTCATCAGGAATTAGAGACTGGGTAAAGAAGCAGAATGCCTAGGTATACAGGATGATTAGGAATAGAAAAAAAACAGACTGATATATTACAGTGAGACAGATACAATAATGTGTCCAGAACAGTAAAGGGAGTTTCACAAAGGCCCCCATTTTGGCTTTGTTATTGTTGTTGCCGTTTTTATAAATCTAAAGGTGCCCTAGTCTGCTTTCTCAGGTCACTTGAAAGTCAGGGTGTTGCGTCTGGCACCTTTAAGGGTGTGCTGTGTTCTCTGGACAGCGTCTGCTCCCACTCCTCGCACCCCTCCCGTCCTCTGTCAGCCCTGAAAGGAGGAGAGCGACAGGAGGATGTTAGCCGTGACGAGCACGCTGGCAGAGTGTCCCAGAGACATGAGGGGAGCAGGTGACACAAGCTCGCCACTGATGCGATGCTGCCGGGCCCCCAGCCGCTCGCTCACTCGCACCTGCGGGTGGCGGCCTATAGGGGGGGAGACACTCACGCTGGTGGCTGTGGCCGAGCTGGACGAGGTGTCGCCATAGCTGAACAGGCTCTTGTAGCGTGTCTTCTCCTCCTTCTGCTTCTCTCTCAGGCGCTCCTCCATCAGCCGCAGCTCCCGGCCCACAGAGGGCGCCAGCGAGGGGTCTAGCTCCACCACCTTGGCGAAATCGGCACGTGCCTGCACCTCGTTCCACACCGCTGCATGCGCCTTGCCCCGCTTGTAATAGGCCTTCACGTTGTCTGTGGAAGGAGGAGGCAGGACGACGGCATAAGGCTCCACCCCCGATGTCTGAGTGCCAGACCAATTGTGAGAAAATGCCAGGGTCCATGCTTTAAACACATTTGACACAATGCACCATACTGCACAAAAGTCAAATCAACCAGCCAATCAGAGGACAAGCTCAGCCTCCTCTTAACACCAAGACAGGTTAGTCAATAGAAATAAACTCACCCTCGTATTTAAACAGTATAGATGAACAATGGTCCAGAACCTCGTAATACTGCCCAAGCATCAGCTTGCACTGGCAGTAGTTAAGGAGGAGTGGTGTGATCATATGGTCCAATCGGATCCAGCTGTCGTCACCTGGTCGCTCCTTATTGGATGAGAGGTGGCAAACAACAGCAATTCTTTTTTATCATCTGACACGAAACACGCACAGAAATACAGTTCCAAAGCCCCGGGCTTGGTGAGATATGTCAGTGCATTTCAGTGTTATGGCCTGCCTCCTGGCGATGCCAAAGCCCGCCCCCTGGTAACAGTGCAGCTCTACAGCAGGTAGCTAACAGCATGAAACGACAGCCCCCTGACTTGCCTTCATCTGCATGTTCTTCAGGCAGGCGATGGCGTTGTGGTACTTCTCAGCAGCTGCTGCGATCTCCCCCTGTTTGAAGAGTGCGTTGCCCTCCTCGTGAATCAGAGGCACTGCCTCCAGCTTCTCCTCGTCCGTCATGGCCCAGGTGTCCAGCTGGAATGACCCAGGCCTTAGGACCTAGGCAGGTGAGATGGGAGGTGCAAAGGACAGTGGCCACAAGTAGGGATGGGAATCGATAATGAATTATTGATGTCAATGCCACTATCGATTCTTCTTATCAATCAGATTCTTTATGGATTCCTTTATCAATTTCTGTATCACTGATCATAATTTTGTAGACATATTTTCTTTCCCGAGCTACCCTAGAGGAGCTATTGTTGTCACTTTGTCTGTCATCTTCTAAGATGGATGAAACAAATGTACTACATAATTCATTTACATTTCAGAAAATTTGCGCATGTAGGTAAAGACACCGTAGTTAAAGTTACCCACGTCTTTGGAGACCACGGAGTGCTAAGAGTTGACCATATGGCATTCTTGGAATTGAATGCTGTGTTGAGAGCTTAAATGTTTAAGCATGTTGCTAGTGTTACCACCCTTGCAAGTTTAAACGGCTTTGCACTGGTTACAAACTGCACAGCGGTCGTCTTTCTCACTAACAAGTTTTTACAATTATAGTTGGCCTTGGACCGCTTCTTCCACTCCATGATGTAAAATTCAAGTTGAGGCGTGTCGTGTGACATCATTGCATGCAATGCCGGAAAGTCCGGAGGAATTGTCAGAGGAATCGATAACATCGCAGGTGCGCAATTCCAATGCATAGCAACAATTAAAACCGGTTCTAAATTGGCAAATTAGCTATAAGGTAGTATTTGCTGTAATGGGTAGGTTTTATCTTCCAGGCAAAAAAAAAAAGGAAACGTTCAGTTCAGGAGCTGTACTGATGAGTGCACAGCCAGTCTCCCTCACCTGCAGCAGCTCCAGTGTGAAGACCAGCGGCTGCGGGTTCGCCTGAAGATGGTCCAGGTCCTCGTGCCCCAGAGAGTGATGGGAGTGGATCTGGGCAATGCCACAGCAGTGCCTCTGCCACTCCATGGGGTCCTTCCCCATGCTGATGTTTCTCAGGGACTGGGAGACCAGTGGGTACATGACCGTGTGCTGCAGGGAAAGTTTGGGGTGCCAGTCAGCATTACCGACAGGGAGCAGCAAAAGCAAAGGCCCAGCGAAGAACCAGCAAACAAGAACCAGAAGGACTTCAAACAGCTCAAAGGTGTGAGCTAGGGCCAAACAGTCAATGCGGACATAACGCTCACTGAAACAGGCACATACCTTAGTGTCACAGGTGAACTCGGCCACCTCGCCCTCCCTCATGGTGGGCACCACAGTCTCCCACACAGGTAACTTGAACTTCTTTCCCAGAATGAGCTCCATGGGTTTGCTGCAGCCAGCCATCACCCTCGAGTCATCCAGGATTTTGCCATTGGGCAGACTGGTGCGATAGTGGAACACAACCTGCAGGGTAAGTGTGCCACATGGGAGACGAGGGTAAAAGGGGAAGCGTGTCCACTTATTGATTTTCCCTTTGAGTATGGTCAGCGTTGTCATGGTAACACGACATGGCGACGGCGGGGTGGGGGGGGGGGGGGGCGTAGAAGCGGCGACCTTAGGGGGATTTCTCTTTCGTGTGCTCGTTCGTAACTGCTATGCCTCCAAGTCAGAAAAGCTGCGCTCTGATATAACCGAAATATTTTCAGGAAAACGAGGTTTGTCTAACAAACTGTCGATTCACAATGGCTAATAAAAAGACTGCTGCGACTGCGTCAATTATTAACATTTATCAATTATTATTAATTAGACATGACAGCAAACAACAAAAATATAGTAACATTACAACCATATACCCCACATTATTTACACAAAAATGCCCCCCACCCCCCACAAAAAATCTAATGTGTATTGGAGGTTGGGAATGTCGCTTGGAGGCAAGACCCACACCGGAAGTTTACATCTATCTTACAGTGTACGCTGAATGGCTACTGTAGTGCCAGTCTACTGGAGCATCCAATCAGAGCGCTATACTGATATTGACTGACATCGCTGGGCACCAATGAGCATGCAGAATGTATTCATAAACCAATAGCTACATAGAATGATGGATCCCGCCAATCATAAGAGAGAAAAACATGGCCCAGGATTGGTACCGCCATCTTTTTAGGAGTAAAATTAAATGATGCGTATAACCTGAATTAACGAAAAGATCAAATTAAAAACAGTATATTGGTGCAATGAGACTAACAAATACTGCTCGCTAAAGTCTGATTATTGAAATTCGAAGACGATAAAAACGCGACAGGAAGCTGCACCTCGACTATCTGACGCCCTGTCTTTACGGCTATAGTCAGTTATAAAAAGTCTCTTCCCCGTAGTCCTGCAGCGGCACTCTTTACTTAAGGGCGGCTCTCCTACCTTGGTTCCATCAGGAAATGCAGGCGGGTCCCCTTTACCAGGACTAATGACTCGTTTTTGGATTCCTAGCTCGTTCAGTTTTAGAGCGACTTCCTCCATCTCTGTTCTCACTGATTGTAATACGCTCGGGAAGGTTCGGAGACGTTCGGAAAAATCGAAAAAGATCGGGGAACAATCGCGAACGCTCGGGCGAGGATCGGATACTTTCGTAGAGGGCTAGATTCGGCTTGGTTTGTTACTTGAATCCGTAGTGCTTTGAAAAAACACGTTACAAAACTAGTGCTTGGTTGCTCTCTTAACACAAAAAATGCTGTATTCAAGCGACTGTGGCTGCTACTCAAGGTACGATAACTAGCCTAATTTTTTGCACTCTGTTCTTATTTTTAATTCACCATTTAAAGACTTAAACATAATGTTTTTGTGTAGCTCGCCTATAAACTTCCGGTGCTCACTATGCATGCCATTGTACCTACATATGTGCCTTAGTCCTACAAACCTCTAGTACAGGGGTAGGGAACCTGATCCATGGAGAGCCGGTGCGGGCTTTTGGGATGACTTTTGAATCAGCCAATAAGACTGGGTCCCCAGGACAGGAGCTGACAACCAATGCTTTATTATTGGCTGACTGAGAGGTCATCCCAAAAACCCCCATGGATCAGGTTCCCTACCCCTGCTCTAGTAAGACACCTTTTCTGTACCCCTCAACTGGGCAATAACCCTGAATCCCCATGCTGATAATAACTGCTTGTCCTTATGGAGGTCTTAAGACTTAATCCAAACACTCAACATTACCCTGCCTGATTCTGGACAGGCAGGTGGCCCTGGGGCCCTAAAGGTCTTGGTCTCCCCTCTCAGACATGTACCCCTCAGTGACACCATTCTTGTTACCTCCCTTAATGAAGACACCTGCTATGACAGGTGATGGTGTTGGAGAGTGGACCACACTTCCTCTCACCCAGTTGTGAGGACTGCATTCACAGCAAGGCTGCACTGTTCCCATCTATCCACATCCCATACCCACTCGTCCGAAGCAAACTCACAGGGGTCCGGAGCCTGTCCCGGAAGCAATGGGTGCAAAGCAGGAAACATCCTAGGATGAGGTACCAACCCCAATGCAAGACACACTCATACACCACCTCAGAAAATGACATTTTTGCTGAATTTTGTCAGCTAAAAAATTCTACTGAAAACTTCAAAACAAGATTATTATCCAAGTGGTATCATTTCAATAAGGATTTATAATGACAAACAATCCTAGGGGTGGCACTTAAATCTATGATAAATGTAAGTTTTCAAATGGATTTCATTTCAAACCAAATTCATACATGCCTCCCGGCTACAGCCATGTTTTGCTTAAGGCAGGGGTGGGCAATCTTACCCACAAAAGACCAGTGTGTATGCAAGTTTTTGGGATAACCTTTAGGTCAGCTGTTCTAACCCAAGTGTGAGCCAATCTTCAGCCAATCAGTCTTTGAAATCAGTAACCTAATTAGGGAGTTGCAGTGATAACCCACACCTACAACAGCCCTTTCTGGATAAGATTGGCCACCTCTGGCCTAGGGGATGAACATGCCCCTTCCATGAGGTTTTGGTTCGAATTACTTTTACACATTGTGGGGGGGGGTGGGGACACATCATTTGCCAGCCACACTTGGGTGCTGCTGTATCGCCTTAAATATGACTCGCCTCCTGCGAGGAAAAAATATGCGAATATATAAAAATGTGAACAGAAGCACTAATGGGTAGCCCAAGCTGGAACCCCCGTCGACAGAGGCAGGCACGTAGGGTGGGCGTGTCCGAGCACACAAGCAGCACACCATGGCCATTTTAAAAGTACTGTAACATTTATATATAAACAGGTTTATTGTAGTGTCACAGTTAATTAAATCACATGAAACAAAACTAAAGCAAAGTCCTCTTTTTACACAATCAAGTCTGGAAGTTCACCAGTATCAGTGGTCAGGAGTTAGTAGTGGTCAGTACTTACAAGCAGGGAAATGCAGTAAAGGTCAAATTAAATAACAGAACACAGCCCGAAATTCACCCTCTCGATGCAGCCTCAAGAGTGAGCAGGACAGTTCACTTCTCAAAATATGGCAGGTAGAAGAATCTGAAGCCTCGGCGTCCTCGCAGCGCACAGGTGATGTAGATCACATGGTATACTGAGCATGGGCAGAAGAGCCACACCATCACCGCAGAACCACAACACAGAACCACGAAAAGTCCATCAAAACAATCATTTGTCAAACCCGACTGTCTACTGCTAATTAACGGGTTTTAATTAACTGGGCATTTGTTTTCAAGTGGAATACTGGTTAGAAAGCACACTGACAGTGGCAGTCAGGCCAGAACTGAACAGACACAGCAGTAAAAACAAAGTAAAAACTACATACCCCCTGGAATAAACAGCAGAAAGCCAGGCGCAAAAAAGATGGCACTGGAGACACCTGGGCAGAATTGGTAAAGGTCAGGGAGCAGCCACTCCTATAGAAATCAGAAGTCAGCACTCCGGGGTATAAGAGAGCGAGCTCACCTGCATCTGGATTCAGCTGGATGACAATGCCTGTGAAAATGAGGGCTGGGGGCACAGAGACAGATCAGTAAGCCCGACTTTGCAGGAATGATACTGGTTCACACGTGATGTTTAAGCACACAGTCATGCATCCACATACAGGCAAATCGTGACAGTGACATCAATACGGAGACACCTACCCACTCCAGTGATAAGCAGTAGGAAGGAGGCCAGAACCACTCTCCTGTTCTTCTTCACAAGGGGATGAGAAGTCCAGCTGAGGACCAGGAGGACAGGGAGAGAAAGGCAAGCTGCTTAGAATTTTCACCAAAGCAGCAGGGCTCACAGACGCAAAGGGGCTGGCAGACATGGAGGGACACGTAGTGGGGCGCGCAGACTCGGAGGGACGCCCAGCGGGGTTCACAGATGCAGAGGGATTTGCAGCAGGGCTCGCAGGTGCGGAGAGAGGGACTTGCAGCGGGGCTCGCAGGCGCGGAGAGAGGGACTCGCAGCGGGGCTCGCAGGCGCGGAGAGAGGGACTCGCAGCGGGGCTCGCAGGCGCGGAGAGAGGGACTCGCAGCGGGG
>JAODKM010000048.1:11334155-11344794 GCA_026780845.1 Petrocephalus sullivani | reverse complement strand
CCCCCACCCCTCACCTGCGTCTGCCGCTCCAGCCCCATGTTGTAGCGCTTGGTCTCCCCCTCGCGCAGCTTCTTCAGCACCACCCTCACCTCCCCGATAAACTCATTACGGCCCAGCCGGTCCATGTCGCACACGCAGAGCCTGTGGGCCACAGACACGCCGCTCAGGCCCGTCCTGCACCCTGGGGAAGAGAGACCATCCCCGAGGACACCCACCCCCATGGATTACCCGGACGCTGCTCCCCATCCCCGTATCCACAGCCCCCCCCGGCACAGAGTGCATTTATCACACTCCGCTCCCCTGCATTGATATTCAGAGCCTAAGTCCGCCCCCAGACTCCGGGGCACTGAATAGCTCAGACATCATTCACATTTTTCTAAACGAAAGCTGTTTCTGCTTCACAAATGCCTCAGAGCCCTCGTGCCCCTCTCTGAGGAAGCCGAGAAGCAGCTCCTAAGCCCCTCACCCCCCAACGGCTACTATGACCAGGGCCATTCAACCCCTCAGGCAACACAGGCAGCTGCCTAGAGTGCCCCCTATTATTGGGTATCAAAATGAACACAACTGAGATTATTTAATGATTAATTAACACATTAACGCTTTACCTTTGATAGCCTCGGTTTTTTTGTTTATTCTTACAATCCTACAGCGTTGTTTGGGTATGTTGTGTGAAAGATGTTTTTTAACTTTTCTTTAACACACTTTTTATTTAACATATTATTATTATATAATGTTACTTTTAGACAAGCCAATATAGAAAATGCATGGAAAAATTAAAGTATGATAAGTAATATTAATTAATTAATTAATTAATCCATTAAGCAACTGCCTGCTGTAATTCTGCTGGTTCTGGCCCGGGCGCTAATTCGGGGCCTCTGAGCTGGCATGTGCGGCTCTGGAGCATGTTCAGCTGCCTATTTCATACCATATTTCCTTTCCTTGCTTCACTCACAGTAAATCAGCTTTTTCTAGAACTGATCCAACTTGAGATCTACAGCTCAGCGAAGTGCTTGTCGACTGACAGAGAATGGAGTCGTCAACTCTGTCCTACCGAACACGGGACAGAGTCCTGACAAGAGCAGCTCACAGAGGAAAGCTGCTGTCTACGGTTGATTCACACCCTGTGACGTCTGTGGCCATTCCCTACAGCAGAAATCCACAGGAAAATCTGCTGAGATGCAGGCATCCGCCTGGGGTCTTTAGTGTTACAAATTAAATGGATTTGTGCCCAGAAGTCAAATATTCTGACAGAACAATATCAAACTCAAAATTGGAGAGAAATGACAACATAAAATTCTCTACACAATACACAATCAGGGCACCGATGAGGTCTTTGATGCCAAGATAAGGAGCAAGGTGAACAGAGGGCAAAGTGAAATGTTCTGGACTGGAGGTGTAGGCATTGCTTAAGTATCAGAACAGCCTGATCTGCATCTGAGTCTTCAGCTAGTTAAATTCTGGTTGACAGTCAGGTGACGCGTACAGAGGCAGGCGGGGCCACAGGGACACTGGGCCCAACTGGCCCCCCTCTCCGTCACTCAAGATTCTCATCATATCATTGGCTAACGATAAGGTTGGCTGCTCTGAATTAGGGCCCCCATATTAAAAAAAACTGGAAATCACTCCTGGTGTCAGTGCCCAAATACTGTGGACTCTGGGAGTTATAGGCATTGACTGAAAATAAGCGAGTGGAAAAGCTCAGAATCGAAGTTTCTGAAACTGGGAGAGAGGGATGCAGGGAGTTGTGGGGCGCAGGGAGCACCTGAGAGGGATTCTGGGAGTTGTAGTACCTGAGGGTTTTAGTGGTCATATCAGCAGCAGTGATGCCATGGTAAATGAGTGTCTCATTCCATACTGGGTTCAACGTGTTTTTCAAGGTCTTGGTGCGTAGTTTGTTTGCCTGAGAGAGGGAGAGAGAGAGAAAAGCCCATTTATCTCTTTCCCTCAGGTAATTCCAGGCATCTGTTCACCTACTTTGTTGAGGAAAGAGAGGACACAAGCTTTCACCCCCCATCAATCGCAGGCCTCCTGCTCTCAGACACAGCCAGCTGTGGATGAAGGGGAGGCAGCATGTACAGCAGGATCAGAGGAAACAGCAGCTAACAGAGGAAAGCACACGCGCCCCACTGATACCACAGCGACGAGGCTCACTAGCTCAGCTCACTGGCCCATTTACAGAAGGTGACCTTTAGGAAACCCCACAAAGCAGACCAGCCAGGACCCCAGGGGAACACCCTACCTACTGCTCTATTCAACGCTAGTGGTGGTCTGCAATGAGGGAGGATGGACCGGCCTTTAGTGTGCAGTGAGGGAGGATGGGCTGGTCTTTAGTGTGCAGTGAGGGAAGATGGGCCGGAATTTAGTGTGCAGTGAGGGAGGATGGGCTGGTCTTTAGTGTGCAGTGAGGGAGGATGGGCCGGAATTTAGTGTGCAGTGAGGGAGGATGGGTCAGCCTTTAGTCTACAGTGAGGGTGGATGTACTGGTCTTTAGTCAGCAGTGAGGGTGGATGTACTGGTCTTTAGTCTGCAGTGTGGGAGGATGGATCAGCCTTTAGTCTGCAGTGAGGGAGAATAGACTGGTCTTTAGTCTGCAGCGCAGGAGGATGGATCAGCCTTTAGTCTGCAGTGAGGGAGAATAGACTGGCCTTTAGCCTACAGTGTGGGAGGATGGATCAGCCTTTAGTCTGCAGTGAGGGAGAATAGACTGGCCTTTAGTCTTCACTAAGGGAGGATGGACCAGCCCAGCAGAGTGAGCATCACACCTCTGTCAGCTTCCTCACCTCGCCTGCCTGCCTGCTCACTTCCTGTGCCCGTCTTCACCGCCGGGTACATTTCAGTGCAAAACAGCATATGGCGTCAGCACATTCCAGTGTCTTGCGGCATCTGGTTGTGCCTGTGCGTCATGCCTTCCACACAGCCTGGATGTGAGGTGCCCCTTGCGTCTCCACGGGTGCCGGCCATGTGGATGCCCCACAATGCCCCTCCTCCGCCTAGCTGGCTGTGTGTGGTCAGGTGACGTAGCAGAGCGCCATGCGCCCCTGCTGGTGAGCCTTGGTGGTCGGTATTCGCACCATCGTTCTCTCTCCCCCCCATCCTCATCCCCTCTCTGCCATTGACGTGATTCGTGTAGCAATCCTTGCTGTTTCCATGACAACCACCTGCTGCTGTCATCCTTTTGCCTGTCTCTCTCTCTTTCTCTCTCGCTCTCTCTCTCTCTCCCTTTCTCCATCCCTCCCTTCGCCTCACTCCCTCTCCCCCTCCCACCACAGTGCTGGTATTCCAAGGTCAAAGCAGGTGCAGGAGGAATGGAGTGATGATGATGGTGGGATGAGAGAGGTGCTAAAAGAGACATGTGCAGGGACACTGTCCCCAGGCAGGCAGAGGGGGAAGAAGCTGATTTAATAAGGCTGGGAGAGCAAGGATGACCAGGGATGTCTGTACCTGGTTATACCTACAGGTCTTACTGACCCTTTCTATATGTCCTTTCTTCACCTACAGGTCTGTTCCTGTCCCTGTTGACACATCCTTTCTTCACCTACAGGTCTGTTCCTGTCCCCATTGACACATCGTTTCTTCACCTACAGGTCTGTACCTGTCTCTGTTGACACATCCTTTTCCCACCTACAGGTCTGTACCTGTCTCTGTTGACACATCCTTTCCCCACCTACAGGTCTGTACCTGTCTCTGTTGACACATCCTTTCCCCACCTACAGGTCTGTACCTGTCTCTGTTGACACATCCTTTCCCCACCTACAGGTCTGTACCTGTCCCTGTTGACACATCCTTTTCCCACCTACAGGTCTGTACCGGTCCCCGTTGTCACATCCTTTCCTCACCTACAGGTCTGTACCTTTCCCTGCTGACGCAACCTTTCCCCACCTACAGGTCTGTACCTGTCCCCATTGACACATCTTTCCCTCACCTACAGGTCTGTACCTGTCCCTGTTGACACATATTTTCCCACTCCACAGCTCTGTACTGCCCCTGTCCACATGATCTTGGAAACATGCGGCAAAGCTGATGTGACACTGGGCGAGATGAATATGACCCTATAGAAGTGAGCCTAACCTTGCTAGCTCCTGGCAGAAGGTGAAGCTTCACGTATGGATCAGCCAGTCCATTTGAGTCCATGGCCTTCAGGCCCTGTAGGAGTGAATCACAAATTTCCTGTGATGCCATGTTTGCAATGTCCCTGCACAGAGGCAGTCCTGCAGGAACCTACCTTTGCTCTGTGAACTGTACAGTGCAGACAGTTGTGCTCCTGGTCAAACAGCAGGCTGAACTCTAGAGTGCCCAGATATGCTGAAACAGGTGATCAAATGACACCTTTACAACACTGCACTAGTGAAGAGGACCATGAGCATGGATCATGCAGCAATCTTGGTCCCTGCATGGCTCAGATCGAGTGATGCTCTACGGCGTCGCGGGCAGAGAGTGAACCTTCAGATGACATTACAGATCTGGACGCATGGCACGCTCCTGACCCCATTATGGCCGCAGCTGTCTAATGGATTGTGACTCTCAGTGGTTAAACAGAGTAATGTGATGCCACTGGAGAAAAGCCATGTTCTGAAGTGCATGCAAATCTGTCACATATATCATACAGCTCCAGAGGACAGCAGGAGAAGCGACTAACACAGGGGATTTACTGAAACGGCCACTGTCCCTCTTCACATGGTGTGTGACAGTAAATAAATAAGTCTTCATACACAAAAATGCACACAACTGAGCACAGAGGTATAGAACATGCAGGACAAACCAATCAACACACAGTGAAAAACAGAGACAGAGCCAAGGACACTCACAAATGAAGACAGCCAGCATCCAGCATGCACATGGACACGTCAAAGCAGCACAGATACTGACACAGTGACACAGCGGAGGACACACCCAAACGAAGATAGCCAGCATCCAAAACACACATGGATACATCAAATTAGCACTGACACTGACACAGTCACACAGCCGAGGACACACCCAAACGAACACAGCCAGCATCCAGCCCACACATGGACACATCAAAGCAGCACGGACCCTGACACAGTGACACAGTCGAGGACACACCCAAATGAACACAGCCAGCATCCAGCACACACATGGACACATCAAAGCAGCACCGACACTGACACAGTGACACAGCCGAGGACCCACCCAAATGAACACAGCCACCATCCAGCACACACATGGACACATCAAAGCAGCACCGACACTGACACAGTGATACAGCCGAGGACACACCCAAATGAACACAGCCAGCATCCAGCACGCATATGGACACATCAAAGCAGCACCGACACTGACACAGTGACGCAGCCGAGGACACACCCAAACGATGACAGCCAGCATCCAGCACACACAAGTACACATCAAAGCAACACAGACACTGACACAGTGTCACAGCTGAGGACACACCCAAACGATGACAGCCAGCATCCAGCACATACATGGACACATCAAAGCAGCACTGACACTGACACAGTGACACAGCTGAGGACACACCCAAATGATGACAGCCAGCATCCAGCACACATATGGACACGTGAAGCAGCACCGACACTGACACAGTGACACAGCCGAGGACACACCCAAATGATGACAGCCAGCATCCAGCACGCACATGGACACATCAAAGCAGCACTGACACTGACACAGAGACATAGCCAAAGACACACCCAAATGAACACAGCCAGCATCCAGCACACACATGGACACATCAAAGCAGCACCAACACTGACACAGAGACATAGCCAAGGACACACCCAAATGAACACAGCCAGCATCCAGCACACACATGGACACATCAAAGCAGCACAGACACTGACACAGCCACACGGCTGAGGACACACCCAAACGATGACAGCCAGCATCCAGCACACACATGGACACATCAAAGAGGCACTGACACTGATACAGTGACACAGCCGAGGACACACTCAAATGAACACAGCCAGCATCCAGCACAGACATGGACATGTTAAAGCAGCATCCAACACTGACAAAGCGACACAGCTGAGGACACACCCAAACGATGACAGCCAGCATCCAGCATACACATGGACACGTGAAACAGCACTGACACTGACACAGTGATAGTGATACTGACACACACGGCAGCCTTACTGTCCTCATCGTCGTCAGAGTACACTGGCTCCTCTGCCTCCTTCACGTCCCCCTTCTCCCCCTCGGTGGGTCCTGCCTCCCGCACCACCTGCCGCTCTCGCTGGGGTGCCGGAGGGGGGCAGGGGAAGTCGTGGAAGCGAGGGAAAAAGTCGGAGATCTGTGGGATGGGCATGATGGGACCTGGACACACATTGATGGCGAAGTGCTCCTGCATAGAGATCTTCACCGGGGAGGGTGAGGGTGACGCCGGGGCCAGTGCCCCCCCCCCAGTAGGCAGGGACAGGTGTGACGAAGGGTTAGGGGGCTGGAAATGGGAGTGTGGAGGTGGAGGCTTGGACACACTCATGCTAATGTACGAATGGGACACTAGGAGTGCAGGGCCAAGAGTCAGGATCATCTATCTTATCCCGCTCTCTTTCCCTCACCCCCCCACCCCCAACACAGTGTTAATGTTCAGTAGTGTTCAGTCACTGTATCTATACTATGCTTTATTAAACCTCACTCAGTTAATGGTCCATAGTGTTCAGTCATTGCATGCAGTACTGTTAACCCTCTCTCATTACTTAGTGATAATGTGTTAATGTTCAGTAGGGTTTAGTCACTGTATCTATATTGTACTGTATTAACTTTGTATTAGTTCAGTATTAATGTTCAGCGTGTTTAGTTACTGTATCTACACTATAATGAAACCTCTCTTAGTAGTGTTAATGTTCAGTAGTGTTAAGTCACTGTGTCTGCTGTATCTAATCTGTACTATACTAACCTATACTACATTGCATGAATGCTCTCCCTCAGTACTCTAGTATTTGCTCCATAAATACTCTGGTGTCCAGCTGGACATAGTAAAACTTGACTGCGATGTGCTATGTTTTAGTAGAATAATACTAACAACCTTATGGGATTATAATGGAGATTTACTGCGCTCGCCCTACCGTGGCTTGCATTTTGATTATACTCAACAGAAAATGAATGGATTTGTCACCTGAAAGAGAAAATGATGACAGTAATATCCATAATTGATACAGCATAAAAACAGAGTTAATCAGTAATCTCAGATGACAGCGCCGAAGCCACAACTTGCAGGATGCACATGCACAAGTGCCCTGATCTAGCCTAATAGACAGATCCCAATGAAGTTTGCACTGAATGCTGCACGCATGCATGCTCTGATTTTCAGGCTCAATGTGTACAGCTGCTAGAGTCTCACACAATGGCAGCACTGCGAGGCATCACAGGAGAGCACAAACGTGAACAGAACCACGAGATAGAAATGCACTACACACACGCACATGTGCGCACACAGAACATACATACAGAAAACACACACAGACATACATTCACACATGCACACAGACAGACACAAACACACAAACAAACCATACACATACAAAACATTCATGCACAACACACGAGCACACAAAACATAGACACAAGCACAACACACAGCTTCACACAAACACACAGTCACATAAAACACACACACACACACACACACACATACCTCCCCACTCAGAGTGCCCATGCCTTCTTGATCTCCATCTCCTTCTTGCTTGTCCTCTGTCTCTCTCACACACTGAGGAATGACCAAAACTGGATTGACCCACGATCTCCTCTCCCTCCCTCCCCCCCCCCCCCCCTCCCTCCCCCCCCCCCCCCTCTCTCCCCCTCTCCCTCCCCCCCCACATCCCTCCCCGTGCCTCTTGTTGTGACGTTTCCTGCTAAATTCTCCCGGTCCGCCTCTGCGAGCTGTGTGCGGAGTGCAGAGCATGATCGCCTCAGCCCCCGGCGGCCCCTCCTGCGCGGGGACGTGGACAGCGCCTTGAGCACCGTGTCACGCGGCTCTCGTATTCACGCAAACAGGAGGAGGGGCACAGTTTCTTCACCATCACTGAGCGCGTGCTCCAGAAAGTGCCGTGAGCATGCGGCAGGAGAGGACAGCACGTCTCCATGTTTGCAAAACCACAGGAAAGACACGCTGTAGGACTTGCAAAAGCCCAAATGCACGTGCAAAAATTCAGTGAATCACTGATTGGCTCTCTGTCATTCATTGAAATAAAATGCAGTTCAGTGCACGCGCAGTACGACACGTGGCAGCACATTCAGCCTGATTCAGTAGAGATACCCAGGGATTCCTTCCCATCTCCTCTGGGCTCTGTCAAGCCTCATCTTTACATCAGTGTCACCAGTCACATCCATTCCAGGCCGCCGCAATGTGTGCACTGCACTCCAGCATGATGGCTCCAGGCCTCTGAGCCACCACATTTCTCCCCATGCGTGGCCCCGAGGGGGTGTGGTGGAGGGAGAGAGCTTCACTTTTTGGGGGTTCAGAAATGGCCAGAGGCATTGGCAAGTAAGCAGATAACATGATGGATGATTGTATGGGGGAATGCCTTGGGAAAAGAACTTTCAAAATGGCCCCGATCAGTGGAAGCTGCTGCCATTAGGCCGAATGGCAGCACACCTGATCCGCCGGTATCCATACAGGACATCAGGTGTAGGGTGAACTAGGGGTCTCACATGTGGATTCTGAGCCCCAGTCTGGGCAACAGCAGATGTGGGGTTGACTTTGATTACTGCTGTTATTCCTATTGGCATTTAGGCACTATAAGAGCTCAATATGTTACCATGAACTCTGCTGGATATTTTTACTGGAAGAGGCGACCTAAGACACCCAAAGCAGGATTACTGAACCCCTGTCAGTCACAGCCTGCTTGGCTTAATAGTTCTCAGTGGGTAAGAGCATGCGGTGACTGACAGCACACTGTCATTCCACCCATGGCCACCTCTGTAGCCTCCATTCTGGGTTTTAATTCCTTGCACTGGCATCCTTCAGCTTACGAGCCCCATGTCCTTCAGCAGTGCGCTACCCGCTGATCAGGGATCTGTAGATACTTTTTGCGTAGGGGGCGGGGCTCGGGGAGAGGGGCTGGTGTGGTCCCTTGAAACGAAAATAAGACGCTCGCATTCGGTTGCTTTGCGTCAGCCGGAGGGACTCGCTGGGTGAGTGGTGGCTGTTTGGGGGCTGAAGCTGCAGATTTCACTGTCACTCAGGCACTGTGTGGATTACAGTGATTTCGGCAGGGTAACAGGGCCTTGGGCGATGGCGGGGTGCAGGAGCTGCCAGTGAAGGCTGCGCGGAAATCAGAATCCCCAAATGTCCTTTCAGTCCTCCCGGATGCATGATAGCAAAGCCTCCTCCCCGGCTCCCAAATGGTGTGGGCAGTCAGGAGAACAGCCACAGAGGCTACGCTCATTACTTTTTTACATCGTGTACTGAGCTCCTATCCAGGACAGCATGAATAGCTTAGCATGTCGCATGGGTACTGCCTTAGATGAAGATGTTCCAGTTAAGGTCACACAGTGGGGGGTAAAGTATTTGAAATTTGAGCCAGAAAATATGCTGGGGTAATCCATGGCGCCCCCTGCTGACCAGCCGTGTAACCACACAAGCTTTTATTTACAGAGCGACAATGCTAGTCCTCAGCAGATTATTCTGGCTTTGATGCCTGTCTTTCAGTCGGTCCATTTGAATCCAGGTACAAGATGAACTGGAAGGTCACAAGAAGGGTAAGGAGGGGGTGGATGGGAGTCATTTCACTTATTTTGAGGGGGGGGGTGGGGAGGCAGATTAGCTGAGCTTTGGAGTGCAGAGAGTTACTGTGAAAGGAGATTAGCATAACGCCGGAGAACAAGAAAAATGGGAATCGCCGAATCAGGCTCCAGTCCTGTGCAGGCGGGAGTTTTCGCCATCAAAGCAGGACGGGGATCTGACGCAGCACCTCTCCTTTGACACATTCGGGGCCCAGCCCGCTGGGGACGCCGCTGACAGCACGGGGCAGGCAAAAACACTGTGGCGCCCTACTGAGTCAGCCCCTTTCCGTGTTCGCGCCCTACTTCTGTGGCCCACTGCAGGCCGGGTGGATCAGGGTGATGATAAATCACAGGCCGTGTGTCCTACTCGAGTCAGGGGTTCTACTCGTACCTGGGTTCGCCCAATCAGCATCTGTCACACCAGCATCGGTGTTCCCTCGGGGGGACATGCCTTTCGCTGATGGAGGAATAGGGGAGAAATGAGTACTCTGACAAATGAGTAATGAGTACAGTGTGTAGGGAATGGGTACAAAGGGTGGAAAACAAGTACGACTAATGAGAACTGCAATTATTGCTCTTATGAAAATGCATTTGCCATGTCAGACCTTTGTTATGTCATAACTGTACAGCTTTTCTTTCACGTCTTTATTTATGGTAATGGTTTACAGTCTCTCATCACCTACATTTGCAGTTTCTCTGCTGCACAAGTGTAAACTATGTAGGTGCAAAGACTCGATGCCAATCCAGCGCATGGAGGGAGTGGGAGAGGGAAGGATGAGGGGAGAAATTGAAAGAGAGGCTGGGAAGCCTCCATAAACCAGAAGCCTGGGAAGCCTGACATAAACCAGAAGCCTGGGAAGCCTGACATAAACCAGAAGCCTGGGAAGCCTCCATAAACCAGAAGCCTGGGAAGCCTGACATAAACCAG
>JAODKM010000048.1:11286988-11300251 GCA_026780845.1 Petrocephalus sullivani | reverse complement strand
GGGACAGCCCTGATGCAGGACAGTTCTTATTGTGGGACAGCCCTGATGCAGGACAGTTCTTATTGTGGGACAGCCCTGATGCAGGACATTTCTTATTGTGGGACAGCCCTGATGCAGGACAGTTCTTATTGTGGGACAGCCCTGATGCAGGACAGTTCTTATTGTGGGACAGCCCTTCTAGGCAACAGCCTTGATGTGGGACAGTTTTGCTCTGAGATGATCCTGTGAGACACTTATGTGACCAGCGTGATTTCTACGCCAGAAGTCATTATGTTTGGGGTAAGGAATGCCGAATTTGGATTACTGAGAGGAAGCTTTCAAATCGTGGTTTCTAATGAACTCTCACGAGGCACTTTCAGCAAGTTTCACAGCAAATTCAGATAGTTCTGGCTCTGATGTAATTTCCTGAAGATAGAATATGACAGCTTTCTCTCCAAAAGGTGGAACTGCTCCCAATTCACAGGGACACTACACATCTGTACAGCACTGCAGAGCTGTGGAAATACGATTCTAGGGTGTTCTCAGTCTGTCATGGTGACAGATGGGGATTCCACGATCTGAGCTTCAGGACTGAGCGGAGACCTTTTGAGGTGTAGGTGTTCAAAGGCTTAAAAAGGGGCTCTCCATATCTTTAAAGCTCATGCTCAAGTTTATATTAAGTAGTTCAGGAAAAACAGACACCCCCAGCTCCCTCTTTCTGCACGTGCCCGGTGAGCTTGTCCCACCACTAGAGGGCGATGGTAGGAATGCCAGCACAGGAAAGCAGCTGGCTGGACGTGGCGGATGTAAGGTTCCTGTACTGCTACTTCTGCCAAAAATTCTGCTTTCAACACCCATTGATCCTATAAGCTTATATCAGAAGACTTGTCTCAGTGCAATGACCTTCATCCCCAGCAGGTGGCATGATGATCGACAGGAAGGTCTAGTAAACTAAAGGAGAACACCTCAAGTATGTTTAAAAGGCTACCTGCACCCTTTGTGCGAGTGGAATCTGTGGGTAGCAATGAGTGTGGATCAGTCTGATTAAGAATTAAAAAACTGTACAAAGGAGGAGGAGGGAGACGTGTCACACGTGCAGATAGGGAGGTCTGTCACCCTGCAGTGAGGGCCAGAGGGACTGAGCCTTTGTTTAGCACACAGGAGGGTCCGCAGCAAGCAGACACGGCACTCTCAGAACATCCTTACAGGAAACGGCGCCAAGCTGGGGGCTGCCACTCAGGATGTTTGTCAGCTTGCCTGAGGCTGGGGGAGGGGCGCACAGCAGGAAGGACAGGGGTGGCTGGTGGTCTTATCACGCGAAGCCCCTCCAGACAACACAAATACTGACGCATACACGCACACACACGCAACTGATGGAGACACACGGGGATACGGACACACACACGCAGCTGATGGAGACACACGGGGATATGGACACACAAACAGCTGATGGACACACATGGAGATTGGGACACATATATGCAGCTGTTGGACACACATGGGGATACAGACACACGCACACAGCTGATGGACACACGGGGATACAGACACACACACACAGCTGATGGACACATATGGGGATTGGGACACACACACACAGTTGATGGACACACAGGTATATGGACACACACACACACACAGCTGATGGACACACACGGGGATACAGACACACACACACTCTGCTCTGTTGTCCTGATTAAGGAGGATGCAGGCAGCCAGAGGTCAGAGATGGTAATGGCTGACCAGGGGGTGTCGCTGTTCTACATTTCCCACATGGCCAAGATAAGGCAGGTAGGGAGCTTCACTTCCCGCCCACTACTGCTGAAGCTGAATATCATTGGTTCACACCAGCGACTGACAGCACACTGCATCTCCCCACACAGCTTTTAGAGTTCCATCACTGTATATTACACATACATGCATTTGGACGCACACAATCGTGCCAGTAACCATGGTAACCCCAGTACACACTCACAGGGTGCCCCCTCCTTCGGTTGGCAGGCTCAGCGTGGGCGGCGCCCAGGACCTTCCCGATGTCCTGGTCCAGCTGGTCCAACTTCAGGATCAGCAAAGCCATGGAGTCCAAGTGAGAGAGACGCTGCTCCTCTCTGCGTGCCTTTCAGGGACAAACAGATCCAGTGAGCATTTGGGGCCGACCCTGGTACAACAACCGGTATGCTGCTCAGCTCAGGAGGGGCCCGTCACTTGAGTACTAAGAGGGCTCAAACAGTACGAGCTGATCTACGCAACATGCTTCTGTGCTGGATAACACGTCCCAGCATGGGATAGCATCCCTCCTCAAAGGCTAATAAGCATAACATGCTTCTGAGCTGGATAACCCACCTCTGCACAGGATAGCACACCTCTGCACGGGATAACACACCTCTGCATGGGATAACACACCTCTGCACGGAATAGCACACCTCTGCACAGGATAACACACATCTGCATGGGATAACACACCCCTGCACAGGATAGCACACCTCTGCACGGGATAACACACCTCTGCATGGGATAACACACCTCTACGCTGGCTAACATGCCTCTGCACGGCGCTGATAGAGCCCTGGAGGACCTCACTCCCTATTGCCTCACTGACATACCCCCACTGGACCTCACTCTTGTGTGAGACCAGTGTGCTGCTCTGGTGTAACTCACACACCATCCATCAGGGACAGGGTGGCACTCCTCCTAAGAGCAAGTCACAGCAAGTGCATCATACAGTACAAACCTTAAAGATAAACTACATAGTGACCCAAACCCAAACTCTTACAGACCCTGTACCCAGCTCCCCCAACCCAGCACCCCTCCAGGGCCAGCTTCCAGAATCTCCTGGTGTCAGTTCATAGCAGAGCCAATAGTGACCCCATGTGGTTGATTCCCAAAGGCCTGCTCTCTGCAGCCTTGCTCATGCTCCTCCAGGTCTGTGTGTGTGGAGCAGCACCACCTCAGCTTCAGCAGGGGGAGTAATGGTGCAGAGCAGGGTGAGCAACCTTAGCCTGCCATTTCCAAGCCCAGAATACACCACCCTCTTAGCCACAAGGAGGTATTTAATGTAAATTTATGCATATACCTGAGCAGCTGAGACAAGACATATACCTGAGCAGCTGTATAATTTCATTTGAGTAAAAAGGTGAAAACTCATGTTAAAATATACACGTATTGCCAAACACTGGCAGTCTGTATTAACTGGCATGCAGATGAGAATGGTTTGTTAGTATGTGTGTGTGTGTGCCTCATATGACACTGCATATGCACACAGCCGCGTGGGGTTACGCTCATGCTTTAGTGCACACGCAATCCCGTTGTGGCAACTGCAGACATCCTGATTCACACCATGGCTCCTTGGTCATTCCCGTACGCTATGGTCACTCTTGTATGCTGCATGTCCCTTAGGGCACTCACAGGAAGAGTGCCAGCTAGGAGGCAGGAAGTGCTCTTTAATTGGCTGGGAGAATGACATTTAAAGAAGGGGGGAGTTTCTTTTCTATTGCTGTGTCGTTACAGATCCAGCTGCAGGCCCTTGGGGGGGTGGCTGGAGGCGTCTACTATGGCAGGAAGCGGCCCATTCCGACAGAACGCGGCAGAGACACCTGCTTCGGAAGGAAGGGGGAGAAGCAGCTGAACAACGCTTTTAGAATGCTGAGGGGCTCACAGGCATGTGGCTGTTTTACTGGTGTACAGTAGAAAAGCATCTTAAACTTTCCACATGGAGAGATCATTAGCAACATGGGAAAGTCATTTTGAGGGAGACATCTCTCCCCTAACATCAGAGCCCAAGCCAGCACCCCAACCCTAATGTCAGAGCACAAAACAGCACTCCAACCCTAACATCAGAGCACATATCAGCAAACTGACCCTACCATCAGAGCACAAAGCAGCACTGTGACCCTGACCTTAATGCCCACAATTTCCTACGATACAGTAACAGATAACGGTCCATTCTGCAGGCCAAGGGTATGAATGTGAAACCCAGTCAGCTTTTCCCATAGAGCTGCTTCTGCCCAGTTCTGCCTTATCCTGTCCTGGTGTGGGCTAAGTTACCGTGACGGCTACACATTGAACAGGAAGACACTCACAGCCATACACAACCACATGCACAGGCATACACAGGCACAGGCACAGGCACATGCACAGCCATACGCAACCACATGCACAGGCATACACAGCCATACACAGCCACATGCACAGCCTTACACAGTCACATGCACAGCCATGCACAGCCTTACACAGCCACATGCACAGCCATACACAGCCACATGCACACCAATTTACACTCCTTTTATCATAGACATGCCCATTCAGCAGCACCTCTGAAGGCAGAGGGCAGCAGAAGCCTCCTCCATGTTCAGGAGCATGCTGTTGGTCCCCATGATAGCAGCCATAATCATGTGTCCCCAGACGGAGGCCGGCCCAGTCTGGGCTGGGCAACCGGGGCCGCCCTTCCACTTCTAATCAGCGGGATTGATCTGCTCACCTTTCTCATCCGCAGTTTCACGGCCGTGTTTTCAGCTCCGCGGTCACGCAGTCCCTCTCTTGTCCTCGCGTTGGCCCGGGCGCCTGGCCTGGAGGCGCCCCCCCCCGGCGAGCGCTCGCTGTGATCTCCTGTGGAGTGCGCAGTCTCGCTGATGAAGCACGGCTCAGTTGGCCAGCCACTCTTCTCTCGGCATAGGCTCTGTTCTCGGCCAGGAGCCTCCCAGGGCTCTCCTGCCACGGCACCTTGCTCCTTAGCATTCGCTGGCACATCAGCTCCCAGGAGACAAAGCATCTTGGCTCCTGCCATGACTCCTTCGCATTCCCCCAGTCTCCCTTGCTCCTCTGTTGCTTCCTGACGCATCTCGGCAGTTAGTGGGTCACTATCTGTCTCTTCAGACCACTTCCGCTCTCTCTGGTCCTCCCACACATGGCTCTGTGTCACCACGGCGATCATACTGACGTCTGTGTCCACAGTCTGGTGGTGCCGCTCCCCTCCTGGGGAGCCACTCTCCTCCGCGATGGCGCCCACATCCTGCCGGGGTTCCTCAGCTCTCTCGGAATACTTCTGCTGGGAAGTTCTCTGGTGGCAGCACTCCGAGGCTTTTCTGAGCTCCTCCCCATTGGAGCTCGGCAACCCAGTGATGTCACGGTGCTCTGTGCTTCTGAGCTCAGCCCCGGCATCCGTGCCTGTGCGGGCGTCTCCGCTGCATTCAGGACCGGCAGCCCAGCACAGCCCAGCTGAGTTCTTACCATTCTGCAGTACGGCAACATCGTCAGCAATTTCTGTGGGGCCTGTAGTGCCCCCAGCAGGCAGGAGCTCATAGACAGGATCAGCCGTCTTGTCACACTGGGATAGACATGACGCCCGGCACGCTGACCTCATCTGAGATACAACCCCCGCATCCTGAGCTCTGCTGTGAAGCGGGCCCCCCACCTCTGTGATGATGCCATTTAGTGAATAAGGGACTAGAGTCCCAATTTGGTTGCCCACACGGGAAACAACATGTTCCACATGTCTAGGGTGGGGGCATTCAGTCATACCAGTCGGGGCTCCTCTTTCACCTGAGATCTGCCGCCCCCCAAGCATGAACCAGCATTGCTCAGTGCGTGGACTGAAGCACCACTCCGGCAGGGAGGCAGAGCGCCCCCGACATGCCTGGCAGGGGCATGTGGCTCCAGGGGGGGCCCTGGGAAAAGCACAGATATCCAGGTCATCGTAACTGTACTGCAATCCGGATCCTGGCTGCTCCAAGCGCCTGGTCCCCATGGCGACAGGCATCCTCACTATCCTCCACCCGCCGGTTCCCAGCGTTGCACTGTATCCTGTCGAGATGCTGTCAGAATGCAAGTCTAGTCCAAGCTGCCCATCTCTAGGGGAACAAAGATGTGATGAAGGGGCATTAACTGGGCCATGGCCCAATCTCCTTGGGATTAAAAATGAGCCCCTTCCATGCTGTTGTGACCCTGCTTTACTTAAGACCTCAGTGAGTGGGATTATATCTGATTAGTGGCAGTCGAATCCCAACCCTGAAATGCTGGCCCCCCCCCCCCCCCCCCTTGGTATGAGGCAAACAGACACACGAGAAAAATGTAAACAGAGCGGGTCTGCATGTAGGAAGCTAGAGCAGCAGCCCTCACAGGACATCTTAGGAAAAATGGCAGACCTGCTCCCCATGTTCAGCACGCTGACATGCTGCTGCAGACCCACTCCACATGCCGAGCGCACCACCGAGCCGCCACAGACCCACACCACAAGCCGCCACAGACCCACGCCACACACTGAGCGCACTGCATGCTGCATCTGCCCCCCGTGTGTGAGGCATGAATAAAGGAAAGAGACAAGTAAAAGGAGAAAATTTATGATCAATTTATGACATGCTGGAGCCCAGCTAGACCAGGGGATTTGTCAAAGAATCCATCTAACATCACCACACACACCCAGCCCCTCACACACACACACACACCCGTTTGAAATTATATCTTTGTAGGGACTGTCCATTCATTTCACTGGGGAAAACTCTAATCCCAACATGACACCCCAAACCCCTACCCAGCCCAAGCCTTAACCATAAGTAGCCAAACAAAATACGAGATTTTTGGCATTTGGTATTCAAAGATCTTTGTGGGGACCTGAAAAATGGTCCTCACAACATCAAAACACATTTATCACATTGTGGGGGATATTTGGTCCCCATAATGTAAAATAAACATAATCCACAAACACCCATCCCCAAGCACACACACCTACCCACATACATACACATATTCACCCCGCCCCAAACCCGGGCAGTCTTCACCTTTCCCGAGGAGCTCCCAGAAACACTGTTGTACAGCATGTAGATGTGGAGGAGCCATCTCCCTGCAGATGACATTGGGAATAGGCTGGCTTCAGTCTCTGGCTGCAGGCCCACCATGCCTTCCTGCCCCAGCCCAGCCGGAGCTCTCACAGGCCCCGGGGCCAGTCAGCACCGTGGCGGCTCGCATCCCACCGTCCCTGCGAGCCTCATCACAGCGTCTGTGGCTCCGTCTCCTCGCAGTCGCTGGCTCCCCAGCACTGGAAGCCCTACGCTCTCTGTCCTGCTTTTGATTAGAAACAGACGGGCTGCCTTGTGGAAGCCTGGCTGCAGGCCAAGCGGGATCGCGACGCCCCGCCGGTCATCGCAGAGTGTTCCGAGTGCCGCAGTATAGCTGTGGCACAGACGTACACCACACAGTGATGCAAGCTTACAGACATTCCCAAGGAGTGTGCCGCGAGGGGAGAGCTAGAACCTGCCGACTTTACATGGCTTTACTCAGCCAGGAGGATAGCCAGGCTGCCACGCATTTTTTTAAACATGCAGGCAAAGGGTATGCGCTGTTGCCTGCACTGGGCCCAGGCCACTCTGAAATGTCTGCTCCGCTGATGGACAATTCTCTATAATTACCAGCGACGGGCGATCGGCTGGGCTGGCCAGCTTGAGCACCACGGCGGCCCCTCTAATGGCATGTAAAGCATTTGCCATGGGACCAATGGCCTTTCACACATACAGCGAGGGTACCTGCGGGGCTTGGAACCATCCCGACATCCATAGGTCCTCCAAAGAGGGTTCTATAAAAATATCATGGCTGCATGATGGCACAAGTTTGACAGTGCATGGGCTGGCCTGTCAGCAGCCTGCATGATGGCTGAACACACCGCTCTCTGGTGCAAGGGACTGGATTTGCCTGTGGGAACCTGGTGGATTTGAAATGGACCCGAGAGGGGTGCGGTTCTGCATTGGCTTTCTGGAGCTTTAACAAGGGGCCCAATGCGCGTTTCTGACTCAGTGACTCTGATATAGTCCTGCCAGCCTCCTGCGCGCAGGGCCGAGTTCTGGCTCATGAGGGCGTGCTCCCGCGTGGCTCTATGAATGAGTCAGTGAGCACACTCATGCTCATGCCCGGCCCGGCCTCGCTATGGACCCACGGGCCCTCGCTGGCTCCACAGGAAGTGGTCTCACATTCCTGACCCACATCGGTTATTAGTGGAAAATTCCACTGCATCCTGGAGAGCTGCTGCTCACTGCCGCCCCAGAAGATGCTTTCAGTACAGCGCCCATGAAAAAGTGGGTTGCAGTCAAGTACGCTTTTGAACCTCTGCCTGCTCTGATTACTCCCTGTCTGTGTTTCCCTGGCTACCTGTCTCACTGCTGTCTAATCACCTGGCTGTTGATTATCACTCTCGTTAAATGAAATTTCAGTAACAAAGCAGGACAATGACTTACTAAACCTGATTGTTTCTGAGATCTCCTTTTCAGGAAAGTGGTGTTCTGTGTGATGGCACACAACCCAATTTATTCTGCTTATTCCGGAAATGTCTAAGACTATGAAGTCATCAGACGCATACTTAGCCAATAAGAAAAATAACTTCCAAAATGTGTATTTAAATTATGAGTCATAAACCGTAATAGCACTAAAATGTAGTACAGAACCCAGCATGGAGTAAAGGATCCACCTTCTTTAACAGTAACCATTCATCCTTATCCAAAAGCTGCTTAGAGGAAATAAGATACTAACAGTCCTTACAATCCCATCAGTTAGTTAGTGTAACACACAGGGCTGAGTACATAGTATACAGGAAAGAGTGTACAGTAACCAGGAATGAGTGTGTAATACACAGTGCAGTGTGCACCCAATACAGGAATGAATGTATAGTATACAGGAATGAGTGTACAGTATACAGGAATAATTACATATTACACAGGGCAGTGTGTACAGTATGCAGGAATGAGTGTGAAGTACACATAGCAGAGTGTACAGTATACAGGAATAAGTGTATAGTACACAGGGTAGAGTGTACAGTATACAGGAATGAGTGTATAGTACGCAAGGCAGAATGTATAGTATAGGGGATGTGCAGTTAGCACAGGCTTCCATGTATTGACTGGACCATGCGGATTCCTTTAAAACATCCCCCAGAACGTGATCTGTCTTGGTGTGTGTGGCTGCGCCTGAGGTCACACACAGTACCGAAAGTGTGGGAACAGGATGTGGGGGTCAGAAATGACCAGCAGCAGCACATTTGGCTGAGAAGCGATCTCATCTTTTCGCCGTGTGCCTCTGGGATCTTTCTGGTGTGACCCCCTCATGTCTGGGACAGCAGTGTGAGTGTGACGGTGCACAGCATTGCTGCCTGGCAAAAAGTCTCGAAAGGGGCAGGCCTGATGTGTCTTTGGCATGGTGTTACCCACAAGGTCTTGCTGACACCCAGACAGCAGATGTTATGGGTGACATCCTAACAGCTGACAGTTAGAGGTGACATCCTGACAGCTGACAGTTAGAGGTGACATCCTGACACATGATGATAGGGGTGACATCCTGACACATGATGATAGGGGTGACATCCTGACAGCTGACAGTTAGGGGTGACATCCTGACAGCTGACGTTAGGGGTGACATCCTGACAGCTGACGATAGGGGTGACATCCTGACAGCTGACGTTAGGCGTGACATCCTGACAGCTGACGTTAGGGGTGACTTCCTGACAGCTGACGGTTAGGGGTGACATCCTGACAGCTGACTGTTAGGGGTGACATCCTGACAGCTGACGTTAGGGGTGACATCCTGACAGCTGATGATAGGGGTGACATCCTGACAGCTGACGTTAGGGGTGACATCCTGACAGCTGACGGTAGGGGTGACTTCCTGACAGCTGACGATAGGGGTGACTTCCTGACAGCTGATGGTAGGGGTGACATCCTGACAGCTGACGGTAGGGGTGACTTCCTGACAGCTGAAGATAGGGGTGACATCCTGACAGCTGACAATAGGGGTGACTTTCTGACAGCTGACGGTTAGGGGTGACATCCTGACAGCTGACGATAGGGGTGACATCCTGACAGCTGACGGTTAGGGGTGACTTCCTGACAGCTGACGATAGGGGTGACTTCCTGACAGCTGACGATAAGGGTGACATCCTGACAGCTGACGGTTAGGGGTGACTTCCTGACAGTTGACCGTTAGGGGGGACTTCCTGACAGCAGACGATAGGGGTGACTTCCTGACAGCTGATTTTATGGGTGACATCCTGACAGCTGACCGTTAGGGGTGACTTCCTGACGGCTAACGATAGGAGTCACTTCCTGACAGCTGATGTTATGGGTGACATCCTGACAGCTGATGTTATGGGTGACATCCTGACAGCTGACCGTTAGGGGTGACATCCTGGCAGCTGACCGGTAGGGGTGTCATCCTGACAGCTGACTGTTAGGGATGACATCCTGACAGCTGATGATACGGGTGACTTCCTGACAGCTGACTGTTATGGGTGACAGGCCACAGGCAGATAGATGCTCTGAAGCTCTCACCAGTCATTGGTCAGTCCATGCAAGGCTTTCCCTTGGGTGGGGGTTGGAAAGACGAGTGGTGCTACCCCAGCCTGCTGTCAGTCCATATTGAACATGAAGAATTTGTATTTAAAGTACAAATCAGTGATGAAAGGAGCACGAGGAGTATTTTTCTTATTTCCCAATCCAGAGCAGACTGCCCATTAGGCAGAGGGGGGTGTTGGACCGTGCTATGCCCAAGAGCAGCACATCACATGCAGGGCAGTGCCACTGTTGTTCTTGGATACTGTTGCTATGGGAAATTCCTGGCACAGAGTGTCACTGGTGTGGGCTAGCAGGTCCCAGATCAGCCAGCCACACAGTGATCTGAACAGCCTCAAATAATGACTCGTTGTATTACATCAGAGCTGCTGTGCTATGTTTGTGTGACAAAGTTAACTGTGTGTGTGTGTGTGTGTGTATAAGAGCTCTGATCCTTGATCTCTGACGCTAATGCTTTGTTCCCAAAAAAGCACCATGGACACAAACAGCACATAACACTGGTGGCAGCACAGGCTCTGGGCACATGGCAGGGTGGAACAGCCCTCACAGTGACAGCGTGGCACTGACCTCCCTCAGAGATACAGGGGGGCACAGACATACCTCACAGTCACAGCGGGGCACTGACATACCTCACTGTCACAGCGGGACACTGACCTCCATCACAGTCAAATTGGGGCACTGGCCTCCCTCTCAGTCACATTGGGGCACTGGCCTCCCTCACAGTCACAGCGGGGCATTTCATATCTATAACCCTTAAATCAGGAGCAGACTTCTGTTCTGTATGAGTAGATCTTGCTATGAGTGATAATGACCCAAATCTTGGAGAAAGATGTGTGGTGGCATGTATATGAACCAGCTTAAAATACAGCGTGTAAACAGTGCCTCTGAAGGCCATCTTTAGAAATGCGCCCCATCAGACCATGGGAACAGGCACAAAGCCAACGTAGGGAACATGGTGTGCACAGTGGAATCCACGGAACGCTGATTCTATGGGAAAGATCAGGACAGTAAAGGCCTGTTATCCTGCCAGCTTGGACAGGCGTGTGTGAGACTCACAGAAGCCTGCGCCTCTGCCTGTAACCCTGCCTGTCGTCCTGTTGGGACAGGCATGTCTGAGACTCACAGAAGCCTGCGTCTCTGACTGTCACCCTACCTGTCGTCCTGCCAGCTGGGACAGGCGTGAGTGAGATTCACAGATGCCTGCGTCTCTGACTGTCACCCTGCTTGTTGTCCTGCCAGCTGGGATAGGCGAGTCTGAGACTCACAGAAGCCTGCGTCTCTGCTTGTAACCCTGCCTGTCGTCCTGTTGGGACAGGCATGTTTGAGACTCACAGAAGCCTGCGTCTCTGACTGTCACCCTGCCTGTCGTCCTGCCAGCTGGAACAGGCATGTTTGAGACTCACAGAAGCCTGCGTCTATGACTGTCACCTTGCCTGTCGTCCTTCTGGGACAGGCGTGAGTGAGACTCACAGAAGCCTGTGTCTCTGACTGTCACCCTGCCTGTCGTCCTGCTGGGACAGGTGTGAGTGAGACTCACAGAAGCCTGCGTCTATGACTGTCACCCTGCCTGTCGTCCTGCTGGGACAGGCGTGAGTGAGACTCACAGAAGCCTGCGTCTCTGTCTCTCACCCTACCTGTCGTCCTTCTGGGACAGGCGTGAGTGAGACTCTCTGACTGTCACTCTGCCAACTGGGTCTCATATGTGTGGGACTGCAGGGAGTCCCACGCTCTCAGCTCACAGTAAGTGCCTGAAAGGCTGCGGGGTTTCTGCGCAGGGGCTGAGACTGTGAGCTTGGTCCGACATCAACCAGAAAGCCTCAGGGAGTTGAAATATTAAAAGCCAAGTTGTAGCACTGTTCAGTGATACAAGGGGCTGAGCAAGGCAGACAGGAGCCTTCAACATACATATGCGTGTACAAGTACATACATGCTCAGGAAGCTTGTGATACAGATCTATTTATGGCTTTAATTTACATTACAATCCTTTTTATACTGGAGGACAGTTTGCTCATGAGAAGTGGGTCAAAATACTTGAAGTCTCATTGAGAGTTACAGAAATTGCTTGATTGCAGTGATTGCCTCAAAAGGTTGTGCAATAAAATATTAAGTTAAGGGTACCAGCATTTTTTGTCCAGGCCAGTTTCAATAGTTTGTTTTAAAAAATAATTATGTTGAACTAAAATTCAAAAGCAATGTCTGATTTTCATTAGTAAATAAAAATGTACTGAAAATTTATTATTTGTGAGTTTCAAGTTATTTCAGTGATCATTGTGGGTTTTTCTTTCTGTAACGGAAGGATACTAAAAATTTTGTCCACGTGTGTGTGCGTGCGTGTGTATTATATATATATATATATATATATATATATATATGTGTGTGTGTATTTATCTATGTATATACATATTTATTACAGAATATTATTTTGAAAAATGATTTCTGAAACTGATCAGAATGCTACACAAACAGAGCCTGATCTGGGTTCAGTCTGGAGGGAAAGCCCCCCCCCCATGAATACAAGAGTCCTGCTGTGTTGGCTTCCTTTGGGGGAAGTATAGCATCCATCCGCCCCTGATTCCCCCATCAGCCTGTCTGCTCACTGATCAGAGGAGGTCCCCAGAGACCCACCTTGCTTGCTGGGTCATATGTGGGTAACCTGTGATGGTGAAATAGCGCCCCCTGGCAGCAGTGGGAGGAAGGCAGCTGTTCCAGGAGGCGGGAAAGTTCAGCACCTGGAACATCGCAGTCTGTGTAACTGGGGAGCCGCACACCAGTGATAGATACCAGTCTGACCTCCAGTAAATGTCTTGCCCCATCCCGGCGAGCCCTGAGTCTCCCTTGGGGGGGGGGGGGGGCTGCCGGGCCTTGCTGCGGGAATGGGGGTTGCCCCGGACCCCCTTCCCCCCCAAGCGGCAAAAACTGCAGGTGCTTGGTTCCCCCCCCCGGGCCTCCGACCAAAGGGGTT
>JAODKM010000048.1:11276278-11286888 GCA_026780845.1 Petrocephalus sullivani | reverse complement strand
GGAGCCGCACCCCAGTGATAGATCCCAGTCTGCCCCCCAGTAAATGTCTTCCCCCACCCCGGCGAGCCCTGGGTCTCCCTTGGGGGGGGGGGGGGCTGACGAGTCTTGCTGCTGGAATGTGGGATGCTCCAGACCTCATTCTCTCACAAGCAGCATAAACTGCATGTGCTTGGTTCCCCCGACCTGGTCTTCGATCAAAGGAGTTTTGACAGCTGCTCTGCGGTTCCCCCTGTGCAGCTCTCAGGCTGATCATGGCTGGCCCGCACTCCATGAGTGAGACCACAGAGGCGACGTTTCGGCAGACGTGGGCAGAATCCTAAAACACAGCGATTGCAAATCCTGCACTGAATTTTCCGCCGTCTTGGTCACTGGGATTAACCTGAAGTCAGTCCTGCAGTCATGGC
Organism: Petrocephalus sullivani; assembly: GCA_026780845.1. Classification (NCBI taxonomy): domain Eukaryota; kingdom Metazoa; phylum Chordata; class Actinopteri; order Osteoglossiformes; family Mormyridae; genus Petrocephalus; species Petrocephalus sullivani. Next base: position 11,286,484 of record JAODKM010000048.1, on the reverse strand, counting down.
CAGGTCCAGAGCAAATCGCCGGCTAGCGGGTCCATCCGCTCACCAGCAGGCCAAGCTCCGGATTTGTATGGACAGTGTGAAAATGTACCCAGCAGCAGTCAGGACGCCAGCTCAAAGCGCACGTCTCTGTGAGGGAGCCAGCATGCACGTTGGGCACCATAAACTCCACCATGCTCCAACGGCAAGGCAGCTGATCAGCAGCTGGTGCATGACATGCGAATCACTGCAGGGAGCCTCACGAGGCAGGTGGTAGCGGAGCAGACCCGCAGACGGAACCCCGGCTCACCCTGTGTCAGAGAGCGACCGCAGACGGTAGCCGAGCAGACCCGCAGACGGAACCCCGGCTCACCCTGTGTCAGAGAGCGACCGCAGACAGTAGCCCTTTACCACTATAATAAAGGCACGCCCTGCAGGGAGACATGCATGACACAGGCTCTAAGGCATGAGAGGTGAACACGCACATATACACTATGCAGGAGAAAACAAACCAAAACCAGCGTGGCGATTAATGGTCAACTTCTCCAGATGGTCTGAACTACCATCAGACAGGGAAGGCTGAAACGAAGCTGCAGTAGACTTGAAGTGGCCAAACGCACTGCCTCTCCCCGTCAAGCTCCACCCTGGAGACATAAAGATATATATCCATTTTTAATTTTCAATATGCCGTCATTTATGGTTTGATTGCACTCTGGTATCAGTCATAATTCACTATAAAGCAGTAAAATATCCTGAGCCAGTGCTTCTAGTTTAAGGAACTTTAAGCCATTTCATTAGGTGTAAATCTTGCTTCCAGACGACTGTCACCCCAGAACAAAATGGCTTAATGGATTTTTCTGGATTTCTTCGGTCACTCCGTGTTTAACCCGGGAATTTCTGCTGAGATACCTTTTGGTTAACCATTATGCCCCCTGTTGGAAGGATGAAGCATGACACATACAGACATACAGCTTGCTTCAGAATGACTGTCATAGGTGCAGCAGGAGGACAGTAATGGAAGCAATAAAGTGCAGAAATAAAGAAACACTAAAGGCATGCAGGTTAACGACTGTGCCCAGCCTCAGTCTCAAGATGGTGCACAGCCTCAGCACCTCATACCCCATCCACCCCCCCCTTACATCAGATTATACCCCACCTCATACCCCATCCACCCCCCGTACATCAGATTATGACCTACCTCATACCCCATCTGCCCCCCGTACACCAGATTATGACCCACCTCATACCCCATCTGCCCGTACATCAGATTATACCCCATTTCTTACCCCATCTGCCCCGTACATCAGATTATACCCCACCTAATACCCCATCTACCCCATACATCAGATTATACCCCACTTCATACCCCATCTGCCCTGTACATCAGATTATACCTCACTTCATACCCATCCGCCCCCCTCCACATCAGATTATACCCCACCTCATACCCCATCTGTCCCGTACATCAGATTATACCCCACCTCATACCCCCCCCCCATCAGATTATATCTCATAATCATAACCAGAATCAGGTGGTTGTAAAGAAGGCCAGTTGGATCCTAGAGAACCAGGCTGGTCCATTTCCCCATCAGACTCAGATGCTTTTAAAGGGGGGAGGGGGGAGGGTTTAGTCCCAGACGACTTACTGTAATGTTAGCATCAGATGTCGAGCGCAATGCTGTAATGTGCAGGAAGCGGGGGCCACGGGCGTGACTGCTGGCCGTCAGCCTGGAATGCCTACCCCACCCACCTACCCCCCCACTTGGCTGATGAGATCTGAAATTGAATCTGCAGTAAATTGAGCACAGAGGTTTCAGTAGTATGAGGGAGCAGGTTTGCCTGAGGGCCAGAGGGGATCCCCACCTACAGGAGTAACTGACACACCAGCAAAGGGCCCCTAAAATGCTCTGGACATGGGCCTCATCATACATCATCATGCTTCATCAGACATTCGACCTGCAGGAAGAGGCTCTCCCCTGGAGGTTAGTGCTAAACTAACCAGGTAAGCTAAACTAATGTTTACATGGACTAACCTTCAACAAAAGGGCGTTTCCCCCCCAACCGGGTCACACGGTCATGTGTGCCATTAGACAGTCATTATCCTTCCTAAATTACAGTAATTGATAATGATTACTGCTAATTCTGGCTGCACTGTGGCTAATTGCATTTCCTCACTCGAACAGAAAGTAATTTCATATTGACAGTAAATCTGTGATGAGAGGCTGGCCCGATTTACGCAACATCCATACCGGAGAGTCTGCGAATCGTTGGTCTGGATGATTCATGGAAAAAAAAGATGGCATTTAACAGAATACATGTGTTTGCAGGCCACCTTGGAGGGTGATAATAAACAATCGAACCCCCCTGCCTACAGTGTGATGCTGAGAATGGGGCACGCACATCCACGGGGAGTGTTGTTCCTAAGCACAGATTACCCAGAATGCCCCACTCACCCATCCACCTTGCTGGCTGCTGTTGCTTTGGATGGGGTACAGGGATCAGCTTGATATGCATCGCCGCTCGTTGTGTGTCTCACCATCACAGCACATTCCCAAATGTTTACAAAGCATTATGGGATTGTGCCAAGTACCTCCAAATGATATGTGAAGAGCCTCTGGCGACGCTGTTTGTGCGCTGTGATGAATCCCAGGCACGCTGATCCCGAGCTGGCCGATCATGGGCGGGCTGATCCTGAGCATGCCGATCATGGGCGGGCTGATCCCGGGCTGGCAGTGGCTCCCGGGGGCCGTCCTGTACGTTGATCCATCCTCACACACACACTACTTGTACATTGTCCCCTTATGTACATGTGCAGGGGGAAGGGCGTGAACCAATGTGGCCCTCTGCCCCCCCCCCCCCCCCACCGGCAGCGCTGCAAGGTCAGCAGTCCAGCGCGCCTGGGAAAAGTTCTACTGGAAAATAACTGATGTGTTGCTGAAATGAGTAAATAAACCCATAAGAAAGAGGGGTAATTATGCGCATGGAGGGGGTGGGCGGCAGCAGATGGACCTGGCGTGGTAACGATTTCCCGTCAACTGAGTGCTAATGGCTGGGGGCCCCGCAGCCAATTAAACGGCCTTTGCGGCGCACCGCGAACACGCTCACCTAAGCTTTATCCAAAACGGCTATTTGAGGCGAATCCGGTGGCACTCTCACAATGCCAGCTAGCCGAAGAGAAGCTCGGGGCCCTGACACCTCCATGGACAGGCACCACGACAAACGTACCAGCGACAAACGTACCAGCCCTTTTCATGGCTCCTGCTCCACTGCAGGTTACTGGTGGGTGACACACACTTTAATTTCAGACACAATTCTGTCCATTGTAGCAACATGCAAGCAATTATCTCTGATTCTGCCACTGAATTGCCGACGCTCACACCGGACGGGGAGCATTTGTTCTGAGAGTCGTGCTGTATTACAGCTTCCCTACACTTTCAGGGCCCATTTAATAACAATATGAGTTTCATGAGTGTGACGACCCCCCTCCCCAAGAAAAAGAGTCAGCAGGAGGGAGCGACAGGGCCGTGGATTTTAGCTGGAGCGACAGCAAGAGCACCATGGTCTGAGTGATCAGTATTCAAACCCAGAGAAGGGAGAACTCACACCTGTCAGGAATTAATGGGAAGGACAGGAAGTGAATCAGGGTCCTTGCCACTTAGCCTTGCCTGCTCTGGGATGTTCACACCACTTCCTGTCTTAAAATGTACTAAAGTCAAAGTTAACACTGACTCATTCACTGGTACTCCTGTGATATACAGTACTGTGCAAAAGTCTTAGGCAGTCAAAGGAAATGTTTAAAGCAATTTTTATGCATAGTGTGTGTGTATTTGCTCCTAACAAAAACACAATTGATCATTACAGCAAATGAAAATTAATAGTAACACAATAAAACTAACAGGGATATCTGCTGTTCTCCCAGAAGTCGCTGATATCTTGCCGGGTGGCTAGATGAACACCGCTTCAGATCCCAAACCTCTCCTCAGGGGCATACCCGGCATTCCATGTATTCATTACATGTCACCACCAGCTCACTTAATTAATTACGTTAATTAGTTAATAACTCAATGCGGTACTGAATACCTTAAATACCAGCATAGTAATGGTCGAATAAAAAAATACATGGGTATACATGGGATGTTTGCTGCAAATACTGGGGTGACTTTAGGAGAGGTTTTGAAATGGCTAAGCTGACACACTTTGACAGGAAAAAAAAACATAGTTCTATTCTAACATGAAGGTCATTTAAACATCATTTTCTTTGACTGCCTAAGACTTTTGCACAGTACTGTACATAAACCCACCTAGAGGATTAACTTACTAGTCACGTTCAACCAGAGCTGTTTGGGGATCTTCTATATAATCAACTCTTGGATGGGGTTTAGTCTATGGGTCTCGTCCAGCGTCAGACCCGAGCCACTTCCTGATGCTCAGACGGAAGGTGGGGGTAAAGGGGAGCTGAAGGCTGCAGAGCTGCTTTCCACAGAAACAAACCTGCAGGCCTGCAGACAGATCATTATCGAGGCAGGCCACCTGAGCACAGCCTGTCCCAGATACCAGGCAGCCCACCGCTTGACACCGAGGGAGTGCGAGGTGTCCGCGTCCCGTCTCACCGTAACTGCTGGGTGACGTCCCGCCCGTAGTACAAAGTGGGGAGCAGCAAGAAACAGAAAGCTCCCTAGCGGTTTCACAAGAGACACCCAGATCCTGCTCAGCCCCCCCACTGCAGAAAAACAAGCCCCTCCCCCCCAGCGGGAATCGCGGAAGAGCCCTGAACAAACACCACTCCCATGCCAGTGGCTCTGAGGCCATATTAACATGCGGGAGTCACATAAACCTTATCAGAAGATTGCAGTTTTGCATCCCCTGCCCTGGCTGAGACACCGTTGGGCTGAGGCAAAGCCCAGCACCTTGGGTGCTGATGTGGGAAGTCGGCACATTGGTTGCTTGGCTGCTGCAGCCCATTGCTGCCCCCTGCCTTCCCTCCGGGAGCCGCTTCTGTCCTCTGGGAGCTCACGCCGGTCCTCAGGGGGCGGACCCCCACCACATGGCCCTGTGCGCTCATCCTGAGGTCTGGGGACACACCCTTCGGAGTAACAGGCACCCACTGTGAAGCTTCAACTGTCCTGAAAATGAATCTTTATCCACCAAAGATTAATTGACATTGATTCAGGAAACACATCATCACTGCCACTGTTTGTGCATCAGTCTGTCAATGAAAAACATCAAAATTTTTCCAAAGGGGTTAAGTTACATTCAGTCACCCTACCTCCTGAAGACCACGTCTCTCATTGCTGTGAGACACCTGTCCTCCAGCTACTGAAACAGGTTAGCCATGCTGACCCCATCACACTGCCACCCAGAGGTGTGCTGGACCAAACCCAGAAACCCGAGGGAAGATTCAGCAACCGGGCCTCAATGATTCCGGTAAGTCACTTGGTGAGACTACAGGTCCAATATGAGCACTGGCTGTAAGGACACGGGGACAGAGCTGTGTGCCCATGCGCCTCCTTCACGGTTCCGGGCAAAGAGGAACAATGTGGCAGAAGCTTCTGAAAATGCCATTACCCCTTTGAAATACACTCTGCGGCTCCTCTTCCTGTCCCACACTGGTTATGGGTGGACTGGTGACGCAAAGGCGCACACAGGACTCGGATGCTGCTGCATAGGGACCAGCGCCATGGAAACGCCCTTGGAAGCGGCTGAGCTGAGGGATATTATGACATTCATGGTGATGGTATAACTGTAGAAGTGTCAGCCGGAAACCGGGTGCAAGACAGCAGGGCACGGAGCCCCCACAGCCCACAGCCGCACCTCCAATCACATCCTGTCATGTCCGGTCTGGTCTGGTCCGGTCTGCGGGCAACTGATTGCGGCACTGAGCTGTGACAGGTTCTGCTGAAGCTGCAGTCAGTGTCCATCCAGTAATCTGTCATCATAACTAAATGGCGCCAGATCAACCTGCAGGAAGACAACTGAATCATCCATCACTGAATTAACTAACGAACTGCTCCAGTTCAAGTCCTGGAAGTGGGTGCCGTGAAAGGTCAGACATTTAATCTCATTAAAAGTGGCACTGGTGCTGATGAGCTGTGTTACAGTTGCTAATGAAATTATTTAGCAGGTAAACAGAACTGACGTGTGAGTCTCCATACAGCATAGCTGTGTCTCGGTGTGAGACTGCCGGCTCGCATCGCCTCTGCCAATGTCCAGCTAGTACCTCTCACTACATTATTTCCTTTTTGCTATCGTCACAATAGTAGATTACTAGAAACATCTCATATCTATCCCTGGAGACTCTGTGTGACAGACAGTCATGCGTGCCGTCACTGAAAAGCCCCCTTTTCACACACACTCCACACACTTTCATAGCCTGGGGTACCAGCAGTCCGTGTGCCAGTGTGCAGGCTGGCACTGACAAACTACCCAGCTCTGCCTTACTGGCTAAATTTGGAAAATGGCTGATGTCACATGACACATGACTGAGGGTCTGCCTCATGCTAATCAGCCACCCAAGGAAGGAACCTGCTGTTTTACCCCGGCTGAGTTTGCGAACACCCAAACAGCAGGAGTCTCACCGCGGGTCTTACCCAGGACCGGTCCACCCCCCACAGCTCTCTTCAGACCTGACCCAGCCTTTCCTGAAAAACAGTGTACCAGGAATGGCGCTGACATTTCACACGAGCTAGCGTGCACCATGCTGACATATTCAGCTGTCCTTTTTGGGGAAACAGGGAAATTTCACTGGTCTGTCTCAATAGTCAATTACTGAATGCTAATGTGCTTATATGAAATACTGGATGATTTCTGGGGAAAAAAAAACTCAGGTGGATTCACTGGAAAGCTCTTCCTATCCGTGTGAAACATGTACGTGAGGGTGAGCGCCCTGCTGAGGTCGACGTGCTCCCTAACCTTTCCCCTTTAAAGAGTCCACCTCCTGCAGGAACAAAGCACAGAGGATCATCAGCACAGGCCAAGGTTAAGGGACCATGGAAAGACACGGGCTGGGTTTGCAGTAAACAAACCCCTAATGCTTTAAAGGTTAGGATGCAACCATCCATAAAGGGCAGTGTGTCCCAACGCGGTCCTGGCAGAGATCTGGGAGGGAGCAAAAATGTGGACTGTCGGGGGGTCCGCAAGGACTGGGTCGGGAAACACTGGTACTTAAAGATACCGAGAAGAAATCTGCAGATAGTTATACAAAAAGACTCATTAACAATGTGTGAGAAAATATATATCATTCTTTACTTTTAAAATTGATAATGTACAATACTTTACAAATAAATAACACAATTTGAAAACAATGGTAAGAGCAGTGAACGGAATAAGAAGCCTTCTTTACAAACTCTGCCCTCGTACAACCGACAGTATCGGTATTATAATCTCTGTAGTCATGCGGAACACATCTGACAATGGATACTGGTCTCAGAAAGGAAAAGGACAATAAATATCATATAAATATTATTTGGTGGTGAGAATAGAGGAACTGATAAGAGGTTTGGCCATGTCCCAAGCCCCCCCGTCTCTCTCACCGAAAGTGAGACCTGCTCCAGGATGGATAAACCTGCCAGTGGGGTCCCTGGAGTTCCTGTCAACTGCTGCAAATGTGACTGTGCGTAACGTCACATACCGTGGACAGAACCACCAGAAATCCTCCCAAAATGGAGCATCTAACAACCCATCAGGCAGAGCCAATCACACATGTATCATCCGGTATAAGCATGTTTAAACTCTGCAGAGGTTTCATGTCCATAATGTCCCTCACATGGACGGTTGAGACAGACAACAGCAGGTGACTGCTCTTAGAGGAGCAGGGGTGGTGCAGGACGTAAGCCCCAGCATGCCTCGTACCTGGGGGGGGCAGGGGAACAACCTGGGACCTCAAAGCAAACACATCAGAAGAGACATGACTGTGCTAACTAAAGAGAGCATTCTCACATACAGAGCCTTAAAAACCCACTCATTTATGACCATAGATCTCATTTCTTATATACATGGCATATTTTGTGCTTTTAGTAAAACAGTAGAGAAAATGCATACTTCGTCACAAGTCTGTCCTTTGTCTCGCCAGCAGGGGGTGGTGTTGAGGCGCTTCCTGACACAGTTCGCATGAGACTATGTGCTTTACCAACACCAAAGGCACCCGTGTAATTTGTTTTTTTGTCATTTCTGTCTAGAAAGCACGTCCAGCCCAAGCTCACCGTGACCACTTCTTCAAGGGGGGGGGGGGTTCTCTCACCTCTGCTCTGCCCCCCTCGTTAATCAGATATATGAAAAATAGCATTTCCACTCCCTGCGCTGATGAGAAGGTCCGTACGCAATTCCTGATTTCCGTCCACAAGTGAGGAAGAGGAGGAGGAGGAATGGTGGGCGAGGAAGGCTTCTCTGGTGCTGGGTAGATGGGGGTCATCCTCAACTCCACAGGCAGACACTGCTGACGGCTTGGCAGGTGGAGCCGGCCTCCGCTGGGGCCAGGTACAGCCGGCCGTTGGGGCAGGAGCAGAGCTCGTACACAGTCTGCCGAGGATAGGGGGCTGCCAGCGAGGTGGGTGGTGTGCCGTGTGGAATACTCCCCAGCCGGATGGTCTTTGCATTTAAAAATATCTGCAGGGGAAGATGGTGGGGCGGCAAAGTTAATTGGCTGGTAGAAAGTGACAGATTCTGTTTGTTTGGTCAGCCCAGTCATGAAGGGGGTCACATGAGTCCTGGGGGAGACACAAACAGTTAGCGCATCCGCTTCACAGCAAAAACAACCATTTATTCAGGACTGCCAGCCTCATGAACAATTAGTGCAGGGCTCCTGGGTCCCCACAGGCCTGGCGGGCCGGTGTGAGGGCTCCCTCGCCACAGCACCTCTGTCCCGCCCAGAGGTGGGTAATCCAGGTCCAAAGAGTAAAATTCCAGAGTGCTCAACTGGTTGGTTGAAACAAAATCCTGGTCTGTGTTTTTACTCTGCACCTGGATTACCTACCTCTGGTCAAACCCTAAATATGTAAAACAGCCCAGCCTCCAACCCCTTCATCACCTTCCCTGTAATGCATCCCTGTGACACAGGCTTGTGCGCTCGAAGCTTGTTAATTGCAGACGAAGACGCGGCTGTGGAACGGACCTGGAGAAGGCAAGGAGACATTCCCTTTTTTACTAACTGCCATGTTTTGCTTGTGCCTGCATGTGGTTTCTGTCGAGCATCATTTGGGTTACAGGTCAGGACAAAAATATAACTAAAAATGTCTGGAGCAGGAAAGAAGCAATTAAGGTGAGTGGCACTGTGTCCCAGGCTGATTGGGCGCCCCCTGCTGTTGAGGCTCGGGACCCACGCTGCCTGATTAACTGTACAAAGTGCCTTTTCACTCCTGCACTCAGGCCGCCTCTATTTTCTAAGTGCCCAATTTGCAGGAATCGAGTGTAGTGGGGAAATCTAACTAGCGGGCATCCTGCCAGCCAACATTGCTAATTACCCCACGCGATTCGCCGTTAGTGGGTGCCCAACATCACTTAATTACCTCACGCAATATGCCATTATCAGCCGCCCAACATCACTAATTAGCCCACACAAGCTGCCTTTAGCAGTCGGCAAACATCACTAATTACTGCTTGCAATCCGCCTTTAGCAGACGCCCCACGTCGTTAATTACCCCATGCGATCCACCTTTAGCGCCCCACCGGCCATTGCTAATTACCCCATGCGATCTGCCTTTGGCGCCCCACCGGCCATTGCTAATTACCCCATGCGATCCACCTTTGGCACCCCACCGGCCATTGCTAATTACCCCATGCGATCCACCTTTGGCACCCCACCGGCCATTGCTAATTACCCCATGTGATCCGCCTTTGGCGCCCCGCCGGCCATTGCTAATTACCCCATGCGATCCGCCTTTGGCGCCCCTCCGGCCATTGCTAATTACCCTATGCGATCCGCCTTTGGCGCCCCGCCGGCCATTGCTAATTACCCCATGCGATCCGCCTTTGGCACCCCACCAGCCATTGCTAATTACCCCATGCGATCTACCTTTGGCGCTCCACCGGCCATTGCTAATTACCCCATGCGATCCACCTTTAGCACCCGACCGGCCATTGCTAATTACCCCATGCGATCCACCTTTAGCACCCGACCGGCCATTGCTAATTACCCCATGCGATCCACCTTTAGCACCCGACCGGCCATTGCTAATTACCCCATGCGATCCGCCTTTGGCGCCCCACCGGCCATTGCTAATTACCCCATGCGATCCG
>JAODKM010000048.1:11255684-11269258 GCA_026780845.1 Petrocephalus sullivani | reverse complement strand
GGCCTGAGGGGGCAAGAGGAGGCGCGGGCGGGGGGACGGGGCGGAGGGGAGGGGGGGGGGGGGGGGGAGGGGGGGGGGGGGGGGGGGGGGGGGGGGGGGGGGGGGGGGGGGGGAGTACCTTGATATGAAACTTAAGGGTGTGAAGACAGCCAGCCGATGCGAACGGGGAGGATGTGAAAACACCAAAGCGGTCACACAAGCTCTAGCTGATGACAGATAAGATGCAAACCATCACCTCTGGAGCCGCCCATCAGCACCCCCCAGTGTGAAGGGACTGTGCCCATCAGCATTAGCCTTTAACTCTGACTGATTAATGGCTCCTCCTTGGGACGGGGAAAAATAACTCCTGACCTTGCGCGGGTTGGGACGCGCTCGCCCGTGAAATGATGCCATCTTGCGGTTCCCCATTTTACGGATCACTCCCAGCTCACTGGGATTCACTGTCACTTTGTGGATCACCCTGGGCTTATTGCAAATCACTGCCATTTTTGGGATCGCTTCAGGCTCACTGGGAGTCACTGCCATTTTTGGGGTCGCTTCAGGCTCACTGGGAGTCACTGCTGTCTTGCGGATCGCTCTGAGCTCACCAGGAGTCACTGCTATTTCGCAGATTGCTCTGGGCTTGATGGGAGTCACTGCTGTCTTGCGGATCGTTCTGGGCTCACCGGGAGTCACTGCTATTTTTGAGATTGCACTAGGCTTGATGGGAGTCACTGCTGTTTTGCGGATCGCTCTGGGCTCACCAGATGTCACTGCTATTTTTCAGATTGCGCTGGGCTTGATGGAAGTCACTGCTGTTTTGCGGATCGCTCTGGGCTCGCCGGGAGTCACTGCTATTTTTCAGATTGCGCTGGGCTTGATGGGAGTCACTGCTGTCTTGCAGATCGCTCTGGGCTCACCGGGAGTCACTGCATTCTATGTGTCTTGCATAGAGGGTTCCGCTTCTGCATATATTGCTCAGGACTGAAAGCTGAAGCCCACATATCCACAGGCTTCCGAAAAATCCAGCCCATTCACCAACCCCAGGACCCAGTTCCATGGACCTCTGTCATGCTCAGCCTCAAACTCACAGGCTTGTGCGGCCCAAGCCCATGATATAGCAAATGGCCATTTGGAGCTGAATGGCATTTTCTGTCTGCCTGCCTCTCCGAACATAACGGGTGCTGCTACATATTAGGGTTGCGATGGTACAGGTATCCCACGGTATGGTACGTACCTTGGTATTTGGGCCACAGTTTCGGTTCGGTTTAAACACAACACTACAAATAACACAACAAAACAAATATTTATGTATAAAATATGTATACATGTATAAAATATAAACAAAAACACTTTAAAAAAATGTTAAAGTGCCTCTTAAAGTGCTCTAAACACAACACAGTAATCAGAGTAAACATACTTTCTGAATCGGCTACATTCACATTCAGTTGGATAAAATAAATACGAAAATTTCTGGTCTCCTTCCATTGAATATTTAGGAGCTCTCATGCGTAAGCATGAGCCATTCACACCTGGCCACATCCCCCTCCTGTTATAGCGCTGATGGGGATTGAAGGCGCTTTCAGACCGAACGTGGCATACGGTGCCCACTGTTTTCTATGGCGTGCGTGTTGCAAGGAGCAGTAGTAGGGCGTACCGGACCGTGCAGCGCATACCGAACGGTCCGGTATTTTACAGAGTACCGTTGCATCCCTACTACATATGGTCTCGTCATAAATCTGTCACGCCTGTCCCACTTCTGTTTTGGAGGACGACAAGGATGGGCTCACTTTGTCCCAGCGTGGGTCGGAGCATCTCCCCCGTAAGACGTCATCAAGAGTTAATTATCGAAGCGGTTTCCAAGATGAATGAACACATGAGGATGAATCACCTGCTTGACTATTAATTGATTCTGCTTTTTTTTTTTACCATCAGCAGAGCATCAGCACGACTTCAAGATCATTTTAAAGTCACCAGAAATGTAAGCGTGATGCGTCACGGCGCCTGCTCCCCTGAGCCCACATTAACACCTGTCAGGTGGTTCTCATTAGGCCGGGGTACCAGCAGAACAGCAGGGGGGTAAACAGAGGGTTAATACCCCTTACCAGCCCAGGTCCTTAAAAAAAGGCACCAATTCTGGATCCAAAGCTAGAAAATTATGGAAAGGTGATGTTCTGAGTTGGCCCACAGGTGCTAGATCGCAAAACACCACCTTCCAGGAAACAGGCGCCCAGACTGAGGTTAAGGTCAGCATATTCAAAATCATTTTGCCCTGACATGCTTGCGTTGAGAAATGTGACAGAAAGAGAAGGTGACTGGCAGCCTCTCTCATAAGCAACATCAGCGAGAGCGAAGGGCTTTGTGTCAGAGTGACCCTGTGATCCCCCAGGTCCCTGTTAAGTGGGCCCCGACCGCCCTCGCACACCGCCTGACCCGATGCTTGTCGCTCCAGTGATTTACGTTCAGCGCCTGTGACTGCAGAGGTGAGCTCTTCTTGGTTTATGGCGTACAGACCAGCCCTCACACACTTTTTAAATATCCGCTGAGCCGGACAGACGGGGGCAGCCATCAGCGGAACCGGAGGCTGTCAGACCGCCACCCCCACTGTATTCCATGACGGGGCCTCTGTGCCACCCCCTCGCTTTTAGACAAATGAATGCTTGGGGTTTATCCTTCAGGAAGCATACAGACATCACCGAGCCTTATTGAATGGATCTCCCACTGCTGGAGCAGGTGACATTAAGGACTTTGCTCAAGGCGACAACAGCAATGATGATTAAATCCCACGACCTTCAGGATATGGGCACAGGTCCCTAACAAGCTGAGCAACCTCGCCATGTCAGCAGGGCTGAAAGCAGTGGCTCAGTGTGTGTGGGGGGGGCAGAGAGGGACTCACCGACTGTCACGCGGCCTGTGATCTGCCCAAGCTCGTTCCTGGCGCTGGCGGTCACATTGCGGTCCGACTGCAAGACCAGCGGGCTGTCCTGGGGCAGGGGAGAGATGGGGGGGTAGGAAGGGAGAGAGGTGCAGACAGGTGATTCCTCGCTTTCAGGACGACCCTGGCAGTCTGCCGTGAGCTGGCAGATGATCTCACTGTCCAGCTTCTTCTCCTCATCTTTCTGCTGCCACCATGAGCTGAAGGAGAAAGTTTGACAGAAAGAGAGGAACAACCCCCAGCCCCCACAGGAAAGGCCCCCGAAGCAGCTCTCGGGCCCCAGGGGCACCGCTCAGGATCACGCAAGCCTCAGTTTCCCCTCGGCCTGCCGGCCTCCAGCCCCCACACCTCGCTCACAGCGCGGCAGGCTTGTGCCCCACTGAAGCCAGGACGATGTGTTCTCTACACACGCCCACATCTGAGTCCCACCACCATACTGCTCCTGACGAAGGGCTCTGAGACCCCGCGAGCGACCCACTCAGCGCCGACATCCAGCACCAGTGAACAGCAGCTGCTGTACATGAGAATTTTACCAGTAAGATTCAACATAACGTGTAATTAATGACACAGCTCCCTATGTACGGCTCTGTGACACTCTACCAGAAAGCTGGACCACGGTCTTGCCCAGTGTGTGTTAAGTCTCGACAGGGTACGTAATCTCCCAGCACAGCGGGCTCCTCAGCAAGGGGGAGGACAGCAAAGCTACCCATGCCAAGTTCCCATCTCGTCCGGATCGCTGTGACCCAGCATGCCAAGTTCTGGGGAGGGAAGACACATGCCGACCCGTCTGCCAGCTGACCTTCATGCTCAGTGGGGGCGTGTCCAGTAAAACTGTGGGGGTGGGGGGGGATATCCCCTCTTCAGTCTTTAGGAAGTGGCCCCCACACCCTGACCCCCTCGGACCGTCGATCTCTCCACTGATGCCCCAGATATTCTGTGTGCTGCTGGGGGAGCCAGCCGGCGCCCTCTTCTGGCCATGCTCGGCGCATCACACCCTGCGAGAAGCATGCCAAGTGTCTCGCCAAGCAGAGCCATGAGTTTAATTAATAGCACAAGCGAGAGCGTGAGAGGGCCCACGGCACGGGGGACAGCAGAGCCAGGCTGGAGGCTGTGTCCGAGTCAGGAGGCGTCACCATTAATCATCATCTTGGTGTTTCTCTGAGGTTTCAAAACAAACATTCATCACACGTCAAAGACTGAGTCTGTGCAACCTGCCGCTCAGGCACATCCCTCGACGGAGGAGGAAGGCACCCATCAGAAAGGGCAGCTTAATTCCATTAAGTTCAGTCTGCTCTTTCCCAGCCCTCCTTGGTGGATGATAATGAGCTGAGGAGCGGGGATCGTCCCACAAGCCCGGACCGGCGAAAGACGTGGGCCACAAAAATGAACATGGGGGAAAATTACCATATGCCTCATAAACAAGAGGACTGCTAACCCTTCCAGCACAAGTCACACTGCAGTCTTCATTGCATCAATGACTCCTCAACCTCACCACAGAGATGTACTGCTTTCCGCCAAACTCCGGTCCATCCCTTTAATCAGCGACTCTGTCTGATCAAAGCCTGCAATCTACCTGACATGAGCTTAGCCAAGAATGACGGCTGTGTCTGCAGGAGCAGTCAGCAGGACACGCCAAGCAGACATCATCAGGAATTCAAGAAATATAGCTTCCTGATCTCTACAAGTTTTGATGGCACGGGTCATCTATCACCATAATCGCAGTGTGGACGGTACAGATGGTACGGGTCTCCTGTCACTGTAAACACCACATGGACCCTATAGACAGAACAGGTCTCCAGTCCCAGGCTGTGTGTTACCTTCACTCCTGACTGGTCTCCACTGGGGCGTAGAAGCACATCATCCACCAAGGGCACCAATACTGTCCCCTGCTCTGCACCAACAATACAGCAGAGATCCGGGTTATCACTACACAGCAAGCCACGGGCTGGCAAAGAATCGGACAAAGCAGAGTCCCCTTCACATCCATACGGACATGTCCCCCCCCTCAAAAATAACCACTAACTGATCAAAATTAGCCTTTGAAGCATCATGTCTTTCTGGAAATATATTAGCCCCAAAGTGCCCTTTACAGTCATTAGGGTGCTGATTAAATCTCACTGTAAAAGAATGAAGACAGATTGGAAGTGGGCTGCTGTTAGGCAGTGTGAAGCTGAAGTCGATGTAATTAATGAATTAGCGGTTACCTGCTGGTGACCGCTGCAGTGCGCGATCCCCCAGCCTCTGCCCCCCACCTCCCCCATGTCACAGTATGAGATGAAAGGCAAAGGATACAGCCACTCTGAGGCTGGAACCAACCAATCACATCCCCCGTGCTCTTAGCATGAAACCTGTTCATGCGCTATTCATACGATCTTCTGTTCTCTTGGCATCCTCTGACCTAAACTATGGATATTAACACCTTGTCTCCTTCAACTGTAAAGACTAATTCACAACGGATCACAGTTTGGCCGACTATACAAATTTGTCCTTATGAGATTGCTGCTGATTATGAGACCTGGCAGAGACGAAGCTCCGATGAATCAAATCATTTTGGCATTATCGTCCTCATGTTATCGACATATGCTCGACTGCTCTAATCTCCGTCTTGGGATAAAATTACCGAGCATGATCCATCAGATGAATCACCACAAACAGATTTTACAGCGCGCGCTGCCTCCCCCTATTTAATCAGTGTGAATAACGGTGTTTGTGTATGTGGGCGGACCGTTGGCTTTGCATGTCTCACTAACGGCAGTGACGATCGGCGCTTTAACGCGGCCCCCTTTAATGAGGCCACACCTGAAGAGACTTCACACCCAGGCCGTACGAGCCGCGGGACATGGGGAAACCGTCCACCACCAGCCGGAGCACAGCCTGCCATAAAAATGTTCTGCTGTGCATCCCAAGCCTTCCCAGAGTTGCTGTGACAAAGCCAGCCTTCCCACAGAAACAGTGTCTCCAGGAGCTTGTCGCAAACACCCCACCCCATCTCTCTGTCTCACTCCGCTGCTCTTGGCGGTTGACAGTTCGGAAGCGTGCAGCCCGGATTTCGCCCAGGTCACAACCAGATGTGGGAAGTTTAGATCCAGAAAGCAAAAAATCCAGCTCAAGACTTTTATCCAATCAGTTAAGTGTACAGAGTCACAATCAACAGGCTGGTTGGAACAAAATCTTGGCGTGGACTTTTATTCTCTGGACTTTTGGCCCAAGACTGCCATCGGCATTTCTTCCACTAGACTGGAAAAATGCTCCGCTAGGGCAAACCACAGATTATCATTACTATCAATGTGGTCATAGCACTGAAATAGGTCCTTTCCAGAAAGGCAGGGAACATGGGCCAAGATAGAGTCATCCATGGGGAATTTAATCCCAGCAGCACATGCACAGAGCACAGCACCCGTCGAGTAGCGTCTGGGGGAGCAGCGTCGGGAGAGCAGCGTCAGGAGAGCAGCGTCAGGGGGAGCAGCATCAGGGGGAGCAGCGTCAGGGGCTGCAGCGCCCTTCGAGCAGTGTCGGGAGAGCAGCGACAGGGGGAGCAGCGTCAGGAGAGCAGCGTCAGGGGGAGCAGTGTCAGGGGGAGCAGCGTCAGGGGGAGCAGTGTCGGGAGAGCAGCGTCAGGGGGAGCAGCATCAGGAGAGCAGTGTCAGGAGAGCAGCGTCAGGGGGAGCAGTGTCGGGAAGAGCAGCATCAGGGAGAGCAGCGTCAAGTGGAGCAGCGTCAGAGGAGCAGCGTCTGGTGGAGCAGTGTCAGGGGGAGCAGCAATTCCTTCTGCTGGAATCACTCTCATTTACTAATAAAGGACTAATACTGGTGAAGGACTCCGACAGAGCGGCTGCTGAGGTTCTCCTCCACGTCCCAGTAAATCATGAGAACGGCTGGACAGTCCAGCAAGCTGTGGCTGGGATCCCAGCCGCGATAAGTGATTAGAGAGGAAGGGGAGTGAGGCCAGAGTGTGAGCCGGTGGCACACAGACCCGCCAGCAATGCCTGGGTTTGGTGATTGCTTACATTTCCCTGGCTATCGATCACCTGCTCCACGGCATTGTAAGGTAATAAACCCAGCTGAGCCAAACGGGGTGAGCTGCTTCATTACTGCTTAAGCAGGGTGCACTGGGGGGGGGGTTATGCTGCCCCCTTTCCCTGCACGACCTGTCACCACCATCCAGGTGCATTTTGCTCTGTTGTTTATAACCACCCCCATCTTTGAGCGTTGAGCTGACACCCAATTGCCTGACAGGTCCCCCCCCCCCCGCCACCCCCGCGTGGATGCAGGTGACGTTCAGATAGGCGTCAGGTGCCCTGGAATATGCTGCCGCCAAACTCCATTCCACTTAATCTTCACTGATCCTTCCTTCTACAGAGCGAAAATAGGGGAAAGCCGGTCAAATACTCCCCCAGATGGAAAATCGCACATCAGCAGGTGCCCAAAGAAGTATGAAATAAATAAAGAGATTAGAGATGGAGGAAATGCATCTTGGGAGCATTTTTTTAATAAAGAGGAAGCTTGCTAGAAGCCCCAGCCACCTGGGATAAGGCGCAGGGGCACAAATAAGCTCCTCACTCCTGAGGGGTGTCATTATATTATGTGGGAAGGGGGGAGTAAGTGTGACGAGGCTGGAGTCACCAGAATCTCCAGGAGGGCGACCCCACGGCAATTAGCTGGGAGTCCAGACCAAGGACCCCCTGTCTGGTTGGTACAGGTACTAATGAGCGCCGAGTTCGGCTTCAGACGCACAGCGGTTGAGGGCAAAGCAGCTCAGCTTTTCTGCGGCTCCCTAACAGTCCACTCCTCAGTTTACATCCAGCCCAGATCCCAAGAGCAGTAACTGCAAAGGGTGTGACATTGTGACAGATGACGGGTCACACAGGGCCCTTCCCAGCATGCAGTGGGAGGCTCACGCCCCACTCTCACCGGGGAAGGACCCCGGCACGGCTGCCACTCTTTTCATTTCCCGAAGCGAGTGGTTTCTTCAGTTCATGGACAGTGCTGATGGGGCGTGAAATCCCTCTGTGAAACGTACCCCACACACATACACAACGGCTTTGTCTCACTTCTTCAGTACTTCACGTAGTGTGAAAAAAACAGGGCTGATAACGACAGAGCAGGACCCAGCCATTTCCCAGCATGCTCTGGGTGAAAATGGCAAGAGGTCAGCCAGGTAAGAAGGTGAGTTGCGTCCTGGGGAGGAGTCTGATGGCATACCGGCCGCCCGGGCACCCCCGGATCCTCAGCAACAATTTTGGTGTAAAATTCCACACTGTGGATCAACACCGGATCGGAAGACCTTATGTGAGCTGAAGTGCAGCGGCTTTGACCCATTTCTGGCTCAAGCATGCCTCAGCAGCCTTTTGCGAAGCCTCCCTAATGTCCCGGCGCAACCCCTGCTCACACGCTCTTCATCATGCAGCCCTTCAGTTTGGGACAGTTTGGGATGAACGTGTTTTGAATACGAAGTGCCATGCAAGCCGGGGGCAATGGGGCGAGCAGCTCTCATAATACGGAAACCCGCTGGTCCGACACATGCCTCACACGCGCTGCACACACATCATACACACAGGTTCTCCTCCTTACCTTGCGGGACTGTATCTCCTTGACGTAGAGAGGCAGCAGAAACTCGGAGACTCCCTCAAGGCGGATGCCCTGCTTGGTCACGCGAAGGTTGCCCATGCCGTCCTGTGAAGAGCGAGAGCGGGTGAGGAGAGCTCTTGTGAGTGTGAAGCTCCTGTGCACTAACCTACATTCCCCTCGTTTGTCCCCTACATTCCTGGCACTGGGTGACATCCAGAGCTGTGTAACCCGTCTGCTGGCTGTAGTCACCATGAAGGCACCACTATTTCATTCATGAATGTTCTTAGTCTTCTCTGCTCTGATTGGGTGACAGTAAAACAGGCCAGATTCTCATTGGATTATTGAGATTTTACCCAGCCCTGACAGATGAGGAGCTCAAAAACCCCACCCAGCAGGACCTGCTCGACAGACACAGACACACACAAACACACAGATGCAGACACACACAGACACACACACATAGGCACAGATACACACACAGATATATGCGGTGAATGCAGCATGCATCCTTGGCTAAAAACAGGAAACAACACTGGCTGACGATGGAACCCAGTGAAGGCAGAGCCAAAGCACACTGGGGGGGCATCACAGTGCCTTCCTACTGGTGTGAGAAAAAGACACTGGGGCACTTTCAGATCCCTTCCCGGTGTCACTTGCATTGAGAGGGAAAGGAGCTGCCACATCCTCCCGTGCCATCCTTACATTGCATGTCTCCCTAAATGATGCATTTTCAGCAGTCAGACCCTGAGCACCCAGAGCACAGTCAGCCCCAGTGCTCCCAGGTCTCCCTAAGTGACATGCTTTCAGCAGTTTGACCTGTGCACCCAGAGCACAGTCAGCACCAGTGCTCCCAGGTCTCCCTAAGTGACATGCTTTCAGCAGTTTGACCTGTGCACCCAGAGCACAGTCAGCACCAGGGCTCCAAGGTCTACCTAAGAGACACGCTTTCAGCAATTTTACCCTGTGCATCCAGAACACAGTCACCCCCAGTGCTCCCAGGTCTACCTAAGTGACATGCTTTCAGCAGTTTGACCTGTGCACCCAGAGCACAGTAGGCACCAGTGCTCCCAGGTCTACCTAAGAGACACACTTTCAGCAATTTGACCCTGTGCATCCAGAACACAGTCAGCACCAGTGCTCCCAGGTCTACCTAAGAGACATGCTTTCAGCAGTTTGACCTGTGCACCCAGAGCACAGTCAGCCCCAGTGCTCCCAGGTCTACCTAAGAGACATGCTTTCAGCAGTTTGACCCTGTGCACCCAGAGCACAGTCAGTCCCAGTGCTCCCAGGTCTACCTAAGAGACACGCTTTCAGCAATTTGACCCTGTGCATCCAGAACAGTCAGCCCCAGTGCTCCCTGGTCTCCCTAAATGACACCCATTCAGAAGTCTGACTCTGTTCACCTAGAGCGCAGTCAGCACAGTGCCTCTGGGCCTCCCCAAATGATGTGCTTTCAGCAATCAGACCTCACCACCCAGAGCACAATCAGCACAGTGCCTCCATGTCTCCCCAAATGACACGTTTTCAGCAGTCTGACCCCGTTCACTCAGAGCACAGTCAGCACAGTGCTTCCACGTCTCCCTAAATGACGTGCTTTCAGCAGTCTGACCCGGTCCACCTAGAGCACAGTCAGCACAGTGCCTCCAGGTCTCCCCAAATTACACGTTTTCAGCAGTTTGACCCTGCCCACTCAGAGCGCAGTCAGCACAGTGCCTCCAGGTCTCCTGTGCCATTCCCGCATCACTGACTTTCTGTATATTTGTTCTGGTTTCACCCTGTAACAGAGAAGGTTTTGGAAGATATCAGCTTGTCGTTCCCAATGTGGTATGGTGTGCGTCATGGAGAAGCTGCTTCCCCGCATCTCCAAACACAAGTGCACTTCCAAATGCCTCATGTATGATCCTGTGATACGCAGGAATATTTACAAAGGGAACAATAGATCCGGGCTGAAGCCCCCCGCACAGTGGCGGGGGCCCTTAGCACAGCCCTGCTGTGACAGGCAGCTGTCTGAGAAGACACTTAGACCTGAAGAGCGGGTGCAGATATGGCCAGGGCAGAGCGGTAAGAGGACCTTCAGGAAGCCGTGAGACAAAGCAGCACATTTAACAGCAGAACCAGGGAGGCATAGTGAGAATCAGCCAGGATGCGTTCAGAAGTGGGGTCACGACCCCATTTGGTCAATTAATGACTTCTTCACCCACACCCATCGACTTATTATTGAATTTCACGGATCCTCAGTGGGTGTGACCTTTGACCTTTACACATGTCATCCTGCAGACATATGAGTGAGTCAGCTCCCACTGTGGGGGGGCAGAGCAGGACTAGAGCCAGTGTTTGAACACAACGTGTGCCTTTGTCAGGGACCCATGGCCAAAGAGGCAGCCTTACATGAATGTCCTAATGGCTACGTCTGCAAGCCTTCTGGAATGACTCGCCCAGCGAGAGAATGACAAATTAAACTTCAGCTTACATCGTGCTACCGGCCTGTCATGAATTAACAGGAGAAGAAGTCTGAAAGCAACACTGCAGCCTGGCATTTTCTAGAGTCACCAGATCCAGACACAGGCATTTTCCAGGGTGTTTATGAAAGCATCGCAAAGCATCCCGGGGCTTCGGGACAATGAAGACACTAAAGCAGGTCACGGGGGGCTCCTGAAGATGTGAAAGCTGCACATAGTACCCGGAGGGGGACTCAATTCGCCCCAACAACGTTCCTCTTCTTCTGGAAAAAGTAACAGCAGAACTTTGTTCTGCCATGTGAAGGTCGCTCCTGCTTGTGAGGAACTAAACTACACACTTCTCTTGATGAGTAAGCATGGACGGCTGCCAGCCTGCGCCTCTAACACCAGCTGATTAGGCGTGAATTAATTGCGCTAAGCAGACGGGACAGGGCCACACAGCTGCAGCCCCTGGAGAGACCTGGTTTACTGGGACGGCAAAGCGGGACAGTCCCATCGAGAGCCACTGCTATTGGCTGATATTTGACAGGAGAGAAATTCTATTGGCCGATACAGAAAAGGAGCGTGTCCATTGGGGTGCAAACGGTCAGCAGTTCATTTGCTGAGCAGATGATGGATGAGGTATGAACTTCCAGCACAGAAGGGCGTCAGGATGACGCAGGCCGCTGGGACCGAGGTGGCCTCGCACTCCGGAGCCGCGTCGATCCAGTCTTGATAGCAACACCAGCAGTGGCAGTGAGCCGTCACAGGTCCCGGACAGGTCCCGGACAGCAGGTATGCAAATGTGATATAATACATGACAGGTGCTCATACAGGCAAGGTTCCTTACTATCCCTGCGCAGGGTGACCGAAGACTGACGTGACTTGCACCATCTCTCATCTCCAAGAATCATTAAAATGGGCTCCTGGAGAACAGCAGGCCGGCCTCCATCATGCGGCTGCAATTCCAGCTGACTTTTACCTCTGCTTCCGGCTCAGCTAGGAGCCCAAAGTGTTATTAAACGTGCATCTCGTTGTGCGGGGGCTCCAAGCTGAGCTGATTATCCGCACTTTCTACAATAAATCCTGCGCTCCGGGCACCATCCTGCATAACAAAGCGTGAAATATATGACACACTCAATTATGCAATTAGGGAACACCGGCCAGGTCACATTGTGATGTAACCTGCGTGAGTGACGCCTTCCGGGCATCTCCGCTGCCTGCAGCGCACACAGCTCCTCCTGTGTGAAGACAAAGCTTCTGAATAATAAACATAATCCATATTTTCCAGACGATTTCCGCCGCTGCGCTTCCTTGACTTACTGTGCACGCCATTACGCCCCATAATTCTCCCCTTTAATGACCAGTGCAGTGCATTTATCTATACGCGGGAAAGAGCTGTATATTTCCTGCTTACGCTTCTGACACCGCTTTCCAGCTGACCGGGCCTGGCTTGGGACTCGATGCATTAATAGAGAGGTGAGCCCTGGGGAGCAGAAGCTTGTGTGAGGGGGATGGACGAATGCACCCTTTCACGTTGCATCCTTCTTGATTGCACGTCGGTACCTGCGTGCTCCCATCAGCGGCCGGCTGCCTGATCGCCCGCGTGATGGCGAGGCACGGCCATCAGCAGGGCGGGGACGTTCCTGGTACTCTGAGGAAAGTCGGGGAGGGTGTGTGTGGCATATATACCACCGTTTTAACCCTAACGGGAGGGAGCAGCTGCCCCCCACCCCACCCTTGATCGAGATCGGGGGGGGGAGGGGGGGCCCGGGTCTAAATCATGGGAGGGAACCTGGGGGGGGGAACCCCTTAGCGTGAACGGCCACCTGAGCAATCTGTATGACCAGCACACTCCCCACCACTCCCCCTGCTTACCGGCTGCTTTATCTTGGACATGCAAGGTCTTCCCCGCACCTAGGCAGATTGTGTCCGATAATGACAACTGGACAGGCGTACGTAAATATTTGCTACTATAAAACTTTAATTGGACACTAAACCCAGCAGGACAGCTCAGAAAGCATCTGCTAGTGCTGGCCCCGCCCCGGACACAGATCGCGCATCGCAGGGAACCGCTGGGAACCACCATTCCTGTCAGTCTGAGCAGTGAGAAGTTAGAGTCAGAGCTCCTCCTTCACTTTCCAGCCCTGCATTGCAAATGAACCCAACCCCCCCCCCACGCTCCCCTGCACCGATTCATGCGCGGGCCGCTCTCTCCCCTGGTCCCCCCTCGGCTCAGTGACCGGTGAGAGGCAGCGCCCGGCGAAATGCCCCCTCCCCCCCCAACCCCCTCCCCAGGTACACGGCGCCATTAATACGCATCACAGAGTCGCTCACATGTCCTTCCTTAATCATCCTCAATTATTAATGGCTCCGTGACAAAGAACACAATTAGCAGAGTAATTAACGCTCTCGGCAAAGGGCTGCATTTGCTCCCCACTCCTCTCGGACTCTCCGGAAGCAGCGTGCATGGCGGGGTGGGGGTGGCGGCCATTTTGTGGGGATGGGGGTTAGAGCAGGCTGTGCCGCGTGACTGCGGGGGGCGGGGGGGGGGGGGGCAGTGCCCGGGTCCTCGCCCCCAAAACCCAGGGGGGGCCCCCCGGCGGGCTTTTGTCATCCCCGAAGCCGAAACCCTTCCCCCAGGGGGAGGGGCA
>JAODKM010000048.1:11222380-11241113 GCA_026780845.1 Petrocephalus sullivani | reverse complement strand
GAGCGGCGGGAAGCACGAGCGGCAGGAAGCACGAGCGGCAGGAAGCACGAGCGGCGGGAAGGCGGGAAGCACAAGCGGCGGGAAGCACGAGCGGCGGGAAGGCAGGAAGCAAAAGCGGCGGGAAGCACGAGCGGCAGGAAGCACGAGCGGCGGGAAGGCGGGAAGCACAAGCGGCGGGAAGCACGAGCGGTGGGAAGCACGAGCGGCAGGAAGCACGAGCGGCGGGAAGCACAAGCGGCGGGAAGCATGAGCGGTGGGAAGGCAGGAAGCATGAGCGGCGGGAAGCACGAGCGGCAGGAAGGCGGGAAGCATGAGCGGCGGGAAGCACGAGCAGCGGGAAAGTGGGAAGCCTGAGCGGCGGGAAACATGAGCGGCAGGAAGCCTGAGCGGCGGGAAGCACAGGCAGCAGGAAGCACCGCGGAGGTCATTTGCACACAACACCCACTGCAGGCGGTGGGAAGCACGAGTGGCAGGAAGCAACGGAGGTCATTAACCCACAGTGCTCCCCACAGGTGGCGGGAAACACCTCGGAGGGCATTTACACACGGCGCCACCACACACCACAGGTGGCAGGAGATACCGCAGAGGTCATTGACACATGGGGCCCCCACCCAGGTGAGCCACTAAAACAGCTGCAACCTTGGATTTTCCAGTGCCACGGTGAAACGGCCCCCCAGGAAGAAAGAGATGGATAATGGGGTTATTTCATTTAACAGACTTGTTTTATGGTAATTCGCCCCACGCCTTGCCTGTTAAACGTCCACAGATCTGCCGTGCGCTTCCGCAAATACGATTCCCCTCTAATTGCCCGTTTGAATTGGCTTGCCAAGTTTAATTAAAATTCCTGCCTCACGCCCCCGTCTTGCAAAAGCCCGGAGATGGATCGGGCTGTGACGGGGTGTCAGATAAAGCCCCCGACTGAGATCCTTCTCCAGATGCCTCACGGTGCTCGGGGGGGGTTGCGAAACGCAATGGATCTGAGGCAGCCCAGTCGCTCAGTGTGTCATTCGGTTTTGTTTTGCTGGGAGCCACACAGCCAAACCCATGGCAGGCCTCCTTTGAACCCTACAGATAAACCCAAGGGGACAGCCCCCAGCTGAACAATCACCCCCCACCCACAGTCACATGACTGCCAGGGAGATGCACTTGGTGAAAAGCAGGAGGGGTCCCTTAAGAACAGACAGCCTGCAGTTCTCCAACCCCTGGAGGTGTGCCCATGCCTCGGCGGACACACACACACACACACACACACACACACACACACACACACAGACCACACCCACTTGGTGGGGGGGGGGGGCAGTGAAGCCAATCCCCAGCTCGACTTCTTGCTCACGGCGACTTGGGTCGAAATCTCGTATCGGCACAAGTCATGGCAAGAAAGTGGTCATCCAAGAGTCCTCTTCACATATACAGTCCGCCGGGGCTGTACTCACATCAAACACCTGTGACAAACGCATCACAGCGATTTTAAAGTGGCGCCCAGACTCGCAGAGAGCACTGTTTGTCTGACCGGACCCTCAGCGTGCACCCCCCTGAGCAGTGGGGCTTTAAGGTGGTGGGAGGGGCTTATAACAGGGTTTATAAATAGATATGGGTCCACGGGCGTGTGGGGGGGGGGCAGACTGTTTCCCACAGCTACAGCACCGTGATGGAAGGTCCTCCAGATGTTCCACCAACACACCGGTTCTCTACACACTTCAGGTACACAGTATATCTGCTGCTTCTGGTGAATTCGGGGAGGGGGGGGGGGGGCAGGACCGGGGTCAAGCCATTGCTGCCGCTCCCCCCTCCCCGACTCATTCATATAAATGAGTGCTTCTGGAAACTTTCATTAATCTACGGTTACTTGCTTGTGTTGGTGTGGGGGTGTGTGGTTTTGATTCTACACACACAGATGCAGCCTCACACGCTCACAGACATCATATAGAAGCATACCACACACACACTCATACTCTATCAGAGTGACATCAGATACAGCCCAAGGGAGACAGCCCAGCACACAGAGACATGCACACACAATCCCACACAGACACACACCACTCACGCAGGACACGTACGTGTGTTAAACTGGAGTGTTTGCCAGTACGATATGAAAACCCATTTAGCGACTGACATGTGATGAGCAATGTTTAGAGCCATGTTACACAGGCCGCCCCGCAGCCCTAACCCTTCCTTTGACCATCACCAAACTCGCCTCCTCAGACTGACCACGCTCTCGCCCAAAGATACACCTAAATAACACCCCGCTCACTCAGGTTGATATTTCTCCAAATAATATAATTGTGGGCCCTACCAACGTCCATCCTGACTGAACTTTGCCACAGCATGCTGTTTGGTAATAAACATGGAGCGATGATGACATCATCATCAGAACAAAAAAATGATTGGTTCAGAGAGAGAACCAATCTGATTTTAGAGGTGGTGGGTCCAAGCAATTAGAGGAAGCAGGACCAAGACATGTGATTGGTTGGTCCCACCTCCTCTACAATCTGATTGATTCAGAGAGATAACCAATCACTTTTGTTCTGCCCTCAGAACATTTTTGTATAAGTAAAATTCCCATGAGCATGATGAAGGTAACCATACTTAGCATAATCTATAAAATGATGTGAATCATGTTTCAGCTTTTGATTCCAAGTGGTATCTGAACCTACACTGTGGAGGCAGAGGTGTTCAAAGACATGGGAGTAAAGGTGGGGTGGGGGGGGCATTTTACAGCACGCGATGTTTACCCAGAAGGCTGTACAGCACAGTCGACCTCCAGCTCTTCAGACCTGATGAGGATGCCACCTTGTGGGGGCCCTTCATTCGTGATGAGCAAGCACTGTTTCTGTGACCCATTAGGCACACCGTCTTAAAGGCAGCATCGCAACCAAGCCGAAGACACGGCCAGCAAATGATGCGACTATATTTTTATCTGTTACCCCAAACTCGTGCTCAGGTTTTGAGAAAATGGCACTTGCTCAGCTCACAGGGAGCCCCCTGTGCCTGGTAGAGGAGATGCCTGAAGATTATTTTAAATCAATGTACATTCATAATGCCAAAATTCTCCCAAGGCACTGAGGAAAAACGAAAAGACCACTGACGTCATACTGATTTACATACAGCCAGTCACCCATCAGTCTTCCTCCATGGCTGCACATTCACCTAACGCAGACAGAAAACCTGCATGCCACAGGGAAAATGTGTGAACTCCACACACACAGCCGGCAGCGGGGAATCAAACCCATAACCCTACAGTTACAGCACAACCCACAGAAGTATTTAAAAAAAATTAATACATTTTTAAATATTTTTCTGTAATCAGCAGAGCAGCCTGTGAGCAGGTTTACACATGAAACGCACATCAGACGGTGGGTGGCTTAAGAGGGACCCTTACCCCTCCCTGGAGCACCAACAATTGATTTCCCCTCCCCAACCTGGAGTGACAGAAGGGGTGACTTTGACACTCAATAGCCAAGCTACCTGAAAAAGCTGCTTGTAAAGCCGCTACAGCGTTCTTCCCCATTTAAATGACACCCACAGACAAAAAAAAAGATCTTAACGTGAGCCTCTAGTGGGCGCTCCAGTGGCTCTGCGTGACTCACCAGAGCAGCTAGTGACCTGGTTTAGAAATAGCAGCTGCACACTTTTAGGAAGAGATGTGCTGGTAAGCAAGCATAACCAGTTTAGGCTTTAGCAAGCTGAGACACAGGGAACTGGTTTCAGGGGATTAGCACCAGCTGCATCATGCAATGCAATCATGTAATAAATGGAAGTTACATCACCTCATTTTTATACATTCAGGCTGCATAAATACTCTGTATTATATGTACTGATGCTGATTTGCAATGAGTGCATTTGTTAAGAGCCATGGCCAGTGGGTGGTGCGGTGGTGAAGGAAACCCTGTTGGACATTAGAGTGACATCCTTAACAATAAATACGCAATTTCATTTCAAAATTCAGGCACAAACGTGCTTTAAAACAAGAGCAGAGAACAGAGGGCGACTCAGGCAGGTCAGCGAGGTCAGTCTCAGTCACCCCTCCCTCGTTCCTGCGGGACCCCCTCTCCTGGGTATTCCAGCAGTCAGCCCAGTCTCCATCAAACAGCACTGTTCTTGTCGGACTCTGCGGTTCAGTCTTCTCGTGGAGCCCAGGGATTCACTCACACTGCTATGGCACAGGGCAATGGTGAGTCTGATGATTCTTTAGAGTGAGGACCGCAGCGCCCATGCTGGAAGTACAGGAGGACTCATTTGGAGTTTTTCCAGTTCAGTGCCCGTCCTCTGGGGTTTTGCCCCAAAGACGTGCCTTTGGAAAGAGCTTCAGTCTACGGAAATGCGAACCCAAGGACCCAGCAGGAGAAGTGCTGAGTGTAGACAAGGTCTCATCACTTCTGGGAGTGAGAGCCAGCTGCTTTAGCAAGGTTTGTGCTCAGGGATCAAGCCCAGCTCTGCTGTAATATCATAGCATTAGGCATTGTCGGTATACACTCAGCACACGTACACACACACACACTTTAAAGCGTGGCCGCCAACACCAGCCAGTTAAAAGGATGAGCCCAGTCCCTCAGGCTGGACGTGAGGTTACAGGGATGATTACATCATACTGATTGGATCCCAGGGTACGACTGGGCCGGGACTAAAACAGGATTAAAAAAAAAGGACACCTTCATTTTCAGAGATGCTTTCAAAATAAATATTCCCAGTGTGGCAGGAGCGAGCTTGTGTAAAAAGCAGATAGTTACGCCACACGTGAGATCTGAGGCCTGGATAACCAATTAATTATAAATAAATATGGAAATAATGACCCTGCAGCACCATGAGTCAGTGCTGCCCCCCCTTGAGATTCAGGTTTAAGGTGCAGAATCACTCAGGCCCATTAAAGTGTCCCTGTGAGAAGGCTGTCCACATGCTGCCCTGTCAGTCATGACAGTCAGAAGCCGTGGCGAGCCCCCGGTAGTGTTTAAGACTCGCGTTTCCAGCAGGGAAAGAAAACACAGCAAGTGAATGCCCCTCGGGGAGGCGGACCTGTGTCGCGACGCGAGGGTGAAGGCCCAACATGGAGACTGGGGGCCAGTGAAGGCCCTCCAGCCGCAATCACAATGTCACTTTCAGCTCCTTGTTCCTGCTGGGCCGCCGAAACATTAATCAGAGTCTCATCTTCAGAGAGGTGCAGCTTCTTTGTGGGCTTTCATGCACAAACGCTGCCCTAAAAACAGCATCGACGCACTAACACCCCCCCCCCCACCATGCTGGCTGAAACATCGTTTGTCACGCAGCAAAAACACAAAAGCGCTAGACTACCCGTTCAGCTTCACCGACGGGAAGTTGGCCAACGAGTCTGGCAAAGATGTTGTGTTAACACGGAGTTAACACGTGAGTAGGGACGGTGCGCTGTCATTAAGCCGCACCTCTTAGGTGTTCCACAATGCCGGCTTCCTGACATCCCAGGACAGCGCCAGCACCCCTACATGCTTCTCCAGCTCGGCACAGAACTCGGCCTGCAAGGACCTCGATGCCACCGCACCAGCAGCAGACCCAACACAAACACGGCTGGGAGGGGGCTACACTGCTGTCAGAAAGTGCTGTGATTCCACTTGTCACCAGCAGGGGGTCTCACTATCCGGGTCCCTGCTATGGCACCATAGGGCTCTCATCCAAATCGCAGCAGACGTATGACGCCACACGCATGTCAGACCACAGACAGGAAGATGCAGTAATTCACACAGAGGCGCAGGATCGGGGGCCACGCAGAGTCTTGTAACCTGCTTTGGCAGGCCTCTCCTTCAAGCTGGGAGGACCAAAAAGGCAGGAGGACGGTACCAGCAGGCGGCCAGATCCTTAAAAGGAACCCTGCAGCGGCACAGAGAGGCCAGATACCAGCAGGATGGCTGAGAAGTCCTCGAGATTGTTAGTGACAGTGTTGCTCGGGGAGGACGTAACGTGAAGGACCACAGAGACAAAACAGGAACCAGGCTGAAGAGGTAGAGAGAGGCGTGTCTGTCTATGCGGTGGGGAGTCAATTATGACATGACAACATCAGTGCAAAAGCAGGACTGAAGCTCTCACCCCTGTGTGGCTTAAACAGCCTGTCTGGGAAAGAGGCCAGTGGTCAAAGAGGTGTCCCAAGAGGCAGACTGGAAACATTAGATGGTCATAATTTCAGCAAGAGCTGTTGGATCAAGCGCATCTCTTAAAACACAGAGGAAAAAAAACAGACATTCAGGGACCTGAAAGACATTCAGAGGAACACTGAGGAGGGCGGTGGTGAAAATCAGCCAGCCGTAAGAAGGTGGGGCCACATCAGCCAGTATCAGACTCAACCACTCGTGTGCAGTCAAGTCCCACCACAATCTACTAAAAGGACCCTTAAAGATGGAGGCTGGTCAGATAACTAGCTGGCGGTGATGTGTAAGTGTTTAGCGAGTGCTGTGCAAACTGTCCCACAAGCACGAAGAGCTGGTTAATGGCAGCGTAAGCCTACAGCAATTGATTAATCCTCCTCTGAACGCAAGAGTCCTTAATGGCTGGCCGCTGGTCTGTTTCCCCAGGAGTACTGTGACACCGCAGCACCGTAGATCACGAGCTGGAAAACTTGCGCAGATGGGAGCTTGGCGTGGAGATGCTTTGGTTTACGACCAGCTAGGCGGACAGTCCGAGGCTCTCAGCCAGGACCGGCTGGGCCGAGTCAGCAGCCCTACAGCAATCGTGCCGCTTAGAGGCAGGGTGGCTGCTCAGAAAACATCGCTGGGAGTCGACAGCACCTGGCTGCCTCGCCTCACATTACGGCACGCAAGTACGACGAGATGCAGTACTTAAGGAACAAACCACTAGCCGACGACCCACAGATTCCCGCCAATAAACGTGCTGCAGCAAGTGGGACCTAAAAAACCAACCCAGATGCACCACACATCCGTCTGCATTATTTACCTGGTAGTTTTGAACCAACGACCCCCTATTCCTGCTTCCAAGTGACTTGACAGCCGTACTGCAGATATCAAACAGCTAGGAGCCTCAGTTCTCTGGTCATTGCGGTCTTTAGCTGGGGCAGGAGAGGCACGTGCACCATCCTGCTGGGCTGCCCATATGCTCCATGGCGCCCCCGCACTGACCCCCACCAAACCACAGGCCCCAACCCCCCCTTCAATGCTTACACCCCCGCTCCTTCTGTACCTCTTTGGCCACAGGAAATTACCTTCCCTCCTTAGCCAACTTCCATAAGAACTTACCCAGCTCCCTCCCATGCCGGAATAGTAATCATTCAAGACAAGCCCCTCCCATAAAACATGCCCACTCTCACCGTTTGCCAAAGTATAAGCCATTAATGACATGCCCCACCCTCCCACAAGACAGGGCAACTTCTCCTTACCTGAACGCTGCGGCGTTTCTCTATACTAAGAGCATAAAAATACTTGTGTTCTTCACAAGGGCGTTCTTGCCCACTAGCCTCCCAACAACAAAGTTGGGATGCAATGGATCATGGGATTGTTTGCATTACCAAGGATGCAAACGATGCATCCTTGATATTTGGGGGCGGGGCAAGAACGAAACAACACCTTGGTATTTTTTCAGTCCTCCGTATTTCTGTTCCTGAGTATTGTAAATGTACCTCAGCAACAGAAGATGACGTCAAACGGATATGCAGGAACCCGAGAGTGGTCAAGTACGCATATTGATAAACAGCTCCAGTAAATCGGAAGACAGCCCTCCCACCTACCTGAGCTATACTCAGTTCAAGCCCCTCCCTGAAGACCTGCCCACACACAACACTGTTTACACACACGGTTCTGCATAACCACATGCTGCTTTGGCATTCCACCCACTTCTACTCTCAGCCACCCCCCCCCCCCCCCCCCCCCCCCCCCCCCCCCCCCCCCCCCCCCCCCCCGCGCCCCCCCCCCCCCCGCAGGACCCCGTCCTGGGCTCTCCTGTGGTGTCTCCCAGCTCCACACATACAGAGCTACCAGCTGTCTCGCACCAGCCCCACACTCCCGCCCCCTCCCACCCACACAGTCATCACTGACTCTCCCTGCTTGCCTGCCTCCATAACATTACCGGTGTCTTGTGAAAACACCTCCATACCACCGCCTATTGCAGGAAGTTGGCCTGCTGGTCTCTGGACAGCAGAGGGATCTGTCCCTCTGCTTTAACCATAGAATTCTTCCTGTGCCCGGGATTTTCAGGTCACATTTAAGCAGGAGGACAGAAGGGGCCCAATCCTCAGTGGAAGATACTGATATACAGGAAGCTGCTTCTCAGATGAGCAAGAAAATGCTCCTGAAGCTTGGGGCACAGACACACAGAGCTGAGGATAGCACTCACTTCAGCAGAAAGTCTTCTGGTCAGGCACAGAGAGGCACCTATCGCACATCAAAGAGCAAACAGCCCGTCTCACCGAGTGCCGCTTTCACCGGGCCTGACGATCAGCTTTAACGTGACCAGACATCCCAAGCTTGGTATCTGCTTGTCGGAATATGGCTCTACACTGATCCCTAGCTTACCGACACCAGCCCAAATCCCCGACACCTGTTCGCTTTGAGGGGAGAGTCTGTTGTGGCATCACCAGATCTATTGCGGTAACCAGACCAAACAGGTTGTCGTCACAAACAGAATACCCACACGGGGATTCCTGGTCCTCAAATGGGACGGAGTGGTGGAAATGAGGGCAGAAACAGCAGAAGTTAACAGAAAAGGAACGGCACGGTGAACCTCTCAAGACACACCAGCAAGTTTCGCTGGGAAGATGTCTCGGCCATCACAGCCCAGCAGGAGGGCTTCTGAATCCTCTGTGCCCTCAGCTTTTAATCAATCCATGGTCCAGACCCCTGGCATGTCAGGAAACTAGATTACCGATCATGATAATCGCAGCTTCTGGTGACTTCCCTGCCCCAAACGCTACCCCTCATTATGGTGCATGGATGCCGAGTCATCAGTCCTGCTTCTGCCGCTCTGGCCTCGAGACAGCACCAGACGGTGATACCGGCAGGGCCAGACAGGGGCTCACAGTACCGGGGTGGGGGGAGCAGCCCGAAAACATGATGTCATGATCACCGCCGCCTCCAGGCATCCTTCAATGGTGCCAACATGACTCTACCATAAAGCGGAGCATATGAACGCTGATTATCCACCCTGAGCCGTACTGCCAGTAACACTGTAAAATCAATAAGAAAAAAATAGCGAGGGGAGAGGCTTAGAGAGGCTTGTGTTAACTTCCTGGCTGACCAAGGGCTGCCCTGCACGTGCAGACGGCACACAGCTGATGGCACACGCCTGGCTAGACCTGCACTAATGACTCTGCCGTGGGCATGCGTGTTACCATGTGTACATAGCACCCACTCTGCCAGAGGAGCTAATTAAGTGTAAGCAAGGTACAGGGATAGCAGAGAAGGCGTGTTGGGGAGGCAGCTTTCATCTGATAGGAGCAGGAGGCCAGGCCCTTCAGGCGATCTGGCCAAAGCAGTCGCGGGACAGGATCAGTAGCTGGACCATTTAGTATGGCGGCTACTCCATCCATACACCTTCCAACTACTGACCCAAAACAGGGTTATGGGGGTACTTTAACAACAACCTTCTTATGTATCCAAGGAAATAAATGTACAAAAACTGTCCTTGAAAGAATAATTAACAGGATGTGAATGGCATCTTTCCTATTTTTGTTTACAATATGTATTTAATGTTCACGTGTGGCTGAACATTGTACACCAATAGTAGCACCAGCAGCATGGAACTCTGTGGCAGCAGGTGCTCATGAATATTCATTATTCGCTTTACGGTACACGGTCTGATTTTGATCTGATCTATACGCGTCATCGTCGCGGCAGCCAATGATCAGAGCCGCTGCAGGTCCTGGCTCTGCCCATGGATGCATAAGCAAATATTCGGGTGGGTCTGACCCTATAACAATTACCAGAAATTTACTTTATACACCAAGTTACCGAAAGTACTTCGACTGTTACCATAGTACACGATTCCATGGATCCTGAATAAATATTATATATATATATATATATATATATCGATGCATAATTGGACTGGTCTGGGCCCAGCTTGATAGGATAGCACCCCTGCCCCGTATTGCTAAACAAACTAAACCAGGCACAAGCCTGCCTCCAGTTAAATGGGAAATCCTTTAATTACGCCCTTCGATACTCGGTTTTACCGTATTTCCAATTCTTTTGATCCTTTCTCCATGGCTGTGGTGCCGGCGTAGACTGAACTGTACTGATTGTATGGTAAACAGCTGCGTCGAGGTTTTTCTCTCGTTTTTTTTTTTTTAACACAGCATAACGGTTAAGTTTTGCTACTAATTAAGTCAAACCGTTGTCTTTAACTTAATGACACAATAATACCGGCTGCTGTGGTCCACAGCGACGCCTAACAAACGTGACCCATCAAACAGCGCCAACCCCCGGCTTCAGGGTCCCATAGTCCGCCACCAACCATTCTGCCCCCTAGCGGGACCCCAAAGAACAGCAACAACAGGATACCATAAAGCATACCCCTTCCTGAGACAGGGGAGCTACAATATTTAAACGGGCCAGAACGAAAGGCCACCTTTCTCGATGACCTGCATGTCTGTGCGCTATGACACTTACATAACTGTTTTAGCTCCACTGCATTGCATTGCAGAAAATAAGTCATATTCCACACCAGCCCTCGGCAGCCAGAAACAACGCACTTTAACGCGAAACGGCACGCTATTGTAGCCTGTCACAAATCTCAGGCAGTACCGCCGTAAAATCAGGCTGCTGAAGCAGGTATATAATTTTTTATAAAATTGCCTTCAACCTCAGCGGATTGCATGTTGACCTGGAATAATCTGTAGACTGAGGGCAGTCTAGCACCTATCTGGGAGACACTTAAACTGCATCTTGCGGGTTTTTTGCACCACTTCCAATAATAACTGCTTGTTATAACTGTCTGTATAACAGACAGATTGTGTTTACAAGCGTTATCCCGAGGGGTTCCAATATTAACCATCTTAAACGAAGACAAACAAGAAGACCAGTCTGTAGTCTTAAACGCTGAAGTGCAGGTTAGATCGGCATATTCACACTTAAACAAACGTTTACTGTAGCCTAAATGTCAACGTTGAATAAGCACCTGTTCAGGCGGTCTATCATTATCAATAATAAAATGGCTTTTCCCCGAATTCATTTTGCGGAATTATTATTGCAAAGTGATGGTTATATACAAAAAATACCAAGGGAATTACAACTATAAAAGGTTTATTCTTTAGTTTCAGGGAGATGGGGATTGTAATTCATGGGTCAGAAAATCGGCCAATGCCTTATTAAAGATATTCAATGTCCATAATAAAAAAAGCTCTCCATTAGCATAGTACTAAAACTAATGCGTCGGAATGAATGAACTTCCATAACGTCTAAGTGGGGCTGACATCGGATCGGAAATGGATGGTGTGACAACACCGAGGGTTTTAGTCATCACACCTTCAGATTAACCATTTCAAGGCAAACCCCCTCAGCTTGTGCCTAAAACTTGTGTTGCTCTCATAGGCGACGTCGTATTATCTCCCCGTGCTGCTGAAAGATCAGTGACTGAAGGGTGGGTTTTAAAGAAATCGCTGGAGTGTTTTACGGACAGCCCGGCCGTTAGGAAATAACACCGGCTCCGCAGCGCAATACGCGGTATTTCTCTTCGCGTAATAAAAGCTATATGTGACAGAAACTCCGATCAGAGGAGGTGGAAAAAGCTGAAGAAATTCAACAGCTTCTTGAACGGATCCGCCAAATCGACCCCTGAGCAACACTAAGCCAATCACTCCATTCCTCCACTATTGATCTCTACCAACAACCCCCCCCCCTTGAAATGCCCCCCAAACGTCTTCATTTATTCACCATTGCCCTGATCACATATTCTCTCAGCAAGCAAGAGCCCAAACCTAAGAGCTACCGAGGAGAAACTATAGCAAAGAGGAGAGGGGGGAGATTCACACATCCTAACTTTCTCGGGGATAATGCGGACGGGGGACATATGGTACGCGATTTAGGTCACACCTACAAACACAAGCCGGGATCTGGCCAGAAAATTCATTCCACGTATTCCACGTAAATGCAACTGTCCTAAAAAACAATCCAAAATGTGATTCGACAGACATACTCAGGAATGACAGGGCTGGTCGCTGACACGCCGACAGAGCGGAAGGTTGGACGGTGCGCTCATTTTACGCAAACCAGCGAGCCGGCACACTTTGCGGACACGTACCTTCAAGGCTTCTATATCCAAAGACGCCGACGGCTCCATGTGGAAAGGTGAAGTCTCGGCAAAAGTTGTAAAAATCTAAACTTGCAGCCCCCGAGCGAAACTCAGCCCAGTCCTCCTTCCCCTGGCAGATTTCCTCATTCCCACTGATCACGATTCCACCGGCAGAAACAGGACAATTGATAACAAATCGCTCGGCACTTCCCGGCAATCAGGTAGCAGGCTCTTCCCCTCAAGCAGGCGACCCGTGAGGCTAATCAGAAACAGCTCATCCCGTCCGCGTCAAAACATACGGGCTCCCGAAACGATCGGGGGACCGGAGAAATTGCTGCAACCCCAGAAACCCAGTTCCTTGGCCACCTTCATGCGGCAAACGCAAGGAATGTTTTCGGTCTGGAGGCGGCGGGGCTCAGATGACCAATCTTCCGTCTAATCCCAAAAATTACTTCGCCTAGTAATTGCGTTTCTGGTATCCGACGCCCAGGAAGGGGGATTATATACATATGTATTTCTGATAAACACAATCCCGGCTGGCTCTGGCCGCGATCGCATCTAAACGCTACAGCACTCAGTCAGTGAGGTCTGCGAGAAACACCCTCCGCCCGTCAGGGGGGGATTTAGAGAGTGGAAGAGGAGGGGAAGGAAGGTCGATGTCTGTTAGTGCAGGGATTTCTCCTGATCTTGTTTTACAGGTCCGTAGACACCAGGTGACTGCCTCCTCCCCTGAGTCCTCTTACTAATTAAGTATAATTTGTATCCATCCACCCAAACAGCACTCTTTTCCTTGCCAGTTATTCACCTTGATCCTAGATGGTATCTTCAGGAAAAAGAGAAATCAGGAACCAGACAGCACACCATCTGGCGAACCGCAGTGCTGTTTAAGTTTTAACACGTGTGCGTGCTTTTAATTTTTTTTATTTGACGTCTGTTAACAAGAATCATTAAAAGCTATTAAATCGACTTATTACCATACGTAGCACAACATTACTATTGCATGCATTTTGGAAAATGTAGTTATGCAAAAAACAGCTTGATTCTTCCTCAGAACGTAATCCTGATGCCTGATAATTTCTTCCTGCATAAGTCTCAGTTGATATTTATGAATCTTCAACCCCGTAGCAGTCGCAAAGCAGCGTCGCGGTTCATTTTTACTTTATATCATAAATGAATATATGCTACAGCATACTGGTTGGATATCCTTGAAGCCGACCCCGAAATGAATAGTCCGTGCCAGGCCCCGTGACGTCAGCCACAGGTCGCGAGCAATTTGGCCCGGTAAGGTCCCGGCTGCGTGCGGTGCGGGTGTCAGGCGTGGGGGGGCGCTGCACTCCATCCTGGCAGCATCCGGGGGGTGCTGTGTCCCAGATGGCCGACGCACTTCATGCCTCATAAACTGTCGTTGCTATCAGATCCTTCTAGCACGATGCGTACGGAAGTCGTGATGCGATGACTAAACAGCAGTTTAATAGGGTGCTCACTGTGCGTGTATTTGTTTCTGTTTGTAGCTTGACACTTTATTATTAGGGATTTTTGATTTCGCTAATGTATTTACCCCTGTTATAGTTTTGCTTTAAGTTGTAGATGGGGCTGTCATTTGCGTAACAGACATTGTGTCGCATAGATGAACAACGGTCAGATTTGTAATGGCACACCAAAGTGACGGCAGTATGTCCCTGGCGTGACATATTATCCCCTGTTCATGGGCCGATACAGTCGAGGGCCTCCTCTTATCTTTCATGGGGGGAGGGGGGTGCCTGGTGGCTCACTGGAGCAACCTGACTGCTGCATCTAATACCTGATTTGGCCCCCTTCTCCGGGGCCAGGGGGATTGCGTGGTGTGTAATTCATTTGGGGCCCCGTCGAGGTACCACAGTGGATCTCCATTAGGGGTACAAGGCTGGCCGGTGCACAGCCTGAGAGCAGGGTTATTAAGGTCCAGGGGAAGAGCGCCCCACACACTGCAGTGGGTATTTCGGAATATCATAAATCTGAATACGGCAGCTTTTCTCAGATACGAATATGTGATTTGTGAGGACGCTGGTCTAAGTATTATTAGCATAGCAGCTTCACTGGGATATAATATCCTTTAATGCACTATGTGCACCGAGGCTATAATTTATGCGTAATTTATACGTACGCTTCCTGCCGGTCTGTTTATTACTGCCTTTTACTCAAATGTTTGCGTGCTGTTAACCTAAGTTCATTTAGAAAAAAAAATCTGTCAAATCCGTAAATGGGAAAGTAAATGCATACTATAATTATATTAAAATTAATATAAATGTTAATATCTTGGCTATTTTGCGTGCAGTATTAATGCGGCTTTCGCCATAAACCTGCGGACTTTAAGCCACGTGACCCTTAGTAGCAGTGAGACGCCGATATATGAGCATTGTGGCATCTCTCTCGGAGATTTGTTATTGATAAATACTTTTTGAGGTTCCTGTCCCTCAAACCTAGTTCATCCTTTCATTATCCATAATTGCTTTTGCTTTAATTAACATACCTCAGCTCCTGAATATTAAATAGGCTACATTCATTACAAACTAATATGGTTTGTATGTTTTTTTTCTGTAATTGAAATGCATAACACGTCGCATAGGTATATATCGGACTATTTATTTAAAACATTTATAGTAGTACCTATGAAAGATATTTCAAATATTGGAGGGAAAACACAAATATGAACGGACCATAAATGTATTTTAATAGGGAACGGGTTTTATAAAAATGCCATAAAATTTCAGGCCGTTTTAATGTGATTTATGAGTGCCGTTTGAAGGAAACGCGGAGTGAACGCTCCGTACGAATGGCCTGTTTCATGCCGCCTTTTATGATGCCTCCTGGATGCGAAGCAGGCTCGGTGATGGTCCTGGCGCTGGGTGCGAGAGGAGACCGCGGCCTCCTGCTGGCCAGGGCCGGACCTGCGCACCACGGATATATCAAATCCCAAGCAGTGCAGCCTTTTATAAAGCAATACATATATTTTATATATTATTAATATAATTCAAATATGATCTATTACTTCATTTGTAGGCCTGTGGGCTTGTAGCCTATAGAAAAAGTCTGTGCCGATTTTGCTCGGCCTCGTCCAAAGTTAGATCATTATATAGCCTACACATGATCTACACAACTACCTCGACTTTAAGCATTTAAATGAAATATAA
The DNA here is from genome assembly GCA_026780845.1 of Petrocephalus sullivani. Taxonomy (NCBI): domain Eukaryota; kingdom Metazoa; phylum Chordata; class Actinopteri; order Osteoglossiformes; family Mormyridae; genus Petrocephalus; species Petrocephalus sullivani. The sequence goes on along the minus strand of JAODKM010000048.1, from coordinate 11,225,742 downwards.
AGTCTGTAAATTTAACCATATATCGGACAGCTCATCTTGAATGCAGGATAATACATGTATTTAATATGCATGGCGTGCATATTATCACAATTTCTCTTAAATTATATTTGCGATGTGGAGAGTACTGATGCATTTATTTAGAAAATATGTGCAGGTAATTTCGGCGCCAGCCTGTGCATCAGATTCAAGGTGTGGCGGAAATCTATGCCACACTGATACTGATATGCCTATGTAATGTAATCTGTCCAAGCTAAAACCTTATTGCAAAAAAAAAAAAAAAAAACATACTCTGTATATATGATTCCCCCGAAAACTTCGCCTTCTGCTGCCGCCATCTCCTCTGTAACTACATCTCCCACTAGTCACCCTTCCTCCTGCATGTCCCCATTGGCGCAGCTGTAAAGCTCCGGAGCTGCCGCTTTCAGCTGAGCATCCTCCAACATGGCGTCCAGGACATCGGCTTTCTCCTGCCGCCTCCCACCTGCCTGCTTCTTGCTGTTGCTGCTGCTGCTGTGCGTGCAGCCAGGGGGGAGTCAGAAGAAGAAAGAGGTATGGATGCTGGTGTCTGTCCGGGGACGATCGCGGCGGTGCCGCAGCCTGCCTCTTTCCTCCGCGTCCATTGCGCGCTTCCTTCGTATTTCCTTCCTGCTTCCTGCATGTCTAGCTTCCCCCCTCCCCCCGCGTTTTCCGTGTTTCCTGTGTTTCCTCCTTTCCTTTCTCCAGGTTGATTTTAGGTTGATTCCGTAAAAGCCGAAGGACAGGGGCGGCGTCCATGCCATACAGTAAGGCTGCTATGGAGGGCAGGTGTAGCGCGTACCGCGCCCTCCACCCCCACCGGCTTCATGCTGCCAGCCCGCTTATCAGCACAGCGCCTCTGCGGCTGCAGCTGCCCACGTTAAACACTTTCAGTGTGGTAACCGCTGGCCCATGTTTATACGATATTCTGATATACAGCTCTAAATACTAAAGACTGCTGCAAGCTGGTGGATGAAAGAAAATAGCAGCTTTAACCGCACGTTACCTCCGACGCGGAGATAAGAAATAGAGACTGGACAGCGTTTCTTATAAGGTCGGAGAAAACGGCATGTGTTTATACGGAGCTAGTCGCTGGAGCTTTAGACTATACAGCCCTGCAGGTCTTTGATATTATTTAAAACTACGTGTCATTCGTAACAATTCAACTTAACTGCGCAGGATTTACGGCAGGTATTAACGTTGACTTGTTTGCATATACTCTTTAAAGAAGCACGCATTTCACATGAGAAATTATTGATTCAAATAAAATGCTAAAATCCTGTAAGATGAGGAGCACTCCAAACAGTACACTGTCCTGCGTTTTCCAGCAGGTGTGGCCTGTATTTGCTGCTGGGGTCAAGGATATTCAGCTGGTTGGGCTGAAAGTGCCACAAATGCAGTTTAATTCCTGCTTCTGCTTTAATTTGCGGCAAGGATCTGCAGGGGGCACAGATAAAGAGAAGGACTTTTGGCAGGGCAGACAGACGCACTCAGCACAACGGTCAAGACTTAATTTGGGCATCCCGTGATAAGGACACATTTGACATTTTGCTAGAGTACAGCCTTCGACAGAGCAAAAGCGGATTTACTGCTTCCAGGGCTTCGTTCAGATTCAGATGATAACCAGATTTAATCAGGAGGCCACATGGGCCTATAATTATGAACCATTTCATGTTACACAGCCTAATGACACACGGTTCTTGATATGAGAATGAAAAAAGGTTTATAAAATGAATATTTAAGTGCAGAGGATTGGTGATTAGGCATTACAGTGTGGTCATGGGTGGGTCCTTTTCCTTAAAGAGGCAGGCCAGCGTTGCTAATACGGTAGGTTTAGGTCCCAAGTAGGTTAAGTAGCTGAGCCATTAAAGGAGCCTTTCAGCTGAGTGAATGTGTGGCTGTGGGGGGGGGGTGCTCAGGCCTGTGGCATCCTCAGAAGCTTTCAGATGCAGTCTGGTGCACATGAAGATGTGAGACCACAGCGAGACGTGGGTCAGCTGTCCAAAGCTGTTCTTTTTGAAGCCGACAGAGATCTGGTCACAGGCTGGGAGGTCTGGAAGGATCCAGGAAAACGTTGATGTTGCAGAAAGACAGCCACGGTCGGGGGGATCCCACGCTGAGTTTCTTGGGAAATACTTTTTTTTTTTTTAATGATTATTAGTCCACACCTGCCTTGTAGCTTTATGAGCAGCCAAACCCAGGATGCAGCCCCCCCCGGGGGATTTCCGCGGGATGAGGCCAGCGCTTCCCAAATCGCTGTCCTTGCATTTAGTGCTCCTCCGAGCCCCGATGTCTCAGGAGTGCGGAGCGGCAGACCACAGATGGGCAGCGGCAAAGTCACATAAGGAATATTTATGCCCGTTCGATACTCCTTATTCATCACTAAGACAAAAAACACTTTGTGCCTGACTAATCAAAAAGTGGGAAAAGGATTGGGTAAGCACTTCGCCTTTGGGGGGGTGTCTAAAAACCAGGAAGGACCCAGAGTGCCGGTCTTGTGTGCCGGGAGCCGTCTTCGGCTGAGAGGTAGCCTGCCGTGCTCTGCGCTCTGGCTCGTTGATGGGAAGCGATCGTCTGAGCAGGACTGCCGTGATCGCAGACACCAACAGGTGGTGCCACCGTGGCCGTGGACAGTGTGAACAGCACATAATCACAATTATGGTGAGGAACTGGGAGTCGTTCAGTTCATGACGTGGCTGCGGCCAAATTGCTTGGGGTCAGCTGGATCACCAGAGGTCACAGAGTCTGCGCAGTGGTCTGCATGCATAAGAACCATACCGTGACCTAAAGTGGGAGGATCCTTTACCTTGCTGGAGGTCACAGAATCCGCTTGGTGGTCTGCATGCCTAAGAACAGCACCCTGACCTAATTCAGAAGGATCCTTTATCCCGCCAGAGGTCACAGAATCCGCTTGGTGGTCTGCATGCCTAAGAAAAGCACCCTGACCTAATTCAGGAGGATCCTTTATCCCACCAGAGGTCACAGAATCTGCTTGGTGGTCTGCATGCCTAAGAAAAGCACCCTAACTCAATGCAGGAGGATCCTTTATCCCGCCGGAGGTCACAGAATCAGCTTGGTGGTCTGCATGCTTAAGAACAGCACCCTAACCCAATGCAGGAGGATCCTTTATCCCGCTGGAGGTCACAGAATCAGCTTGGTGGTCTGCATGCTTAGGAACAGCACCCTGACCTAATTCAGGAGGATCCTTTATCCCACCAGAGGTCACAGAATCTGCTTGGTGGTCTGCATGCCTAAGAAAAGCACCCTGATCTAATTCAGGAGGATCCTTTATCCCACCAGAGGTCACAGAATCTGCTTGGTGGTCTGCATGCCTAAGAAAAGCACCC
>JAODKM010000048.1:11190087-11203806 GCA_026780845.1 Petrocephalus sullivani | reverse complement strand
CTTAGCATCATCATCGCTTCAGCCAATCACCATTGCTTTGGCACCTGATCAACATGTTTATTCCCTAACCTTGATGACCATGAGTTTTTCTGCTTTAATAAATTTAATCATATCTTGTCAAGGCCTTTCCCAAACTGCCTTCGTCCCTTTAATCTTCTACCATGTCTTTTGGAGATCGTCCTTCTCCGGTAGGTAGAGGCTCCTGGTCCTCCCTTCCGTTAGACTGCTAGTTACCTCCTTACAGTGGCCTTTATGCCAGACAAGTTCTCACAACATCTCCCTACAGTGGCCGTCCTGCCAGACAAGTTCTCAAACTTTTTCAGAGTGACCTTGATGTGCTGCAGCTGACCAGGTGTTCAGCGTTGGCTGTAGGCCTGAGATGAGGCACAAGTACACACTGATTTAATCACACGTATGGATTACATCAAGTTACACTACATGTATACATGTTCAGTACATGATCCAATAATAACCTAATGATTACATCAATTAGCATATGTTCTGATATCATTTTAATGATTATATCTTCTAGATGTCCTACTGTAACCACTGGTAGTTACGCAATACAGGCACGAAGGCATTATAAGAAAATAGGGCCATGCAAGGTAATATTCCATACTCTCCAGTCTCCTTCCACCTACTTCACTTGATCTCGAGATTCATTTTCAAAAAGCCATTTGACTGCTGCACTGTGTCCTCCAAATGAATCCAGCGGCAGTTAGAAAGACCACTATGGCGGCTATGGAAGTCTGTGGTCTGCGGCCTGCTAGTGGTGACGAGCCTGCCTCTCTCTCTCTCTCTCTCTCCCTCCTCTCGCAGAGCTACATCCACGGCAGCAGCCAGGCCCAGTTCGTGGCTGAGTCCCACATCATCCTGCTGCTCAGTATCCTTCCCGCCACGAATGGCCGCTCGGGGCGTTTTGGAAAAGTGCCCCCCCCCCTTCCCAGCCCTGCTGAATGAGCCTCTTCACAGGGGCTTCCTGTCACTGTGATGGACGGTACCTGAACCTGAAACCTGAATCACTGTCCACACGACACCGCTCCCTCTGATCTATAGTCTTTGTTCGGTTCGTGTTCTTGCATAGATTTTTTTAATTTCACGACATATTCTGATGCCAGAAGCTGCACTTTCTGTTCAGCAGTGAGGAGGCTGCTTGAAATCTGCCCGTGTCATGGTTCCTGGCGAGGACTGTTTCCGGAAAGCACAGCTGCCAGACGCCTCAGTGTGTGTAGGATATTTCGAGCAGGTTTGTAGATTAGCATTGACAGGCAGGAGAACTTGGCCACACGATCTCCTTGTGTGCCCCGGGAGTTGGTGACCAGCTACCCCCCTCCGGCAGATACGTGACCCTGTGCTGCTTTCCAGGCCCAGCATCACGTGATCATTCCGGCTTCTGTGGTTTATGGGTACCGTTCCTTCCAACTGCCACCCTGCCCAGTCTGTGGCGGATTTAAAGGCTGCTGTCATATGCCACTGCCTGAAGACCAATATTTTAATTGCATTCTGAAAACTCTGAGCCGTTTTTAACTCGGATAAGTCCTAGAACCGCAGCTGCAAGCTAAGTTTGTGGCCTTATCAGACAAGCTTTCAAGATCTGCAGGAAACTCTGTCAGATGTTCGGAGACGTCCTCAGAACATCCCAAACAACAGACCTAAAACAGTTATGGTTTTTGGAGTGTGAGTTGAATTCTTAATGGCTCAGTGAGATGTAAAATGTGAAATCTTGAGGTCAGCTTCGTGGCTGCCTGTGTTTCCTTGACAACAAGCACAGATGCTGCCATCACCATGGGGATGGTTCTTCTGAACGAGGCAGCGACCTCCAAGGGGGACGTGGGAAAGAGGAGAAGTGAGTTTTGCTTTCCAGCTGAGTTCAGAACCAGCCTGTTTGTGCCGCTGCGACTGAGGACTGGAAGCGGGTCCAATCGGGGTCTCGTGCGGCTCTTTTTTCCGGGCCAAAGCGGGACGCTCCTATCGTCCCTGTCACAGGAGTGATGCTTCCTCATGCGTCGTTAGCCACAGAGAGTCAGATACAAGCTGCTTAACGAGTGTGACTCTGAGCAAGAACAAACCGGTTAATTATCATGGGGCTCGGATGGAGGGGGTGGGTGCGTCCCCCTCCCCACGTACACAGCGTGCAGGATCTGAAAGGGGATGACCCTGAATAGGCAGTAAGCCCGAATCTGCGCCTGCCCTGTCACACGACGCCGGCTTTGTTTCCGTGTCAGTTGCCTCCCGATTCTGTGCTCTGTCACTGACTGAGCGTTTCCACTCAATTTAATGACTTTCTGCCGTTTGCACTGTTTAATATGCAAATTGGAGGAATTATGCCTATTATGTAAATGCCGAGGTATTTCTGCCTGTTTATACCGCTGCGATGACAAACCCGGCAGCCGGCTCCTGTTTTTAGCACCTGAAGGTGCAGTAGCTGCATGACTGCGGGAGCTGGTGACCCGGGTGCGAGACCGGGACACTGCAAGCCTGGACCTGACCCCATAGCACAGTGAAGGGCCTCTTAGATCATAGTGGCTATAGGCTGCTTCTGGTAACACTGACACAGAGCCGACACAATGCTGTTACACAAACACAGGACGATGTTCCATGCTATGCATCATGAGTCTGCAAACCGCTCTGAGGTTTGACAGGGCATCTCTGTCCTGCCTGTGGATCTGTAGATCAGGAATCTGAACCTGGCAGGGTAATTGTATCACTAAAGCGGCCTTGAATTCAAAACCTACTCCATAGTTTGCCTGCCCCGTGTTGTTTATGCAAGGAGGTGCATCTCTTTGCAATCACACAAACCCGCAGTAATGAAAAGCGTCCTACCTTAATGAACACGAAGGGCTGTATGGCGTATGTTCACCATGCAGTGCATTATGATTGCATCCTCAAGCTACTCCCCCCATCTGAGGACCAATCCCACCCCCCACCACCCCTCCTCTCCCCCTCGGATGTCTGCCGGACAGCTTCGCCGCCGCTATGAGACAGGCGATGCACCCTGTAAGCGAGACTGTGAAGTCGAATGACTAATTGGGTTTGACCTTTGCCTACAAGGAGAGAGATGAGTCTGATTAGGAGAGATGAGGCTCTCAGGCTGCAGAAGGGGCCTCCACGTCTCTGCACATCCCTCCGTTTGTTCATTCATCCTTCCCTCATTCTGCCTATTGCTGTATAAACTGGATACCTGCCCTTCCATTTATGAGGATGGATCTCATGTCCATCTCCTCCAATCAGCACATCCTCACTGACCATTTGCCGGTTTGCCTGCAGTTATCTGTTTGGTCGGTCTGGGCCTGGTGGTCTTCTTCTTCAGCTTCCTGCTCTCCATCTTCAGATCCAAGTACCACGGATACCCATACAGGTAAGCTGGGGGCACGCTGCATCCGGCTGAGCACTGCTCCGGATGAGTGGCTCATGCAGACATTCCACAGGGGGTATAACATTATCTTTTTAAGGCTTGTGCTTAAATGTCCCTCTTTCTCATTTTCAGCTTCCTCATTAAGTAAGCGGGAGGCCACATCCAGCCATGTTTCATCCACCCGCTGCCTGTGTCAGCCGCTTTGGAAGCAGTTTGTGTTTGTATTTCAACCATGTAACGTTATTCAACACCTAATAAACATCTGGCTGACTCCTGTTCCACCATCTTTGTACTGCGTTGCATTTTGATTGACTGGGTTGGTTTATGCATCATGCACACACCCCTCTGTTTGCTAGACTTTACAGTCCTAGACATGTAACATTTCATAGCATTCAAAAGGGACAGGGCTGGAGAGACACTGAGAAGCACTGACTGCAGTTCATCTAGTACCTCATAATGGATAAAAGTGAGTAAGGGATGTAGGTATGTGCTGGGTGGTTTGTATAGGTGATCTCAGTGTTTAGGTAAGGCGTCTTGTGCTAAAGCTGAGCTGTGCGCGGTGGAAACATCACCCTGGATGTTACAACCAGATTCCAGCCATGGACCTGTTCCAGCACTTGTGTCCACTGCTCTGCAACCCGTCTTACAATCATGTGTTTGTTTTCCTGAGGAAACACTAAAGAGACAGAGCAGCATCACTAATTATTATAATGGGTAAATATGATGCTTGACCTTAAACTGGTATCTATGTGCACTCACCACAAAGGTCACCATCACCAGGGTTCCTAACCGTTCATTTACCAGAAGTGAAATGTAGCTAATAAGTGGAAAAGACAAGAAGGTCACACCTGAAGTCCTTTCAAGGCATCATGTTCGCTTTAGCGAGGAGGGTGAAAGAGACAAAAGGATCCACCCTCCCGGTCAACCTGTGAGGAAAGCCACTTTTCTGCAGATAGAGCGGAGAAAAAGAGTGCATAGCAGAGGAAAGCGAGTGTCCTGCAGATGTAGGGGAGGAAAGTGAGGGTCTTGCAGAGGAATGCGAGTGTCCTGCAGAAACAGCTGGGGAAAGCAAGTGTCCTGCAGATGCAGAGGAGGAAAGTGAGTGTCCTGCAGAAACAGCTGGGGAAAGCAAGTGTCCTGCAGATGCAGAGGAGGAAAGTGAGGGTCCTGCAGACACAGCTGGGGAAAGCGAGTGTCCTGCAGATGCAGGGGAGGAAAGTGAGGGTCCTGCAGAGGAATACGACTGTCCTGCAGATGCAGAGGAGGAAAGTGAGGATCCTGCAGAGGAATGTGAGTATTCTGTAGACACAGCGGGGGAAAGCGAGTGTCCTGCAGATGCAGAGGAGGAATGCGAGTGTCCTGCAGACACAGCTGAGGAAAGCAAGTGTCCTGCAGATGCAGAGAAGGAAAGTGAGGGTCCTGCAGAGGAATGTGAGTGTCCTGCAGACACAGCTGAGGAAAGCAAGTGTCCTGCAAATGCAGAGGAGGAAAGTGAGAGTCCTGCAGAGGAATGCGAGTGTCCTACAGACACAGCTGGGGAAAGCAAGTGTCCTGCAGATGCAGAGGAGGAAAGTGAGGGTCCTGCAGAGGAATGTGAGTGTCCTGCAGACACAGCTGAGGAAAGCAAGTGTCCTGCAGATGCAGAGGAGGAACGTGAGGGTCCTGCAGAGGAATGCGAGTGTCTAATCTAATCACATTCCCTGGCTCCCTCTACAATGCACCTAAGGAGAGGAGGAGGAAGACCTGCACCGATGGCTGCACTTCAGCAGGCCCCGTTCCCCACGTACCGCCCAGACATTCTGGCCCCCTTCCCCCTGCTTTTCTTGCTCTCATTCCTCTCCACTGTGCTCCTTGCCTCTGTCTTTCCACTTTGCCAGGTGTTTATCCCGTTGGCTTCTTCATGAGCCCCACAGCATTTCACCGATGATGGCCAATGGCATCCTCCAGAGGGTGGGACTGATGACTGGCCGGTTTTCCGTATCAATGACTTGGCCGCCAAATGGGTATTAGGGTTAATACAGCCTGAAGCTAGTTGGCGGGCCTCGGTCTCCATCACTCTGAACACCGCATAGGCACACTGCTAAGCTGCTGAGCGGAATCCCCGCATACTGCAAGCACCCAGACGAAACCTCAGCACCGTCCCAATGGGAAAAGCTCTCGGGTGTGTGTGTGTGTGTGTGTGTGTGTGTGTGTGTGGGGGGGGGGGGGGGGGGGGGGGGGGGGGGGGGGTTGAGTTTGCGTTGAGGGTGTGTCCCCTGGTCTCATTAACAGGGATGGACAGACGACTCCAAAGGAAGGCCAAGCCGTTCTCTCAGACTCTCCAATTATGACTAATTGCCCTCCCGGATATGGCTACGGCCTGCTGCCACAGCAGTTTCCCGCCTCAGAGGGGATTTCTCCGCGATCCCAGTGTTTGTCAGCCTTGTTCCTCCTAATGGGATTTCCGGTTTAATGTTTACTCCTGCTGCGTTTGGGATACGCTTCCCCTCCCGCTCAGATCCTGTTATACAAATGAACACATTTTAATTAGCGCAGCTGACCCCCGAGATGTAAAGCGGCGTCTCGGTCTGCCTCAGTAGGCGGAGACGGCGGAACATTCCGGAACATTTATTTTGGTCATAAACCTATAAAAGCGGGCAGGTTTTTTTTAACCTTAGATACAAATTCAAATTCAGCTTGCCTGAAAATGACAATAACAGCTGGTAGAGAGCGAAACAGAGCAATGGACGAACGTGGGGCTATGCAGCATCTAGCCACAAGGGGGCACATGTGTGGGGCGGAACAACATCACTTTGATAGTGTGACCTCAGTATCCACAACAATGAAGGAATGGATAAGGAACATTGAACAATCCTTCCACTCATTTTCTATCCCCTTATTGTGGTTAGGGTCACAGGAGGGACACTGGGGCCCATTGCAGGCAGCACAGGGCACCATGCAGGGGTACACACTATATAGGGTGCCAGTCCATCTAGGGCACCTGCATTATGTGTAATTTAAAGAAACCAGACAGTCTAAATGCATGTCTTTGAATAGTGTGAGGAAAATAGAACTGCAGGACGTGGTGCACATGTAGTTGATCTTCCCATCTAAAACAGGCTTTTGGCTGCATACATTCGTGGGACATATGTCCCTCCAAGGGCATAGGGCTGAATCTCGGACCTAGTGGCTGAAGGTGTACCTATGCCTCCCGTAGAGTGGGCTGCTCTTCCTCTCAGAGGTGTCACATTGATCTTCCACATGCTGGGGCAGGCTGTCTCTGCGTAAGATGACAAACTGTTATTGACCTGGATTTAGCTTCTTGTTTTTATTTCTTTAGCTTAATGGGAAAAAATACAAACCTCATTCTGCCTGAATAAAAATGATACCTTCATTTTCTCTGCAGGGATCACTGACTGCATAGATTACTGGCAGTTTTAATAGTCAGTCGATGTTTCCCTACTAACCCAGAAGAGGCTCTGAGCCGTATATCAAAGCCCGAGCCACAGTCATCAGCGTCGCAGTGAATAATCAAGCTGAGGGCGAGTCTGCAGTGAGGAGGGCTCGGCGACTGATGCAGCAGCACCGTGACCGCGGGCGGAGCCATCTTTCAGGGTGAATGACGATGTTTGTGCTCCGCAGAGCCATCAGATCCGACCCCGGGGCCTTTCTGAAGGACCCGCGACGAGACTGAGCCTTTCACAAGCAGCTAAGTCACCCTTAATGCCCTCGTCAAGTGCCGTGTCACGATTAATACCCGAGCTTCTTGCGGCTCCTGGTTCTGATCTCTGCTGTGAAGCTCTCTCTTCACCAACGGGCTGTGGCTTCTCCACAGGCATGACGGTTGCCTATGTGTTCCTCACACGTGCGAGACTGATGGCCCAATCCCTCCCCGAGGCATAAGGGTGACTCTTCCGGAAGCCCTGTGTCAGGGGTGCTGATTTCTGTCCGTGTAAAAATTTCATAAACCGGTGACATGAATCTGCAGGCTATCCCACTTGGCATGTGTATTACTGTGTGTGTTAAATGCAGAAATACAGCTCCATGGGGGAGCTGCACATTTCACCCCCTTCTTACATGTAATCCTGTTAATATGGCTCAGAATCATGTATCATGGCAGACAGACCTGTGGGCACATCCTTACTGTAGCTCTATCAGAGTCCAGGATTCTGCGGTAGCTGCAAACCTGCATACAAATCATGTAAGTATCAGAGGCTGGCACAAATATGACACAGTTACAAAGTTTTTTGTTACAAATTATAAACACTACAAAATACTGGTGTGAGAAAATGTATTGCATTAGAATAATAATAATAAACTATTTAAAAATAGTAATAAGTAATTTGAAAATAATAAAAAAACGTGTAGAATAGTAACGATACATGACAAATATGTGTACCATTACAGCCCTAGCAAAATATACAGCTTTCCTTAACTTTAAACACAATTACGTGATTTACATGTGTTATAGTGTTAACTGTGAAATGAAAATTGCTTTGGTAACATTTGGTAGTGAGGGTTAGCGATTGTGGTGAGGGTTAGCAATGGCGGGGAAGGCTAGGGATGCAGGTGATGGTTAGCGATGGCAGTGAAGGTTAGCTATAGTGGTGAAAGTTAGGAATGTGGGTTATAGTTAGCAATGGCAGTGTGAGGTAGGGATGCCGGTGAAGGTTAGCGATTGTGGTGAGGGTTAGCAATGGCGGGGAAGGTAAACAATGACAGTGAAGGTTAGAGAGACCAGACCCCTGTGGTCCACGCCAGTAAGCCCCGAACAGCCCGCTTGGCCAGTGACAGCTTACAGCCAACTTTGCCTTTTTGTGCTGGTCTTCTTTTGCAGCTGCACTGTAGTCATATGCTGCCTCTGCTTCTCAGTCCTACTTCGGTCAGCTTTTTAGGGAAAATCCCACTTGCTGCCAAAGATATCCAGCCCTACGGCACAGGGGCAATAATGTTTTAGTGCCACGTGGGGGTGATCAGTGCGGCTACAAATCAGAGGCCCGGTTAGTGAGCCGGAGGGTCCTGATGCTGCGGAGGGCTGCGGCAGCAGCGGCTGATGGTGGTGCAGCACTTGGGGTGACTGTTTCTCAGGCAGACAGTGCGCACTGGCGCATGCCGCACCCAGGTCCGCCAGGGGCCCACGGACACTCTGGCACTTTATAGGGGCCCCTGAACACAAGAAATATGTACAGTACGTCCATTTGAGGGGCCCAAGGCGAGATTTTGTCAGAGGGTCCAGAATTTCTAGCTACACCCCTAACTACACCTGCACTTGTCTTCGAGGTCTATAGGGAGGGGACATATAATACATACTGGGCATTCAGAACCAATAATGGCAGCCCCCCCAATGATAATTAAAAATATAAGTGCACAAAGTTATGTGAGTGTGTCCTGCGATGGTTTGGTGCCCCATTCTGGGTTGTTCCCTGCCTTGCACACATAACTTCCAGGACAGGCTTATGTCTCTGGCGGGTAACTATCTAATTGATATTTGTATGTTTATTACATGAATATAAGATAATAATACAGAAAGTGTCACTATTTACTGAACTTTATTGACTATTTCAAAATACAGTACAGCTGTTTCAGATGCTTTTCAAATTACAGTACTGTACTAATTACTGAACTGTGTAGAATTAAAATACGCTATAATATAGTCCGGTACTGTACATAAATTATAGCTTAATGTTGTTTCGCTGCTGCATCTCATTTCTGGCAGTCTATATTTGTCACTGAGAGAAAATGACTTTTTCCCATCATGTTTTCTGTGCACGCAGCATTAGCCTGAGGTAGCCAGCCAGAAGCAGACAGGTTACCGCAAGGCAAAGTAACACTATCAAAGCAAAGTTAAAAAAAAAGAATTACCCTAGTTTAATTTTTTTCCATATGTTGTCATGTGTAAAAAACACACTGTAGGCAGACTACTTGATTACTATAAGTAAATTTAAACAGTATTTGTAGAGGAATGATTCTGTCCCAAGCTTTTTGATCCATATAAGCAGTTGATCACGATAACTGTGATCACTATAAGCAGTTTCCACTGTACAGGTAGTCCCCGACTTACGATAGAGATGTGTTCCAATGAGCCCGTCGTAACTTGAAAATATTGTAAGCTTTGAAACACCAAAAACACAGAAAAAATAGGCGGTCTAACACTGAGACTAAACTGTCAATCGGTGGTGAGAGTAAGGCATCTCCCCAGGCGGGGGATGCATAAATCCCAGCAATATCCCAACGTACTGTGGTGTCGGGCAGACCGAAGCATCATGAAAACAGCGAATGACGAGCTGAGCCTCTTGCCATAGCTTACCATACCATACCATAGCCATACCATGCCATAGCATACCATAGCTTTCTTAATAAGTCCTGAACAGGACTAGCATGGGCCCTAAACCAGAATCAGCCCAATTAGAACAGAAGAACACAGGGAAGTCAGATGCTGGACTGTCAGGTACACACATGGTGGGAAACTTACAGAACGCTAAGGACACGTGAGGGTCAGACAGGGTGCACATAACGCAAGGGAAACATACCAGCCACAATCAAGAGGTACAACTTTTTAGAACAACAACAATCAAACAAAAGGCTATTTACAATCGCCCACACGCAGTATCACTACAGTATTGTACTGTATACGCTGCTACGTTTGCTGGCCCTGTGAAACTTATTATGAAAAATATTTTTACAGTGTTGTCGTATCACTGCCGTCATTGTAAGATCAAAAAGTCAGGGACCATCTGTACATCAAACACCCCCCCCCCACCCCATATCAAACTCCTCTGCTCACATGTTCAGGAGACTGCATTAATTCAAAGGTTTATGTCTGTCTGCTTATGAGGTGAAAGGAGCTTTATTTGCCATCAGCACCAGCATGGGAACAGCTACATTGGAATGTGTAAGCTTTCACATACATCATCGTGCTCTGCTTTTTATTAGATACACACATGGAGGCGAGAGTGAGGCCTCAGGTTTAAAGGCAGGGGTAGCCATTCGTCCAGCACCCCGGAGCATTTCTCAGGGGGTGAAGGACCTTGCTGAAGGGCACGATCGAAATGTTGCTACTCTGCCGAGCCTGAGATTCAACCCAGCTACCCTCTACCGCTGGGGCATTATAGCACTGCCAGTTTCTCCTGACACTCACCTCCTGGTCCTCGCAGCCCAAATTTAAAGTGTCACTTGCTGTCACCGGCAACAGATCATGAAGGAGAGGACAGGTGTCTGATTGTTAGGCTGTATTTAATCACTATGGGAGCGTGGCACGGATAGAGCCTGGTGAGGTGTTCAGGTTACGGAGACACACCAGGACACGGCGTACACCACAAACCAGAGGGACTCAGCCGGCCATACAAAGCATCCTCCGCCATCAGAGCCTCTGGAGTCTTCATCAGAATAAAAAGAGGATAAAATGGATCCTGCTAAGCCAGTGAGGCAGAGCAAGGCAGGAACAGCCTGAGGAAGCGGCATGCATGTTGGCTATCAGCACACATTCACCGCATAGCGCCACTGAGATCTGAGGGGGACCGTCGGTGCTGGGGGGGTGACAGCAGTCTCCACTCACTTCCGGGGTACATGACACATTACTTCCATTAGAAATGTCAAATTCCCCCACAAAGAACAAGGCATCCATCATCCGTCAGAGGAGAAACAACCACGCCTGAGTTTAACTCTCGTCTCAAGATGTAGAGTGGGGGGCATGATGTAGGGTGGGGGGTGTGAGTGGGGTAAAGGATGCAGTAATGTGAGCAGATAGCGCCCCCTGCAGCTGCCCACACCACCCGAAGGGGGCAGCATGATGCCTTGGCACCAGCACATGCTGGGAGCAAAGAGGGGGCCTGCTGGTGACTCGGGGGCATGATGAAGATGAGTAGACAGGGGCCCAGTGTGCAGCGGCCGCATGGTGACACTCTGACCTTCATCACAGAGTCGCAGGAGCGCCTATCGCCATTATCATCGTTCACTGCAGCAGCTGGAGAGCCACCCACTGCTCACTTACCCTCATTACAACTTCGGGCAGCAAGTGGTGTCAAACATGGGGCGGGTGGGGTCATTCATAACTGTTCTCACCTTTCATTACACATTAATGCTGGGAGGAGGGAACACAGTGTTCGTAAGGATCCATCAGCAGGAACACGGAGGTCGTAAGGTTCTGTCAGCAAGAACACAGAAACACAGAGGTCTTAAGGATCTGTCTGGAGGAACGGAGAGGTCATGAGGATCCATCAGCAGGAACGGAGGGGTCGGAGGGATCTGTCAGCAGGAACAGAAATGTTATAAGGATCTGTCAGCAGGAACGGAAAGGTCATAAGGATCCGTCAGCAGGAACGGGGGGGTCATAAGGATCCGTCAGCAGGAACGGAGAGGTCACGGGGATCCATCAGCAGGAACGGAGGGGTCGGAGGGATCTGTCAGCAGGAACAGAAAGGTTATAAGGATCTGTCAGCAGGAACGGAAAGGTCATAAGGATCCGTCAGCAGGAACGGGGGGGTCATAAGGATCCGTCAGCAGGAACGAAGACGTCAAAAGTATCCGTCAGCAGGAACGGAGAGGTCATAAGGATTCATCAGCAGGAAAATAGTGTCCAAAAGGATCTGTCAACAGAAACACAATGTCCTGAAGGATCGATCAACACTGTGTTCCTGCTGACAGACTCTTCTGACGGATCCATCTGGACAATGTTTTTCTGTTGATGGGCCCTTCCAGATTGCATGTGACTGCTGAGGGATCCTTTAGTCAATTTTAATTCTGTGCCATTTAAAGCATGAACAATTTGCTTTGAAGAAGTTCATCCAAAGTATAAGCATTTAGAATATGGATGGACGGATGAATGGATGGATGGAGGGATGGACTGTAATTGGGAGTTGTGATTAGATGGCTCCCTGCTGTTCGGTCCCCCATTGAGGTGGTTGCTGTAGAGTAACTGCTTGTCATCAGTACAAAAGCATCACTCTAAAAACATCACTGAAGCAACGCAGGAGCATTTCAGAGCATCTTGAGGTCCATTGTTGCTAACAGTATGATGCTCTTGTGGACTGTATTCCAGATTAAAGAACAGCAGATCAAATTGTTCCACTGTGGTTAATATTTAACCATAAGTAGCCCTGGGCTCTGTGGTGCCGTCCGCCAGGAAGAAGCAGAATGAAACAGAATAATGAGCCCCACCTGTGCTGAAACAGAGGCCTTGCGGCTTAGCATCCATCACCACTAACCAGCACAGAGGGCTGCCTGACACCCTGAAAGCCCCGAACACCAGCCTGACAGCAGCGGTCAGCTGTGCGGCCCAGAGCGTCATAAGCAAGGCATGCTGGGAAAGCCCAAGTGAGGGGGCTGACACGTGGTTGTGGATGAGCTCTGAGCTTAGCCTTCGCAAGCAGGCGGGTCACTTTGGCATCTAAAAAAAGCTGGGCGTCATGCATGGGGGGGAAAGTCGTCCATAACTGTCCTCACTCCCCTCATCACAAATTAATGCTGGCAGGAGGGAATATTAAGTTCTTAAGGATCTGTCAGCAGGAACACAGTGACCGAAAGGATCAGTCAGCAGGAACACAGAGCCCACAAGGATCCGCCAGCAGGAACACAGTGTCTGACAGGATCAGTCAGCAGGAACACAGAGCCCATAAGGATCCATCAGCCATAAAACAGTGTCTGAAAGGAGCCATCAGCAAGAACACAGAGCCCATAAGGATCCGTCAGCAGGAACACAATGTCCGAAAGGATCCGTCAGCAGGAACACAGTGTCTGAAAGGATCCGTCAGCAGGAACACAGAACCCATAAGGATCTGTCAGCAGGAACACAGTGTCTGACAGGATCAGTCACCAGGAAGAGAGCCCATAAGGATCCATCAGCAGGAACACAATGTCTGAAAGGAGCCATCAGCAGGAATACAGAGCCCATAAGGATCCATCAGCAGGAACACAGAGCCCATAAGGATCTGTCAGCAGGAACACAATGTCTGAAAGGATCCGTCAGCAGGAACACAGTGTCTGAAATGATCCGTCAGGAGGACCACAGTGTACGAAAGGATCCATCAGAGGGAACAATGTGTCCACAAGGATCGGTTTGCAGGATCCCAATGTCCGGAAGGATCTGTCAGCAGGAACACCTTGTCCAAAACAACCCATCAACACTGTATTCCTTTTGGGGTGGGCACCATTGCACCCGAAGAGAAAATGGTCCGACCTGTCACATGGTCGCAGTTGAAGGGCTTGGCTGCGTAGGCTGGTGAGTTGCTCCTGTGCCACTCAGCACAAGCTCATATAGGTTTCCTGTTAGCTCCTGTGCCACTCAGCACAGGCTCATATAGGTTTCCTGTTAGCTCCTGTGCCACTCAGCACAGGCTCATATAGGTTTCCTGTTAGCTCCTGTGCCACTCAGCACAGGCTCATATAGG
>JAODKM010000048.1:11175889-11189125 GCA_026780845.1 Petrocephalus sullivani | reverse complement strand
GGGGGGGGGGGAAGAGAGGACGGGGAGAGTAAGGAGGTTTCGGGGGGGTGGGGGGTGGGGCGGGCGGACGGGGGGGGGGGGCCCGGCGGAGGGGGGGGGGGGGCCGAAGGGGGGGGGGGAGGGGGGTGACGCCTGCAGACAGGGGAATGAGGCCGACAGGTGGGGGTGAGGGGGGTGAGGCCAGTAGACGGGGGGTGTGAGGCCTACAGATGGGGGGTGAGGGGTGAAGTTTTCAGGAATCAAAACTATGGGTCGGCTCCATGCATTTTGCGCTATAAAGCTGCCCGGGCCCACTTTATCCACACTGCCGGCGTGGAGGTGAGACAATGTACAATCCACAGAGGGTTAGTGATTCATTTCACCCTCCTTGTCCTGCCTCCAGCACTCAGCAAGGCGAGTGCAGCTTTGTGGAAGCAATACCCCTGACGATCACTTGGGGGTCACCACGGGCTCACCCTACAGAGCCATGAAAAAATGTGGCCGTCAGATGAAGGGAGTTTCAACCTGCTATCCCACAGCTCAGTGATGACGAGGAGGATACGGGATGGGCCGCCGATGACATGACATCCAGTTGGGGGGGGGGTTGTGTGGAGAAAGTCACCTGCTCCCGGCCCCCCCCGACACGACCCTGCACTCCGGCCCCCTCCCCTGTGGTGGCACCCTTCATAGTGCCTGAACATGCAAGGTAGTCCTGCCCCCCCCCCCCTTCTCCAGAGCTCAGTAGCTGACGGTCATAAGTGTCAAAAAATATGGACGAAACAGTGAAATGAGGGAATAAAGTGCGTGGGGGGGTGGGGGGTGATGCCAGCGTGCGCCGCTGTTCTGTCGGCTCAGCCCGATAACCTGGCCGGCTCCCACAGTAATCAGTGCTCTCCTTCGTTTGGGCTTCTGCTCTGCGCCGCGGGGCATGCAGATGAGCCGCAAAACGCCTCACGGCCGCTCCGACTCGCTTTATCGCCATTAACAAGCTTCTGGAGAAAACACCGCCGTCAGCAGTTTGGGCCCATATCTGCTATTTAAAAATAACATGGGTCAACAGGAAAAGGCGGTGATGCGGGTCCCTGGTGTGGCGAAAATAGGAGGAAAGAGCCTCGAACCCACGTCAGACAGGACTGCCCCAGTGCTGTCAGTCACCAGTGGGAAACAGCAGAATAACCAATGATGACGGAGTGATTGGCTGCTCACTGTGATCCCTCCCACTGTGAGTACTGATGACTTTTTAAGGTTTAGGTTGGGATGAGTAGGGTTAGGGGTAGTAGTTGTTCTTTAGTTGCTCTTTTTGTGTACCATACAAACCTCTTAATATCCCCAGGCTTTGCCCAGTAAAACATTTGGTTTCTAATTTATTTGAAGCAAATGTAGCTTTGCTGTTCAGACGTGATTGGTGCCTTTAAAAAGCCACAAATATGGTTCTGCTAATTGCATCATTACTGGAAGAAGTTTAAATAAAACCAGCAAACATGACCCTCTGCCTTCAAGCGCCCCGGAAACAATGGCCAGATTTAATTTGCCGCACGAATTAGGAAAACTGAATTTAAAGGGTCTTAGACATTAATGTCTGAATACAAACACACAAATACACAGACACTGTCATGGTTTATTCGCATCTCCTCTGTATCGGAACTTTTACATTCCATTTGATTATCCTGCAGGTGTCATTCGAGTTCCTCAAGCGTCAGATGAGTGTTCCGACCAATCGGCTGGTTCCACCAATAGAGACATGCTTCTCCAGAGTGCGCTTTGTGAGATTACTGCAGAATGAAATGTCTCCCCTGCATTCAGATCAATCCCACCACTCTCGGAATCCTGGGAGGAAAACAGGACAACTGCGTGCAGAACCGACTCAGCCTCTGCTGGCCCCCATTTATCAGCCACCCGCTGCTTCATGTTCCAAGTCTGTGCATGGTCGGCTTTGCCGTGACCCGGATGTTGACAGCCCGAGTCAGAGACGATCCTGCTGTGACCTTTCAAAGTCCAGAATCCAGAAAGCAGGGTCTGGAGTCAGTGCTGTTACAGCAGACAGCCGTGGCAGGGTGGGAAAGAGTGTGGGGTGGGTTGAGAAGACCCTTTGATTGGCTGAGGTGCGTCTTTATGGGATCCAGCCCAGGGGAGTGCACTCTATCACACCCGGAAGCCTGACTCTGAGGTTTCTTCCCCTAACTCTGGCCTACAGACTCTGGGCTTTTCCTTCTGTGACTCTGGCCTACTGACTCATTTACATTTAAATTTATAGCATTTGGCAGACGCCCATAGCTAGAGCGACTTACATAAGTGCTTAAAGACTCCATTAGTGAATACTGTTCATTAGTGTTAGGAAATAGTGAAGAGTGTTCAATAAAACCCAGACTAAGAATGCTATCTGTCTAAGACTCTGTTAGGGAAATACATTTTTTAAAAGAGTATAATACTGGACATATGGTCATATGAATAGACTCTGGGCTTTTCTTCCTATAACCATGGTGGCGAGGAGGGTGGCTGTGGAATGGCGGAGATTATAAGGCGGGGGGAGGAAAATATACCTCAGTGAGTAACAGCAGGGTCCCTGTGATGGGCTGCGGCTGAGCGGACCCTATCCCCATGGCCTTTGCCTCTTTGTGGCTGTGTTTCTGTTTAGCATGACTAATCATGGCTGTGATTCCTGCCATCATGAGGCGGGGCTTTGTGGATACACACAAGGACTTGGGAGGGATGGTTTGTCGCTGTGTTTGTTCCTGTTTGGGAGGGCTTGGCTGGATTTGGATTCTTCAGCGCAAAGGGACAGGCGACCCAGCCACGTGTGACAGACCTAAGCCACTCGGCTGGCTCAGAGCATTGGCAGGGCCCATTCAGGAAGGACAGGGTTAGGGTATCTGTAACCACTCATCTCCATTGTGTGCACCCCTCCCTAAGTGCCAAACAGACCCTCATGCAGTGGCTCCCCTGCTCTTTGCTGCCATCTAGTGACACTGATGCAGGTATATGCCACGAAAAGGAAGGTTTAATCACACTTGCTGTTGTGCGTGGTCTGAATGCATGCTCCACTAGCAGGATTTCACATCATTTCTACAATGAATAAAGCAACTGCTGGTAGGTAAGTCATGATGTATAAGGCTCCTATCATATGGAATAGTCTGGAACCTAATGTGAGTCAGGCCTCCTCAAAGTGAACCTATAACTGCAAGCAGAACGTCTGGCTTCCCCTGGGAAATATGTAGGATGTTCTAGCCAGGCATCTCTCTAAGTACTGTTATGAATCTCGCTCTAATTCCCGTATTTACGACAAGCTGGCATTTGTCTTTTAGCTCCTCCCACTTCTCTATGAGCCGGTGAATTGTTTTAATATCCTTGTAATTAAAAATATACATATTAAGCACTTTGCCGTGTCGAGGGAGCCACTGCAGAGGAATAAGCTCAAAGTGAAGGCTGCTAAATGTGCATAAATGGAAAAGGTATCTGGAGACCTCACTAGAGCAAAAGAGCACCAAGTAAAACCCCCGCACATTCAGTCATTCCTACTGAATCCCACTGACTCCTACTGATGTCCACCACCACCCACTGACATCAGCTGACACCTTCTGCCTGTTACGGCGGGGCGTGATGCGGGGGAGCTCTTCCAACAAAGGGATTTTATTAGTAACAGACACAATTGGGCAACCGGAAAACAAAGGGCCCATGTCCTGTTAGTGTCTCCGTATGACCTTACAGTGTGGAGGAGATTTTGAGCCGTGCCGCCCTGGCACACTTTGCTGAGGGACTCGGACTTACCCTCGTTCAATAATGAGCTTTCCTGTGGCGTGAGTGTCTCTCGGTTCCGACTAGGGTCAGACTCGCCCTCCACCCCTCCAAGCCCCAAGACAATGCTGCAATGTCATCTGATACTTTTGAACTTCTTCCTTTTCTGCGGTTGAATCAGATAATTGATGATGGGCTTCTGATGGCTAATTCCCCAAAGTAAAGGGCAGAGAATTGTGGACACTGTCTGTGACAGACCTCGAGCACTTCATTCACTTTTGTCGGCCCTAAACATTTGACTTTGGGCTCAGTCCCCTGAGCCTCTTGGACGCATTAAAAATTGAGTTCATTCTTTTACTTAAAAGTTGATATATGGCTCTGGTGTTAATCTCACTATTCCAGGATGACGTCCATGACTAGCTGGCTTTCATTTCTGGTTTAGTCACGAAGAATTGGGATCTATGTTTTATTCTTTTTGAGAAAAGAGTACTTTATCCATCCGAATTTCTTTTTACGGGAATGTGCATTGGCCTGTCTGCAGCCCTTTGTAGAGATCTGGATAGAGATGTCCTTTGGCGACTGTCTCAAACCACATTGTGGCATCACAGTCCCATCTGAAGGCGAAACCGGGCCAGGGACCTGATTCTAGGTTTGAGGGATAAAAAGACAAAAAGGCTGTGAAGTTTGATCACAAACAAAGGAATCTAAAGACGTCCTCTCCAGCCTGTGCTGCTTGTGAAGCTCGCTAATGGTGCTCAGCCTTTGCACACCCCCATTTGCACCTCCCCCCCCAGTTCCTCTGCCTCCACAGCCACATCGTAAGCTCTCTCTCTCCATCTCTGCCTTTTACCCAGGCAAATGTTTCCCTATTTTCCATCTCCGGTGGGGTTAGGTCTTCAAAGCAAGCTAGTGGTGAGAGATGAAAAAGAGTTTTCTGCAGTTTTTGACAGCTAGGAGGGCCGAGCTCACCTGCTCACAGTGGTACCAGGGCCCTCCAGCAGGATTGTAGGAGGCATTGGAGAGGCCCTAGGCTGACAGACACCACCGAGATGCCAGGGATCAGCTGAAACATCTACAGTAATAAGATCTGGGACTTGGGACTTACACAGAAACACAGAGCGATAACTGCTCTGGCTCAGGTTCCACACACTGGGCTAGCAGGGCTATGCAGACAATTCTCTCTCAGCAAAACCAGCGCAGCAGCCAGCTTGGCAGCTTATTCTGCCTTTAAGGGCAACGATTTGAAAACTCCAAGTGTGGCCCTGACACGGTCATGCAAATTTACCATCACGCTTTTCATTGTTGCCGTTCACGACTCCGTCCCTTAGTCTGTCCTGACTGTTTGAGCGGAGTTATCTTTAGCAAACATGACTAGCTGGGATTCGCACAGAGTCGTCGCTGTAATGAGCCCCTCTCTCTGTAGATATCGTGCAGAGCGCACAAAGCGGCCTGACACCTCCACTCTAATTGCAGGTATTAATTTGTGGCGTTGCTGTTGCATAGCCTTGTTTTCTTTATCACTCTTTCCTGATTTGCATTGCCATTTCCCATAGGGTTGTTTCAGTATGTAGTCACGCACTACGGCCTTTGTGAGGCACTTGGCACGTGAAGCAGCCTCCACGTGTGCAGAGCATCACGCTGGGCTAAAACTCATCACTCCTCACGACTCGTGCATATTCTCATTTCCCTGTTTAAAGGGGATTTGTGAACGGTGCCTGGCAAACACAACGATTGCAACATGTTAACACACACAGTGATCCAAGGCTGTAATTGCAGAGTGGCTCTAGTTGCAGTGACAATCAGACCTGCCAGAGCGTCTCTGCGACTCCTTCTGCATCGAGATGTACCTCCTGCCCCCCAGATGGGTGCATTTCAGTTACAGCGGCTTTGCATTTGCCTCCTTCTCTGGCTGCAGGTGCCCATTTCTCCACATCTCCTCCAGGGCTTCACATCCGTGCCAGTGGCTCCGAACATGAATCCGATTAAATCGCACAGAATTATTCAGTTCCTCCTAAAGATTCTCTTGCAGTTGAACTTCAGCATGAAAATGTCTTGGACTTGGTTGATTGACTGACTGTTGACTCATGACAAGGTCCCCTTTCCTAGGGCAGAGGGGTCCAGTTTAGCACAGTACCCAGCCTGGATTTGCATCATTAAATATCCAGGTGCACAAACAGAGGATGAAGTGGATGAGTGAGCTAAACAAGTAATATAGTGATTTAAATTAGCACCTTATAATACACATGGAACCGAGAGGCAGACATGATTCTGACACTGTCTGATGAGATAATTAGGGTGACTGAAAGCAGCAGTATAATTGGTTTGGGCTGGATAATAAATCCAAGCATTCTGTTGCTTATGAAGTGCCTTGGCTGGTTGCCTCCGCGGAGCCACCCTCATCTAGTGTGTGGTTCGGCTTCCCGTCACGGCTGGCGCTTGTGGGCCTTTCTGTATCTGTCCGTGAGCCAGGGCCCATCGTCTGGCAGCCTTCTCCTGCCCAAATGTTGAGGATGCTGCTGGAAATTCTGATCTTTTTTCTTAAGTTGACATTCATTTTGAAAGAGCCTGAAAGCCATAATAAAACTTCTTCAGCTGGACTTGAGGGGTGGCTGAGATACTGGCACAGATAAACGGCCCGGCTTCTCTGCTTAATATGATAAGCGTGTCTTCCTGCAATCCGGCCCATCTCACGGTTGGCGTGAAGGCTGCGTACTTGACAGGGGCCTCGCTGCCATTTACCATGGTCGGGTTTCCTCACTCTTAATGAGATCTGGGACGCAGCAGAACCGAGGGGTGCTGAGCTTCAGGGAGGCGGGCAGGGCCCGCTGGGGTGGTCCGGCCCGAAGCCCAGATCCATTAGCACCTCTCACAGAATAATGACCTTTAATTGCCGTCAAGGTCAATCAGGCTGTACCGGAGCAGCACGAGCTTGGGAAGCGTGTGGTGTCATGGGGGCGGCTGACCTTTTTGTCTCGGATGGGCCTGAGCCCTGAGCCCCCGAGCCCCGAGTGCCGTGAAATACGAGCTGTGTCTCGCTGCCGCCACCCGCCAGACTCGGCATTTGGGTCACGTTCGGCGCCGTGATGAATGCTGCTCAGAGGACCCACAGAGGCAGACCTTGCTCAACCCGAGAATACAGATGTCAATTGGTTTGGGACAGCAGGGCTCATATTCATCACAATCCTGCTCAGCGGGCCAGCTTCCGGTCTTGGGAGGCAGACACTAAGCCAGGTCCTGCTCATCCAGAACCAGACCCATCCAATCAATTTTTCAGAACCTGGCCGGTGTAAACAATATTTCTTGTTCTCTGAGCTTCACTCTGAGGGATTTTCTGAAAGCCTGGCAGGTTTGTAAGGCGTATAAAAACCGGTCTATATCACAATCTATTGATCCCCACTTTTCAGTAAGAGATGTTATTAATTTAAGCAGACGACAGAGTGGGTCCGCTTTTTGAGAAGCAACGAATAGATGGGACACTGGAACCATTGTGCCACACAGGAAAGGTTGTTTTTTATGTAAGCAGGGGAGCTGTTTTCTGATTCAGCAAAATGGAGTAAAATGACAGTTACACAGCTATGAATATGGATGCAGAAGACCAGTGACCTCAGAACTCCATATGAATCCTACTGGTGGACAGCTTCTCTCTGTAATGTGTCCAAATGAATCCTACAGGCTGACAGCTTCTCTTTGTAATATGTTGTAGCTGGTGTCCTCAGCTGTGATTGACAGAGACATTTTCCCTAGGAGGGTGTATCTGTGTTCCTTACTTGATTTTGTGGTAAATTTTGCCCATTCATCCTGAACAGCATTTGTGAGGTCAGGCACTGATGTTGGATGTGAAGGCCAGGCTCACAATCTTTGTTATAGTTCATCCTAAAGGTGTTTGATGAGGTTGAGTTCAGGGCTCTGTTCAGACCAGTCAAGTTCTTCCACACCATATTCACCCAACCATGTCTTTATGAACCTCCACAGTCACAGGCACAGTCACAGTCAACGGCCTTCCCCAAACTGTCCTCACAAATTGGAAGCATAGAATTGTCCAAAATGTCTTGGTATGCTGAAGCATTAAGAGTTCCCTTCACTGTATCTAAGGGGCCTAGCCCAACCCCTGAAAAACAGCTCCATACCATTATCCCTCCTCCAGCAAACTTTACAGCTGGTACAATGCAGTCAGGCAGGTAACGTTCTCCTGGCACCTACCAAACCTGACTCGTCCATCAAACTACAGAGAAGCGTGATTTGTTACTTCACAGAACACCTTTCCACTGCTCCAGAGACCAGTGGCAGCATGTTTTACACAACTCCATCCAACTCTTGCCATCATGCTTGATGATGTGAGGTTTGCATGCAGCTGATCGGCCATGGAAACCCTTCCATGAAGCTCCCGGTGCACAGTTTTTGTGCTGGGGTTAATGACAGATGAAGTTTGGAACTCCACAGTTATTGAGTCAGAGTTTTGGTGACTTTTCTACGAACTATGCGCCTCAGCACTTGGCAACCCCTCTCCGCTACTTAACATGGTCTACCACGTCGTGGTTAAGTTTCTGTTGTTCCTAAACACTTTGCAGTAATACCACTTACAGCTGACTGTGGAATATTTAGCAGGAAAGAAATTTCACAGACTGACTTATTGCAAAGGTGGCATCTTATGACAGTGCCACGATTGACTTCTTCTGTACAACCCATTCATTCACAAATGTCTATAAACCTGACTGCATGGCTAGGTGCTTGATTTTATATACCTCTGGCATGGGGTCTGAGTGAAACACCTGAATTCAAAGAGCTGTATCCCAGTACTTTTGTCCGTGAAGTGTATCTGCCGAAAAAGGGCACAGGAATGGTGAAGTTTGCCTCGTTTAGAGCAAAGGCAGCGATGTTCCGTTGCTGTCAGCAGAGGGCGACATTGCCCACATAAAGATCATGTTCCTTTCTCAAGGGCCTCATCGTCACCCTGTGGTTCGCCAGCTCCATCACCCCCAGAGCGTTTGGGCCACATGGAGAAATCGGGCTGTCTGACATGACGGACGTTGCTGGCTAAATGTCAGCTAGCAGGAGAAGAGAGCATTTATTAGAGCTGATATTTGCAGGGTTCTTGCAAACACAGGGAGGTTCAAAGCGGGCTGCTGCGTGTTTGGCTCCGGCCCCCCGGCCCCTGCGCCGTCATCGCTCCTGGAGCTTCTCGAGGACGCACCTCCAGGGCCTGCTGGTATTTACCCAGCGCTAAGGGCGATACGTGCCATGTGTGAGGCTGGTTTGTCAGGAAGGGCTCCTCACTCAGGCTCACATACGTGTAGACAGGCACACGGAGACATGTGAGCACACACGCTAAACACGTACACACGTGCCTGAATGCTCCTTTGAAACCCTCCTTCACCTGAGCCCTCCAGCAAGCAAAGTAACAAATGGTTCACCTCTGCAGTACCTGGCGGGTACCAAACAGCCATGCAGACCCAAACTCCTCTTCATGGGCTGTGCCCTTGCTGAAGGGGGCGCTGTTTTGCATACTGTGAGTCATTTGTGTAAATCACAGGTGGCTGCCTCCCACCTGTCCCTCCCAAAGGCAGCTGATACCACTCCCTCTATTTGCATGGGGGGGGGGGTTAAATAACAGCCCAGCAGACACAGGTCTGTGCTTCTCACATTCAGCTGAATCTTTCCCCTCAAATGGCAACGTGTCCGTCTCCCTGCAGCTGGGTGCGTGTAACCCCCACCCTCGGGGGTAAATGGCATGTGAAGTGAGACTTCTCCTCGCCTCATATCCTAACACTCAGATCTGCATCAACTTAATCTGCCCGGGTTCGAGGTGCAAAGCCACATGTTGTCCCAAAAAAGAGCATCATGCTCTCTGTCTCACAGCCTTTATTCCTGCACCCACACACACACACGCACATACACACACCCCGACGAGCGGCTGTCTGCCTATCCACAGAGCTGTACTGACTTCCTAAGGAAAGTGCCAGGACACACAACCTGCAGGGGGCAGTATTGCCCTGTCAGGTGGTGCATCTCCCAGGGACACTGCCTTCCCCCACACCCCCCAGCGTGCGCGTATCCACCTGGCCTGAGGTAAGAGCAGCTCAGAATGGCCTCACATCATCTCCACCGCGGACCCTTTGGGAAAAGGTGTTACGGCGAGGCTTAGCACAGCCAGAAAGTACGGTGCTGCTCCAAGAAATGGGCTTCGGTTAGCAGAAACGAAGCACAAACAGGGAATCAGAAAGTAGATGGGGCCGCAAGAAACTAAGTAAATTAGTCACACAGGAAAACGAGCTCTAATAAGGGAACCTGAGCTGGGAGTCAAAGCAAAGTACCAACACACGCAGTAACATGCGCAATAAGAACATACGAAATTTACAAACCAGCAGAGACCATCCAGCCAGTGGCTCAGTAGCCCAGAGATGTTAAAATCCTATCTAGCTCTGCTTTTAAGGAACCCAAGGTTTTAGCTTGTACTACACTAACAGGAAGACTATTCCATACTCTAACTACGTGCTGTGTGAAGAAGTGCTTCCTCAAATCCAGTTTAAAATGTTCTCCTGCTAATTTCCAACTATGGCCACGAGTTCTCATATTTGAACTAATGTTCAAGTAACTATTTAGTTGGACAGCATCCAGACCTGTTAGAATCTTATATACCTGCTTAAATACAGACAAGGATGAGAAGCCACAAGGCAGGGCGGGTGGGAATAAAAACAGTCAATGCAAGGGCAGGGCAAGGAGCACCGGGAGAAATGAAGTGGAAAGCACAGACACTGGGACACACGGCAAACACAAAGACTAGGAAACATAACCAACACTGAGGGTTAACAATATTAGGCAAACTAGGACCATAACAACACGTGAAACATAATTATACACTGCAGAAGCAGAGTAAACCGTGATAGATACACACTGGAGAAATAGGAAACCAAATAACACAAACTACAGGGGAGGGCTGCATGGTTGGCCTCCCTCCGTGGGATCTGCCTGTCAATGCGGACCTCACGAAGACCCAATGAAGAGTCAAGAGTCTACTCTTTACTGTCACATGATTATAGGAGACTGACCAATCAGCACGCAGCAAGAACTTAAGTGAAATCCAGGTCCTTTTAATTGAAATGGTACAAATCCTGTCCAACTCAAAGTGTGTGGGACGTCACAGATTATCTGGTCACCCTAGTCAAGAGTCTATTCTTTACTGCGACTGTACATGGCCATGCAAAGAGACCGGGACAGAGAGGAGGGCACTCATTCAGGGCAGCCCTGCGGTAGGGTGTCATGCAGGGGAAAGGTCAATGCTGTTAATACTGTAACACGGGCAGCATGGGTACTGTCAGAGAGCCCCGTGCTGGAGAGGCAACAGTAAGCTACAGGGGTTATGAGTCTAACAATGGTGCTCCAGGGCAGGATGACATAATCCAGCAACACAGAGCTGTAAACTTCAACCTTGTTTTGGAGCAAGGTGCCAGAAGCAGGACTCGGCATAAGGGCCTGATGTAATGCGCGCTCAGGTATCACACCTGAGCGATGACAGCCTGCGGGCGGCAGCGGCACGCTTCAGCCTCTCGTCAGCACCGCGCTGCGAGGCCGCAGGAAGCCGGCGGCGGCTGAGTAACTCAAGGCGGCCGACAGCAATCTGGGGTCATCAGAGACGCCGACGTCGATCAGCTCCTGCCATTACGTGACTCGCTGACTGTTTAGTCTTTCCACAAATTGTTATGAAACTTTAAAAACTTGGTCTGGCACAGCCAATACTATCCAAGCCCTATACTGTCCAGGGGGGCTGCCCATTGGGCGATGAAAACAGCAGATGACCTGCCCCTGCGATGCCCCCACCCTGCCTTCCATGGTGCCGAGAGCTCGTCCTGTCGGCACCAAAGATGATCATGTCCTTCTGAGTGTAGGGGTTACGCAGCTGTGTAAGGATGAAGGGGTGTTTTGGCTTAGCCCTTTGCCAGTGAGGGTCTTGGAGAGGCTGCATGCCCAGAGCCAGGGTGGGGCCCCTGTAGAGCCCAGGAGGGGGCCTGTAGAGCCTGGGTGGGGGCCTCGTAGGCCACACAGCTTAGCATGACGTGAGGCTGTTTCATATTCTGCATCCCTTCCCCCATCTCTCGTTCCCACCTTTGTGTTGAATGAAAGCTGATGAAGGCGTGTCATGGTGAAAGCTCTCCAGGAACAGTGATGTCATGACAGTGTGCTCTGAGTGCTCCTGCTCCACCCGTGTGCTTCCCCCTGGGAATGCTGGGATAGTGGGTGACCAAAGTGGGGGCGTGGCTTGCAGAGCAGCTCAGCATCCAGCTGTCTCCATGCAGTGTGGCTGTCCAGCATACATCAGGGTCAGAGTCATTAATGATGCCACTGGACATACAGTAGAGTTCTACTCTCTCAACAGAGAGTGATGTCACCACACCCGTAATGGTTTGTGCTATGGCTGATTTATTGGGGCTTTTACTAAGGAGTTATTTTTCCTGCTGTTGGGCAAATGTTGGCACGTGAGCACAGTGGCATATCGGCCTGTGCTCAGGCAGAAAGGAGACTCACCAGGAACAGATACATTTCCCGAGGGCTTGAGAGGACACACCGGCACTTCTCATTCTAGGGGTCATATTAGAAGGTTCCGTAATTCCCCAATTTACAATTCCCCAAAGTACATTCACCGAAAGATTTTGGTTTGTTTCCTGTCTGGAGTGCCAGAAAAAGAACCTAACCCGAATTTGGGGGCTTAGGCTGACTACGGGTAGTAGGAAAGTATGAAATATGCAACTTAATGGACCTAAACTGTGGTTTCATGTCCACTGGAGGCCCAGACCTGTCAGAAAAATGTCTTTTGATGCCTGCGAAACCCATAGTTTTTCTAACCCTAACGCTAGCCCTAGCCCTAACCCTAACCCTAATTTGGGGATTTAGACTGACACTATGGGTAGTAGGAAAGTATGAAATGGACATAAACTGTGGTTCCCCCTCCTCAGGGGGCCCAGAACTGTCAGAAAAATTACTTTTGATTCCTGAGAAAGTCATAATTTATCTAACCCTAACCCTAGCCCTCACTTTCGATGCCTTAGAACCCCATAGTTTTTCTAACCCTAAACCTAATTTGGGGGCTTAGGCTGACACTAGCAGCAGTAGGAAAGTATGAAATATGCAACTTTATGGACCTAAACTGTGGTTCCCCCTCCGCTGAGGGCTCAGAACTATCAGAAAAAATACTTTTGATGCCTGACAAACCCATAGTTTTTCTAACCCTAATCCTAATTCAAAATTGCGAGGGACCTCCCCATGGAGCTCTAGCCCACAAAAGGAATACTTTAACCCGGGATCACACTTCCAGGAGCCCCCCCCCCCCCACCCGGGGTACCTCCAGCACCTAGGGTTACCATCAGGACTTGGGGCTGGAGCTTGGGGCTTGCCACTTAGGCTTATTACCATCCTGAAGCACAGGGAACCTCCATGGATGTGTATGAATATATATATATATATACACTCACCTAACGGATTATTAGGAACACCATACTAATACGGTGTTTGACCCCCTTTCGCCTTCAGAAC
>JAODKM010000048.1:11157313-11167974 GCA_026780845.1 Petrocephalus sullivani | reverse complement strand
CCGCTGCAGCTCTGCAGCGCCCGTTTGTCCTGTCCTGAACCCTCTCCGGCCCAATTACCTGCTCCAGGGGCCCCCCCCCCCCCCCCCCCGCGCCCCCCCCCCCCACCCCCCCCCCCCCCCCCCCCCCCCACCAACCGCCATCCGATGATCTACAAAACGAAAACGAGGGAACGTCCCGGAAGAATCTGCAGAATTCCGGCGATGTCCAGGTCACGGCCCATGCTGGCAATGCTTCAGCTGGGACCCAGGACCTCACTGTACAGCTCTGGCACCCGGTCGGGGTCCACAGGCCGCGGTAGGAAGTGTGTGAAGCGCTGATGCCGCCTGGACCTGGCGCCGTCCCGCGACGTGCCGTCTTTGTTCAAAGCCACAAAGTAGTGAGAGCCCTTTTCTCCGTGTTTGTAAATGTTGGAGGAGTACGTGTTGTACCAGTTCTCCTCAAACTGCTCCCTGAAGACACACTCAGCAGTAAGTTTTTCCTGTAAAGAAAAAAAAAACAAGATTATTCAAAATTATAGTTATTTCATTAAAAACAAAAAAAAACATAGATGAGCGATTTGGCGCCATCTGCTGATTCCACAACGACATTACCAATTTGTAAATATGTCATTTTATGTGCATGCCATCAGAACCTCTCAGAAATCCCCTTATCTATTAATGAAACGCTGAGAGTATCCCATGTTTAACTGACTTTAAGGAGACACTTACAGATCCGTAGAGCTCTCCCCGCTCGTTCATAGCCAAGTACAAGCCGCTGTCCACCCCGCGCATGCTCACCATGCCCACGGCCAGGCTGATGAACTCCAGGATACCTGTCGGCAAACGTGCACTATAGTTAGGCTTCAGCTGCGCATCATACGGAACAGAATTTACGAACAAATCAGATGAGAAAAAGATGTGAAAATTTTGGGTCAAGTCACTAAAATTTGACTTTTTCTTCCTAAAAGGAAGGGAAAAGGGAAATTCTTCCTTAAAGCTTTGCAGATTAGAGCCTCACAACTTTTTTATAAATATTTACCGTTTTATTTTCGGTATCTTATTTTTCGTATCTCTACAAGCGGACGTAAATACATTAGGATTTTGGGGAGAATTCAACTCCAAGCGTGCGCAATGTGTGCCACCGACCAATGCATGCAATAAAAAGCACCGATGCGTAAATAATTAAGCCATAAAAACACCAGCTTTAGCCTGCATATAGCTCACCGAATCGGCTGTGGTCCCTCCTCGTCCCCTGGACGGTACCATCGGGTAGTATTTCCAGATGGAAGCCGGTCCTGCAGTAGAGCTGCCTCCTCCGGAGGATGCCTTTCAGGTGCATCAGGTCTGCGGGGGCGCTCCTGGACAGCCTCTCCGCCGGGACCAGGTGATCGCTCAGCAGGGACGCGCTGCCCGCGGCCGGCGTCATCGCGTAATGGGACCCCTGAGCGAAGCCAGCGAGGCCGGGGAGGAAGCTTCCCACTTCGGCAATAGCAGCCATGGCAAAGGGGCAAAGTTGCAGCAAAGTGAAGTCAGGGAGGTTGTTAAAAGGCGTCGTGACGGATGAGTGCCGCTTCCTAGCGCGTGCCAGCCCTCCGGGTCCCCTGCTGCAGTCCCGCGGGATGTCCTGGCCGGTCAGATGCACAGCTCAGGCTCTGCCCCCGTTTATATACATCGCATATGTAAATATGCTCTTGACATATGCTAATGACTCTCTTTATAGATTCCCTTTTGAAACAGGACTCCTTGATCCTTGATGTGCTGGCGCCTTTGATGTTAATTTTTCACCTGGATCACACAGTCCATCGCATAGGCGGATTAGTAAAAAAAAAAAAAAACGCCGCAGCCGATACGCAGAAAAAAAAAGTCAAAGAGTTTCCAGAATATGGATGTTAAGTATCGGGGTTTCGCCGTCCCGTTGCGGTGCTGGCGTGGGAACTTGTCGGGGGGCAGGTTGCTGCAGCCCGCCTGGACCGTGCTGCTGGCTGAGAGCCGCCGGTATGTGCGGCAGGTGGAGCAGGCGAGAGGCGCCGGGGGGCGGACATAACCTCAGAGGACGCCTATGTCTGACACTGCCACCATCAGATCCGATTCCAAACTGCTCTTCTTAGTCGCTGGCATCACACTTTAATACATTAAACCTTGAAACCTTGACGGAAGAAGACGAAACGCACTACCACAGCGTGAAGGGGAAAATCCAACAATAATACCTGATAAAGACGCCAAATCGCTTCACCAGCCAGTGCCCAGCAGTTTACACTATTGATATCTAAATAAAGGTATACTAGCATACAAAAAGCGTGTCTACTCAATGGCCCAACAGCATCGCGGTGGCAGATCAAACTGTGGCGAGTAACAGAAATTTCCCCTTTTCCCCGAACTTCCCATAACGCTGTTATGTGGCACACTGAAAAACAACCATCATAAAGGAATCACACCACATCTGTGCATACGCTGTCACCCCAGCGTCAAACACACACTGATCCCTCGTGGCTTTGAACGCCATGCGCTTAATTGTGGTCTAAAAAAACATGAATCAAAGACCCTGCGATCAAAGTAGAGAAACTCGGGCCAATACCAGCTATGCCTGTTTGGGACGAGATGACTTATTACCTGCACAAAGGAGATGGACCTGCAGCTCAGACGGATTCCGCCAAGTTACATAAAGCCCAGGCAAAGCAGAGATTTTCGGGGTCGGTGACTGGAAACGACGGTACCGGCGTTTCTGGAGCTCATTGATTCTGTCAAAGCAGGCGAGCGAGCCTGAGAAGGCGATCGACTAACAGCAAATAACCCAAGTACCTCATCCTCACCCTGGTAATTCATCAACCGGACTGTCTCAGTGGACTGTCCACCTCCCTCCCCGCTAACCCCGGGCTCATTAGTATTTATGATTTCCCAAAATGCTTTAAAACAAGATCAATTTGGCCATTAATCCATATGAAGATGGATGTTCGACAATATATAGGCGTCAATTACATGACAGGTTCTGGGATGAAAGCGCTCGGATGTACCGTTAATACGCGCGTGATTTTTGTTCTTTGGACTGTTCTGAACACCCAGAGAGCGTTTTCTTTTTATTTGTTTATTTTTTAACAAAAGGGTCATGAACGAAGCAGCCTTTCCGCCGCGCAGCTCGGACACCAGCCTCCCGGTCATTTAAATGACCCGCGCCCTGGAGGAAAGGCTGAGGCAGCGGAACTGAACTAATTAAAAACCATCGATCTAAAAGCCGGTGCCTTGTTTTGACAACGCGCCGGCCTTTGGGGGATGTTTAAATGATTATACGGCTTGGTTGGAAAGTGGTTTATGATTAAGCAATTTCAAGAAGGCGGCTTCTCAAGAACACCAAAAAAAAATCCAAAATCTCATTTCCATCTGCCAGCCTGAGCAACGATTAACCAAAGAGAAGGGCGTGCAGAGCAGCGACACTTAACCGCTTAATAATCTGCAAAACTCCGTAGCCACTTATTCGGTTTTCGCAGTGGCGAAGCACTAAGTGCAGGTCGACCAAAAGCAATTTATCAGGCGGTTTTAAGCGGGTCGCTCGCAGCCCCGGGACGCCGTCCATCACCGGCACTGGTGCGCATTGGGCAGGGCGAGCCGCATATCTCGCGATGTGCGGGACAGGCAGCCCGGCGCACAGCCATACACGGCGATGGCAGCAATGGCCGCGCTCCGCAAGCTGCTCTTCGCGGCCGGCGGCTCGCCGCACCTCCGCTTCGCGTCCCCGCGGCCCGGCGATCGCTTGGCGGCCGGCGGCCGGAGGCTCCTCGCGGCCGGGATATGCTTGGCTGCCGGCGGCGCCGTGGCGTATTACTGCTGCGGGCAGATGTACGAAGAGCGGCGCCGATCGAGGCTGCTGCTGCCCGGCGTGAGCGGCCGAGCCCTGCTGCCTTCCCTCCCCGCAGTGGTCGCAAAAGAAAAGGTAACAACGCCGCGTTTTTTTGCAGGGAAATTTGTAACATCTCCCTCTTGTAAAATACAGTGTGACGTTTGCGGAAGTGTTTCGATACAACAAACATTTTGTTTGTTGCTGGGTACCATGGAAACAATTGTCTGTCTCAATTGTTGCTTTCTAATTAATATTAGTCAGGGGGGATATGGAAGCGAGGCACCAAGTTCTGGCGTCTGCGCCTTTATGTCTTAAAAGCGGTATTTAATGAAGCGTTATTCCGGTCTCCGGGAGACGCGGAATTTTTATTGTTATTATTATAATCGTCATTATTCTGCCGGAATCGCAGGCGCTCTCCGCCCGGACGGGTGCTGAAGCGCGCGCCGCTGCCACCCCGCGTTATCCGGAGACACCTTTCCCGGCCAGATGCGCCCGAAAGACCGCATGAAACCCCAGCGATCGCGTCTCTCTTTTTTTCCGGTCTGAGCGAACTTGCCGGGCCCATGGCTCGTAAAAAAAAGCCGGATGCCAGCAGCCTGAGAGCATCGGAAAATACGGCTCTGCAGAGCATTCCCTCCCCGGGCCACACTGACAGAGCCCGCCTCCCACCCCTGCGACGCGCCAGGGATATTCCCGAGGACTTTGGGTTTAATTATAAGCGGCGAATAAAGCCGGTATTCACAGCTGGAGATCCGACGCTGATGCCCGGCCGCGGCCCCATTACGAGTCATTATGACATTAATCTAAACGAGCAGCTTCGTTTGTTGTTAATGCTTCATTTCAGGCCCCACTGTCCTGGATTGTGATCAGATTGACGGGTAGCCTATATGGTAATTATATTCACATTTTTCTCGGATCACGTGGTAGTAATGCTTATAAAAGGCAGCCAGGTCACCCAAAAAGGGCAGAGAGAGAGCTTTGGCGACTGGGCACCGCTGGGCTGGGCTGGGCTGGGATGGGGTGGGGTTGTGGTTAGCTATGTTTTCGGAATGATTTCAAGACAGCAACAGGACCGGTTAGGAATAGGCATAACCACAGACATACTTCTACGTAGTACGTGACGGGACGTTTAACACCGGGGAAAATACTTAACCTCCTTATTCGACTTTAAGCGGCGTGTCATTAATGATATTCGGAGACATTTATACCTCAGTGGTTTTGTTTTTAGCAGCAATTTCAAGTGCATTGATTTTGACACAATTATGGCACAACTCTGATTATTTAACTTGAGTTTTCCCTATTTTTAGAGACTCCGATTTGCTAACAAGGCAGCCTTGCGAATGTTTTTAGCTGGCTGCCCTGTCTCTAAATAAATGCAGGCCGGAAAGTGGGTCGGTGTGCGCCTTCACGCTGTTTAAAGTGCACCGGGCGGGTTATTTATAGAAGGGCCGTTCAAAAATGAGCAAATAGTGGCGCGCAGTCAAGCATTACTCAGCGGCGGTGTTATCGCAGTAATGTCTGAAATGGAATATAGGGCGCGTTTGAATGCCGGCACTCTCTCAAAGCTATGTCGCTAAACCGGGTCTTTAGGCTCCAGCACGTTCATTATTGCGTATTTTTGCGATGCTCTTTTGATACACGTCCTCCGTAGAGAGGTTCCGTGGTTTAGGACTCCCTGCAGGCGTGCAGCTCTTGTTTGCCTGGGTACCCTCACCGTTTCTGAGCGAATCACTGCACTGTGCAGCCGTCCTGGACAAGCCGGAGCCCCCCCGGTGCGAGACAGTGTGCGGCTTCGGCGAGGCCACGCCCCTCTGCCGCCGCGTCCCGCCCCACCCTCCGCAGCCCTATTAAATGCTCATTAATCGGCCACGCGGGAGCTGATTGGGCTCAGAAGCACATATGCGGAGGAGAGGGGCGTGGCCCAGTTGCTGTCGCGCTCCAGTAAAAGCCCTAAGAAACACTTTAACTCATTTTTTCCACCTGCTCATAATGTAACACATTAGTAAATGTGGCCAGTCTGAAGTTTTCTGATGTCTTTTAGGCTTACTGGCTTCTCCAGAGTGATGACCTGTGATGTTTAGGTCAGAGTTATTCGTTCTTTGGCTGCTGCGCCACCTGCAGACCACTTGGTGAATGGCTGAATGGTTCAATGGGTCACAGATAAGGCCGGGGAACGTCAGGGTTAGATTAGGGGACACTGAGAGGGAGCCTTTAGATCTGGATTTTTTGGCAAGGATGTTTGAGACGTTTGGGACTATTAGGGAGGGGGGGCAGCGAGTCAGGTGTGGTGCCCAGTTTGCAGTCCCTGCAGGACGTGGGACCCTCAGGCCCTGCTAACTGCATCCACACATCCTGTAGTGCCTAAACGCTGTATGCAGCGAAACAAAATCATTATTCGGAAACACAGATAATACATTGTAAACTTATATTTTTTATTTTAAGTTATATGTTATTATTTGTAACAAGTCGGCTCCATCACTGAAGTTTATGTTTCGTCAAATCGATTCGTATCATTGTGGTTTGCCACAAGATAAAAATGCCTATTCTTTTGGAAACAGAACTTTTTCAGTAGTTAGTGATTTCATTTACTACAAACGATGTAAATGTGTTCGCTATATTCTGTAGTCAACCCACCGGGCTAGCACAAAGCAGGCAGCGGGCTGAGAGCTGACCTTTCCCGACTGTCACTCTGGGAAACTGGCATGGGGCCGGCAGGGGGGGGGCATGTCTCAGTGTGGTGTGTAAGCAAACCCATCCCCTAAATCTACACATTACTTGTCACTGTAGCTGAATGTGTTCAGTCCTTCATTTACAGTCAAATACTTTTAAGAATGACATTTTACCTGATATTGCTGTAATGTAATTACTGTTGTATTGTAGTAATTCATGTTTCCTTAGCGAACGGCAGAAATTTTAACATCAAAAACACTAATGCCACATCGCTGGAAGTTAAGATTATTGCCGGCAACTGAAGGATATTATTCTATATATCTTTCTGTGAATAGTTTCTACTTCCAATACAAAATATAATCCTTTGATTTATAAAACTTTTTTTAGGTTCCAATTGTTCACTGTCCTCCAGTTAAAATGTAGTTGAGGCACAACAATTGCATTGCCAGTGAATATTTGGTTTGGAAATGCAGTTTTACTGGGTCTTACCGGGAATAAACTACAGCCACCTTTGGGATTCAGGCTGAATACAGATTATTTTGTTGGTTGAAACCTGTAAGTTGTTAATAATGCACCTTCTAGGCAGATAAAACTGTAATTATTTCTTTTTTGCTTTAAAAATGTTGACATTCGACCTGGAAGCTGTTAGTAATGCTGGGCAATACGGTGAGGAGGCGGGATCATAGCAAGCTGTCTGTCACAAGCTTCCTGTCCTCCCATTGGTCACTCTGAGGGCTTCCTCCAGGCTCAGGCATAGCGCCTGAGACTTAGCCAGCTCTGACCTCCCATCACCGGCTTGAAGGTTAACGCAGGGATACCTTGCCGTTTCTTCCCAGGCCGGCACAATCGAGCTGGATGACAAGGATGTGTACATGTCGTCCCACGAGCAGCGGTTCCGCCTCTTCAGCTCTGTGGAGTACGAGGGCCAGCTGTACATGACGCCGCAGAACTTCATCGAGTCCGTCACCATGAGCGAGCCCAAGAGTGAGCATGGGAAGCGGGCCACCCTGCCAGGGCTTCGGTCTCTGCGCTGTAACACTGCACACACCTGTGCTGCACTTATTCGGAGGGCCCCAAGGCTTTTAGCATCATTAGCACAACTGATTAGCATATAACGGCAACTTGCACTCTCAATTTTCTTGGAATATTTTCTTATAACTTTTTTGTTTTGTATATGCTCCTTATATATTTCTGTATGCATTATTTTGTTACCTCGCACTCTGTGTTCAGGCCAGAGTGGCAGGCAGGCAGCTGTAATGTTGCTTTGTTATTAAAGATGCAGAATGTTTGCTACGTCCCTTAGAGTCCAGGCTCATCTGCATGATTTGCATGCTTTTTCCACAAGATTGAAGTGACTTTGAGGGCTGAATTGATGTGTGTCTCTCTGCTGGTGGACAGACTGTCTGTAAACATATTACTGAAGGCCCATAAGTGACTAATTAGGCAGGATTTGTGGGACAGTTGTGTAGTTATGAGATATCAGGTCTATGTGGTTGTAAAAAGGGGAACATTCTTGGAAACTTATCACATGTTATGCTTGGAACAGAGGATTTGAGATATTTTTAGATTTGAACAGTCAGCCCTCCTTAAAGACGTGTGCTGGTTCCAGGAGACCATGCGAAACAGCAAGGCCTCCCACTCCACATCGCTGGGGAGGGCTGCTCTCGATTTTCACCCCCACAGGCTCTTCCCTCCCCCTCCCCCCCCAGGAGGCTAATGAACACGGTGCTTCTAATGCTGGTAAATGTCTGTGGGCCACACATGGCCTTCGTTACAGATGGGCAGATTCTTGTAAAGCTGATTTTTTCACTTCACTGTTTATGATGGTGTCTGTCTCATGTTCTGGCCGCCTGCCAGGGGATGCCAGTGATGTCCCACTGTTTGGGTCGGGGATCAGGTGCCGTATCACCATGTGGGGAGATCAGGTGCTGAATCACAGAGTGGGCGATCATGTGCTGGATCGCTGTGTGGAGGATCAGGTACCAGATCACCGTGTGGGGGTTCAGGTGCTGGATCACTGTGTGGGGGATCAGGTGCTGGATCACCGTGTGGGGGATCAGGTGCTGGATCACCGTGTGGGGGATCATGTGCTGGATCACCGTGTGGGGGATCAGGTACTGGATCACCGTGTGGGGGATCATGTGCTGGATCGCCGTGTGGGGGATCAGGTGCTGGATCACCGTGTGGGGGATCAGGTACTGGATCACCGTGTGGGGGATCATGTGCTGGATCACCGCGTGGGGGATCAGGTGCTAGATCACTGTGTGGGGGAGCAGGTGCTGGATCACCGTGTGGGGGATCAGGTGCTAGATCACTGTGAGGGGGAGCAGGTGCTGGATCACCGTGTGGGGGAGCAGGTGCTAGATCACCGCGTGGGGGATCATGTGCTGGATCACCGTGAGGGGGAGCAGGTGCTGTAGCACTGTATGGTGGAGGATCAGGTACTGGATTGCTGTGTGGGCGATCTGGTGCTATATCTCCGTGTGGGGGGATCAGGTGCCATATTGCCATATGGGGGGATGTATTGCTGTGTGTAGGATCAGGTTGTCTCCTCTGGAATCATCAGCAAGCAGCTGTCTGAGGCTGATTGCTATGATATGCAGCAGATGTGTCCAAGCAGCATGCAGATGGTGGTGGATGACCCAGATACCCCTCTTCTCGTATCTGTCTCTGTGTTTGTCCCCATGTTTGTCTCTGTGTGGCCCTGTCTCTGTCACAGTGTCTGTCACAGTGTCTGTCCCAGTGTCTCTCTGTCTGTCTCTGTACAGCACTTTAATAACCACTGACTTCCTGCTGACATGATGCCTCCTGCAGCGATGCGTGACTGCATTTAAAGGAGCGGATTTATGTACCGGTGTACTGCGAGCGACTTTCCTCCGTTCCTTGTCGTAGCTGAGCCGTGACTCACACTGTCAGCTCTGCTGCTCTATATTTGGCAGGGAGGGTGATTCTCGTGTTTCCATGCCCCTCCTCTGGGGTTCTGCTGACTGGTAGGACAGCAGAGCACCCCCTATAGTCCCTGTAGTTCACACTTTAACTTCCGTTTAACTTCCATAAGCCTGCTTAATTTGGGCTGGCCCCAGACTGCAGGATCTGGGTTCTAGTCCCCCAGGATGAGGGCACTAATATGAATGGATAGTGATTCCGGCGAGTTTGTCAGCTCAGTGACACTGAACACAAACAGAACCCTGACAGTCTCTGTTTCTGCTCTTCCTTTCAGGCAGGAAGCCATGGAGGTCCCTCACCAAGCAGGTCTGTTCACACTGACGTCCCTCTCAC
Source organism: Petrocephalus sullivani (assembly GCA_026780845.1). Classification (NCBI taxonomy): domain Eukaryota; kingdom Metazoa; phylum Chordata; class Actinopteri; order Osteoglossiformes; family Mormyridae; genus Petrocephalus; species Petrocephalus sullivani. Next base: position 11,158,214 of record JAODKM010000048.1, on the reverse strand, counting down.
TTACTCTGTCGGAGAAAAGCTGTACATATCTTGGCTGTCAGATGAGCTGACTTACCTTCTCTGATGATCGTGTGGCATCACTGGGGCTTGTTTGGTCTTTCTGGGCTTTTTTTGCTCTCTCGTTGACCCATTGCATCACATTCCCCGTAGGAGCTGGAGAAGATGCTGTCTGAGACGCCTCCTGTCTGGAAGGGGACATCCAAACTTTTCCGGAACCTCCGGGAACGGGGTGAGAATTTTCTTGGGCTCCTAGGTAGCAGTATTCTGTGTCACATGTCCCCGTGAGTCACATGTCTGCTTTGAGCCTGAGCTCAGAGATGAAGCTGATTTTATTTACAGGCCAATGGGAGTCAAGCTTCCCACCTCCCCTTGGCTGACCACCAATCAGAAATGCACTAGCTCTTGCATAACAACACCCTCCTGTTCCCAGATTAGCAATACTATTCTGCTAGATACTTAATTCCCGCCGATTAATGACATTGCTTTCTGATCATTTGTGGAGAATCTCTTCCAACAACGGCTTATAAAAAATATGCCCCATGGGATTCAGGGTCGTGGGCCAGAGCCAGCGCGTTAAGGGACCCACACAAAGATGTTCTGTGTTCCTCTTGCAGGTATCATTGCCTACACAGAGTACCTCTTCCTGCTCTGCATTCTGACCAGTGAGTGTGTTTATTCTCTGAGGCTCTACACTTTGAGTTTCCACTCATGCAAGTCATGTGACCTGGGCTCCAAGCGCTAATCACAGGGGGAGTCAGAGGGCTAAGCTAATAGAGAGACCCTGTAGGGCTAAGCTATTTGGAGAGACGCTGTAGGGCTAAGGCAATGGAGAGACGCTGTAGGGCTAAGCTAATGGAGAGACGCTGTAGGGCTAAGCTATTGGAGAGACGCTGTAGGGCTA
>JAODKM010000048.1:11142402-11153665 GCA_026780845.1 Petrocephalus sullivani | reverse complement strand
CCCCACCCCTTTTACGAGACAGTAACCTGATTCCAAGAAGATTCCTTCACAGCTGCAGCCTCGTTCTGCACTGGATTCTTCCGGAAACACGCCTATCGCCTGTTACTCTTTCGTAAGGGTACATCATCCCCTCATTTTATCACGGTTCTGTTTTACCTCCATCTCGTTCCCTCCATCCGAACGCCTGTGTCAACTCGACCAGCATCATTTTTTTCAGTTTCTGTCTTAATCCGACGTCTCCCGTCTCCTAAAGTCCACCTTACGGTTCCCCTCCGTCGCCGCCCCTGTCTGTCTGCCCGTGTGACTCGAGTGTCTCGCTGTCGCCACGTGCCGTGACTATAGGTGCTCGCGTCAGACGCGCAGGTGACTGAGTAACGGGTCCAGCGTGCCGTGACTATAGGTGCTCGCGTCAGACGCGCAGGTGAGTGAGTAACGGGTCCAGACTAGACTCATGCGAGCGTGCCGCTAAGCGCCAAGCGGGCCGGCATGACTGAGGAGCGATTACTCACGGTTAACGGCTCTTCTTTCACTTGTGTAATGCGGGATACACTAAGGCTGACTCACCTCAGGAAAGGCTCTGGTCACATTAGCAATCGCGGCCAACATCAAAAGTGTCTGAAAGCTGTTGTGAATGACGTGGAACGGGCCTTCATCGCCGCCAGGCAGACGCGGCTTCCGGATGGTGATGTCGCCGCACCTGCGGCATTAGGGTGCAGAGCACTGCCCGGAACAGTAGGCAAAGGCATGGCGCGTGCGGGTAGCACAGCGTGAGCCCGGCGTGACGCGAGCAGTGAGTGCAGAGAAGCCCTGTATGCCCCGAGTGTGTCCCTCCTTCTGCAGTCCGCAACAACAGCTTCTCTCTCTTTTTTTTATTTTAACCCTTCCTGCGCCGGTAGGATTTTAGACTGGAGGTATAGAGGGAGCATGATCACAGGGAGCTTGTTTGCATCCAGCCCCGTGGAAAAGGACTGTGATTGGCCGGCGTCTTCCAGCATGGCGGCCGGAGGCATGTGATCCCAAACGGGGGCGAGTGTCTCCTGTACCAGCCCCTCTGCAGAGCTCGTCCCGCCTAATCTCTGAGGAAAGGGGGGGCAGGGCTAATCGACGGACCTCCGTTTTCAAACTGGGCCAGGCGTGTGGTCACATGACTGATTGCGTCACAGCTGGAGGTCAAATGGCAATTTATTACAAATTAGCTATGCCTTAAAAAAACGGCTTGGTCCGGCGATGTCATGTCCCCCAGGTGCGTTGTTGTCATTCCAGAAATTCCAGAATCTGCTGCCAGGCGGTGTATCCCCTTGGATGTGCGGCGTTGCATGACTGGCTCCTGTCCATGTGCCTGTCACTGTGTGTCTCTGTGCCACCTCCTGCTGTCTGTGTGTCTCTGTGCCACCTCCTGCTGTCTGTGTGTCTCTGTATGTGCGCGCGCGCATGCATCCAGCCACCCACCGCTGCCGCACGCTGCGATTGGCCCGTCCCAAACCCCACCCCCCCATGTGTTCGCTCCGTGGCCAGGAGCACCTCCTGAGCCACATGGCGGAGTGTTGCCCTTCAGGAAGGCCTAGCATCTGCCCCTCTCCCCCCCCCCACAGCGTGCTGATGAAGGCATGATGGTGGACACCACGCTGCTGGTGCACTTCTTCGGCAAGAAGGGGAAAGCGGAGCTGACCTTTGACGACTTTTACAGGTGAGCCGTCCATGTGCACGCCACGCGGCATAAAGGAACTGCAGCCAATGGCAGGCCACAGCCTCCTTCTAACTGGGGGACCGAGGCCAGTACGTTAGCAACTAATCCGGGAACCCGCAGCTGCTCCTCTGAAGGACCTGTGTGGTCTCCTGGCGAGGGTTAGCGGAAGATGCTGCCAGTGCAGTGCTGGTGGCCCGTCTCTGTGACTGTGACGCCCATCACCTCACCCCCATGTAGATTCATGGACAATCTGCAGACCGAGGTGCTGGAGATCGAGTTCCTCACCTACTCCAAAGGGATGACCACCATCAGTGAGGAGGACTTTGCTCGCATCCTGCTGCGCTATACTACCGTGGACAACATCAGCAGCTACCTGGAGAACGTCCGGCAGAGCATCCCCGACGAGAAGGTGCATACCCCCTCTCCTCCCACCCTCCATAGCCAGGCCCTGTACTTTAGCCCAAACAGGCCCAGCACACATACACACCCACAATCTTACCACACAAATTTTGCTGATCCACGATAAATTTTGCTGGCCCACAAAGCCGCCGGTTCCCTGGGCCGACGCCGGAAGCCCATCCTCCTTACAGGTCCTGCCTTGCTTCCACTTCTTTGGCCTGACACGTGTTTCTCCATGGCTTGTTGAGCCACACTGCCTCTCAGCTACATTCTCAGATGGCGTATCTGCTGCAGCGCTTGCTATCCACGGGTATTATTCTCAGCTGTGTCTGGCAGAATCTGCAGCCTCGATGGGTCACACAATCGAACGAGCTGCCATTTTTATGACGCACACACCTCCGAGCTCATCTAAGAGCCCTGAGCATCACCGTTAACTCAGGGACTCAGGTGGCCCCTGGCTGATTGAACCACATCCCTGGGCTGTGTTTGGGGAGGGGGGTGGGGTATCTCCAAGGCACTGACCCTGCTGATGATTTTTCACGTTGGGGACGAGAAGGTGGGTTTGTCAGTACTGGAATATGTTCCTAGACCTACATCAGGATCTCTCATCACCTCGCAGTCCCATGGGAGGTGATGCAGGGGTGTCATTTATCACTGTGAGTTACCAACAGCGAGAGCCTTGTCAGCTGAAGTAACACAGTGACCCCTGCTGGAGGGAGGGTTTAATAACGACCAGCTCAGGGAGAGGGCGGTTTCTGCTGCAGTGGGATTGGTCCAGTCGCTTGCATTTGTGCGACATTTCCAGTTATAAACTGATTTGCTGTGCCGCCCGTCGCCTTTTAGGGAATCACTTTTGAGGAGTTCAGGTCCTTCTTCCAGTTCTTGAACAACCTGGAGGACTTCGCCATCGCCATGCAAATGTACAACTTTGCAAGTCGCTCCATCGGACAAGGTGTGCTTCCCCGCACCATTCAGTTTAATGATGTTTCTATCATGCCACTGGTGCAAAACCGGAAGAATATGTAGCTGCTTCGTGCCAGTATATTAAGGAAGCATATTGCATTCATCTGGAAAGAAAACTGTTTTGTTTTTATGAATGAATGACATTGTCATCCTGTTTTTACAAGTAATATTTTCCTGTTTTTTTTAAGTAACAAGACCGCCTTTCTGTTTTTCATGATCTCCGTAGTTTAATCTGCTTTTATTTTTTTATCTTGGAATATTGACATATCGCCCTAGCACATAGGTTTAGGACCGTACCAATGAATATCTAGGGGGAGAACTCGGATAGACAGCCTTTTACTGAACATCTGCAGTGAGACGCAGACAGTGTAGCGGTGACTGTGTGCCCCCCTGCAGATGAGTTTGGTCGTGCCGTCTACGTGGCGACCGGCTTGAAGCTTTCACGCCACCTGGTGCACACCATCTTCAAGATCTTCGACGTGGACCACGACGACCAGCTCAGCTACAAGGAGTTCATTGGCATCATGAAAGATCGGCTCCACCGGGGGGCTCGGGTGAGACAGAGGAGGCCACTCTGCCGTCAGTCCTTTGCCATTTCCCATGATGCCACATGGGTTAATGTGAAATGCGGCTAAAATTATTAGAATGTAATGTGCCTGGGAACCTTAACCTGGAATGAGTTTCTGCCATCTAGTGGTAGATGTAAGTGCTGACAAATTTTCTGAAACGACACAATGTTTCATTGCTAGTCTAAAAGAGCCCCTTTGTAAAGGCGATTTTGACACATTGCTAACATTCACTGGTCTCTGGGTCTAACAGCTGTAACAGTGTTGTTGAATGCCCTTTGGATTCTAACACACCATATTAACCTCACTTCTTCCTGTCTTTTCTCTGTGTAACCTGGCACTGTGCTCGGTCACCCTGCTTCACCGTGCCTGACGGCTTCACCCCCCCGCTGTGCCCCCACCGCTATGCCCCCACTGCTGTGCCCCACAATTCCACCCTCTAACACCAGGAGTACAAAACTGTAGAGAAGTTCACTTCCTTCAGAGCCTGTTTGAAGAAGGAGCTGTCCAGCAGATAAGTACGTCGTCTCCCTGCCACAACGCCCACTAGTGGGCAGGCTACAAACGTGCACGCACAAAAGGGCCCCTCCCCTGATTGGACAGAGGACCTACTGGCTGAGCCACACCCCCTAACACATTTCTAACCCTGTAAACCTGTGTTTTTAATGCGGTGGTTGGTGGGGGGTGTGTCTCTGGTACAGCCACCCCCAGGAGTTTATAAAATATTTTAGCCAAAAAAGGCATTGCCAACTGAGATTCATCACAGTGCACTAATATTACATATTAGGCCATTTTAGGTATTTCTCTGTTTGTATTATGATTGTTTATAACAGCTGACTACTGTGCTGGTTGCAGAGATGGGGCACGTTCAGGGCAGGTCAAAGGTCGAACGAGGTATACACGTCTCTGTGGTGACGGTCACTGCCCGCCCCTGACCCCTGTCCCTTGACCTACTCCAGGTGAGCACCCTGAATGGCACTTCCTTCTTCACTTGCGTCCACATCGAGGCTGGAAAACATCTCAGGCTGCTATGGAGAAGGTTCAAGGAGAAGGTGTGAGGGGGAACTAAGGAGGTGGTGTGGCGCCATCTGCTGGTGAGGACATGGAGCCCCAGCTTGCCAGCCTCTGACCCCCAAACACAATGCTCAAGATTATCCTGAAACAGCGAGGCCCAGGACAGCTGAGAATTAAAGCATTTTGGGATGTTAAAACCTTTTTAAGCCCCCAAACTCTCTGTGCTCGTCACTGATTATAACCCACCAAAGATTCAGTTCCTCATAAATATTCATAAGCACCACCCAGCTTGGGAGATCGAACTGCTACAGAAAAGAGCTCTAAGCGTGACCTATGAGCCAAACCTCACCCCAGCCATTTCGCAGCTTTCCCCTTCCCAAACAATGTCCTTACACTGATAAATATGGAAACTTTCGCTTTTTTTTTTTGAGACAAATATAAAAATATGAATTGAGGATGAACAAATGGGTGCTGATACAGTGGAATACTACAGTATCTTTTTGTGGGAGGATCCAGTAACACTAAAAAAGAAATAGGTTCAATTATTTATGCATCGTGTGAAGTTGAAAGGGGTGTTATTATATTATGTGGCCTCCATAATGCCTCAAGTGGAGAAGTATGATAACAGGGAAATGGTTTAAAAGTGTTTAATTTATTCACTTTCTATAAATAACACGAGTTTGTCTGGATTTTATCTTAGAGATCACAGGGAAGAGTGACAATTCTGAAATAGGTGCAGAAACTTGGGAAATTATATTTTAAACATTTCATGTCACCAAACATTTGCCTTAACAAACTAACAAACAGCGCTGCCTGCATGTCTTTTGATCATAATGGGTGGGTTATAGTAGAATATTCTCAATCTATATTTAGTTTTGCTTGATTTATTTGCTTGCAGTGCCTTTTTAAGGTGCAGAATTGTCTGGAAATGTTGGATGTAATCGTTGAAGCATATACAAAAGCAATAATCTCAATTTTAAAGGCGGGTAGAGGAGAGTCCCAAACAGCCCCCGGGGTCCCGCCCTGTCGGCAGCAGCACTATGGAGTGTGAGAAGAGGGGACGTCTGGTTTGGAATTGCTCCATGTTCAAACAGCCTGGCCAATCAAACGCTTACCCTGAGTTTAATGTTAGCGAACATTGCCAATTATAATTGCAGTATACATTTTATTAAAACATTACAGGTAAACGCAACACTAGGTCACCTCAATTACCTTTAATAATCGCAAATAAAATGACAATTTATTATAATTATTATATTTAATGTTATGTTACTGTATTCTGTTACTTGCTGTGTACTCCTCACTGCCTAAATGCATGATCCAACCGTAACTGAAGTACTGTACCTTTGCTTTTGAAATTGTATTTATCTGTATGAACAAACTTATGGGCAATACTTTTCAATACTATAATTTATAATCACTTCAGGTAGCACAGAAACATTTTTTTTTTTGCTTTCGTTTTATTCTGATTTGTGTCTTTAAATTATCACAGCGTCAGGTGGACTCTCCTATGTAGAACCATATGGGAATGATCTAGAAAGGATATCAGCCCCGATGCTGTTGGGAGGGTTGTGTAGCTTTACTAGTTGGCCCCCTGGGGTGACACCACCTGGTTTAGCACCACACGCAGATAATCTGTATTTACAGCCCTGTGTCTGCTTGCATGTCCAAAGAGTTGGGTTCCAGCCTGGTATGTGCATGATGTTTAAGTTTCCCTGCATAGCGACCTGAAGGCCAGAAGGCCACCCTTAATCCTGAAAAGGGTGCCTCATTGCACACCACAGCAGCCTGGGCCAGAGAGCCGGGGATTAAAAGCATCTCCCCACATCTTTGTCAGCGCACGAATAAATCAGTGTGAAAGCAAACAGCGGTCTCACTGTCTTAATTGTTCTATCCTAAACTTAATGGCATTCTGAGCTGTAAAAACCTAGACAATTCATGGTGAACATAGTATTAGATTTACACAGACATTGGTTGCGACTTGGACACCTTCTTCTGGTGGTGTGATGGTCTTGCACTTAAGTTTTGGTGTAGCTGTGTGTGGCTGACAGATTATCCGCATGACACAGATATCACTTAAAGATTATGGAGCGTGTGGGTAAGGAGTGCTTATTGTAAGAGCAAAAGAAGTCGACGTCGCTTTCCTCTTTCCTATATGTATTTTAATCTACATAATGATACTTATTACGAACATTCCCCCCAATCAAACTGCACATTATCACTGCTAGACTTACGGTCTGCCGGCAGCCTACATGCATTAAAGCCGTAGCGCGTCGGGCGGACGTCACGGCGCGGGTGGGAAGGAGGCGGTCCGGTGCCGTGCGGGGCTCCACGCCGCTGGTGCAGCCGCAGAGGCTCCGGCACCAGCCTGCTATCACCATTCGGGCGGGCCATGGCGCCGTGGTGCCGCGGCGGCGTGCGGACAGGCTTCCGGAGGGCTCTGTACTGGGTGCCCGTGCTTTTCATCACCCTAGTCGTGGCTTGGTCCTACTACGCGTACGTGATCCAGCTGTGCGTAGGTAAGGGGTCCGGGCTGCGATCAGCGGCTCCCCGGCATCCGAACTGCAGCTGCCGCGGCGTCCCGCATCCGATGGACATGCATGCAACGCCGAGGAAACTTTTGTATCTAGGTTAATAACAATGTAAGAGTCATGCGGCTGGGATGGGGGGCAGAGATGAGCGAAGGAAATAAGATACGCGGAAAGCAGCGAACACTCTGAAGAGACTCATCCCGGAAGGGAAAAGCTTTTATTACACAATTCCAAATAAACACGCCTTAAATTAATGCGCATTTAACAAGTTTTTAAACTTAAATGACAGGAATAGCCCGTTGTCAATGGAATAAGCGGACATGTCGACCCGGGCCGATCGGGTTGTTTGTAGTTATCTCCACGCTTAAAATAGCTATCCTCCTGAATAGTATCTCCTAAGTTGCACGTTGTATAGATCGAGTGTTATGCATTTTTCGTAAGCATATACGCAGTAATGCATGTATTCATGATCTAGCGGCTGTAAACTGACAAACTTGACTCTGTAAGTCATGTTGCCGCTCTATGTTTTAATAACTGATTTTATTTTAGCATCGATGAGAAGCCCGATCAGCATGACACATTGAGTTACTGACCGCGGATTGTTGCGAAAAGCGCCGGCTGTGTGACGGCAGACCGCCGGCCGGCAGCGCCTTTCCGCTCGCAGTCAAACCGCTTTTGATGGGGGCAGACCGGCCTCCTCACTGTCACAAACCCCTCCCTCCTATTGACACCCTCTCTGGCGGGACGGTGTGTGGCAGATGGCAGTGGGATGCACACGCGTCCCCCTTTGGCCTGGAGGTTATGTGTCCCCCTAGGTTTCAAGAAGTTTCACAGTTCAGCCGCTGAGGAACTGCCCAGGGGCCATAAGCCATCTCCCCACAAACAGCAGATGTCAGTGTGGGGGACTGCCCACCAGCTTAAATGACAGCATTTGTTTTCACATGCTGAGGTTTTTCTGGGAATATGCAGGATCTGGCCACTTGCCATAACAGGAGGCGTGACTTCACCTCAGAGAAGAATCCTTTCTTTGTGTTGGGTTCAGGGGCTCAGATTAAAGCTGCAAGGCCTTGGTGTGAACCGCAGCTCACAGTATGGCCAGCACAGGAAAGCACATTTATCTGAGCAGGTCTGAGTCGCTTGGTCTCCGAGTGACCAGGCAGTGACGTGACCCCGCTGTGACTGTAAAGTGACCATACTGTCATGCACCATGACTGTACAGGGACTGCTCTGTGACAATACAGTGACCCCACTCTGACTGTAAAGTGACCATGCTGTCATGCACAGTGACTGTACAGTGACCCCACTGTGACTGTAAAGTGACCATGCTGTCATGTACAGTGACTGTACAGTGACCCCACTGTGACTGTAAAGTGACCATGCTGTCATGCACAGTGACTGTACAGTGACTGCTCTGTGACAATACAGTGACCCCACTGTGACTGTAAAGTGACCATGCTGTCATGTACAGTGACTGTACAGTGACCCCACTGTGACTGTAAAGTGACCATGCTGTCATGCACCATGACTGTACAGGGACTGCTCTGTGACAATACAGTGACCCCACTCTGACTGTAAAGTGACCATGCTGTCATGCACAGTGACTGTACAGTGACTGCTCTGTGACAATACAGTGACCCCACTGTGACTGTAAAGTGACCATGCTGTCATGCACAGTGACTGTACAGTGACCCCACTGTGACTGTAAAGTGACCATGCTGTCATGCACAGTCACTGTACAGTGACTGCTCTGTGACAATACAGTGACCCCACTGTGACTGTAAAGTGACCATGCTGTCATGCACCGTGACTGTACAGGGACTGCTCTGTGACAATACAGTGACCCCACTCTGGCTGTAAAATCGCCATACTGTCATGCACCATGACTGTACAGTGACTGCTCTGTGACTGTAAAGTGACCGTACTGTAATGCACCGTGACTGTAGAGTGAGTGCACTGTGACAATACAGTGACTGCACTCTGACTGTAAAGTGACCATACTGTCCTGCACCGTGACTGTACAGTGACTGCTCTGTGGAAATTCAATGACCCCACTGTGACTGTAAAGTGACCATACTGTCATGCGCCATGACTGTACAGTGACTGCATTGTGACAATACAGTGACCCCACTGTGACTGTGAATTGACCAAGCTGTCATGCACCGACTGTACAGTGACTGCACTATGACAATACAGTGACCCCACCGTGACTGTAAAGTGACCATACTGTCATACACTGTGACTGTACTACAGTGACTGTACCGTGACTGTGCAGTGACCATACTGTCATGCACTGTGACAATACAGTGACCGCTTACCGTGACTGTAAAGTGATCTGTCATACACTCTGACTGTACAGTGACCATACTGTCATGCACTGTGACCATACAGTGACCCCACTGTAACTATAAAATGCCCATACTGACATGCATTGTGACTGTACAGTGACTGCTCTGTGGAAATTCAATGACCCCACTGTGACTGTAAAGTGACCATAGTGTCATGCACTGTGACTGTACAGTGCCCATACTGTGACTATAAAATGTCCATACTGACAGGCACTGTGACTGTACAGTGCCCATACTGTCATGCACTGTGACAGCACAGTGACCCCACTGTGACTGTACAGTTCCCATACTGTCATGTACTGTGACTGCACAGTTGAACTACGGCAAAAGTGTTTCCTGCTCCTGACTTTCCTGCTTGCCCCTCCTGTCTTTCAGAGTCTATTGAGAATCTCGGGGAAAAAGGTACGTTCAGACTAACCCTGTGTGAATGGTGCTGCTCGCTGACAGGAGGCTGTCACAGCTCCTCTACCCGTTACTGTGACCAGCAATGTGGGCCATCACAGCCTGCTTATGTACAGAGTATAAGTGAATCATACAGAACAGTAACTCCCGCCCTGAGTAGCCTGCCTGTGCCCAGCATGGCTGTAAGCCTATTTCTTGTGCCATCTAGCACATCCTGTCCCTTCTTGTCCCATTCAGCACTTCCTGTCCTGTCCAGCACTTCCCTTCCCATCCAGCATGTCCTGTCTCTTCTTGTCCCATCCAGCACTTCCTGTCCCTTCTTGTCCCATCCAGCACTTCCTGTCCCGTCCAGTGCTTCATATCTAGTCCTGAGCTTCGTGTCCAATTTAGTGCCCGGCCATCCGGAAAGCTGATGCCATACGTTTCCCATTCAGCACATTTCGTCTCCGTTTGCCTCCCCCCACCCCCCTGCCACGCTCAGCTTCTCTGTCTGTCCCGCAGTGGGCTGCCTGCTGACGTACCACGTGGTCCTGGTTATGTTCGCCTGGGCATACTGGAGGACCATCTTCACCAGTCCTATGACACCGCTGCAGGAGGTGACCGGGAACGGGGCCTCCTCTGTCACCCTGGGTGGTTTAGGTCCCAGTTTTTGTAAACCTATAGTAACAGGTTTCATTTTATTTATAATCTCTAATTAATGTGTCACTCACAGAAAGCCCTGCTCGTCTGTTCAGTCTGGCCCTTCATCTGGCCCATGCCAGGGTGTGGGGTAATTGACACACTCACACAGCAGTATGACAGGAAACTGCTCCTCAGCTTCCCCCCCCCCCCCAGAGGTGAAGGACCCCCCCCTACTGATTTGGGTTTCTGTCTCTCCCTCGCCCGCAGTTCCACCTGTCCCACATTGACCAGCACCTCCTGGAGCAGGAGGACCGCGCCGTGTCTGTGCAGGAGGTCCTGCAAAGGATCGCCAAGGATCTGCCCGTCTGCACCAGGACGCCCTCTGGAGGTTGGTGGCTCGCTTCCTGATCTGTGCACTTCCGGCCCTTTAATGACTGCTGAAACATGGAAGATGCCTGCTAGGCCATTGCTAACCTTGATGTCCCACAATGCCTTTCACCCCCAGCCATTCGCTACTGCAGTCGATGCCAGCTAGTGAAGCCGGACCGATGCCACCACTGCTCTGTCTGTGACAAGTAGGACCTCCTCTCTGTGAATGTGTCATTGACATGTGCGTAGTGATTGGAGGATGAAAGCTTTAGCTCCACCCCCAATAGTTGGGGCTGCCAATCACAGTCACAGGCAGAGTCACTGCAGATCAAAAGTAACGTCTCAGCCTAGCAGTGGCCTGGGTGG
>JAODKM010000048.1:11119211-11132856 GCA_026780845.1 Petrocephalus sullivani | reverse complement strand
CTGTGCCTGTCTCTCTCTCTCTCTCTGCTACGGTGAGACAGTGCCTCTGTGTGTGTCTGTGCCTGTCTCTCTCTCTCTGCTACGGTGAGGCAGTGCCTCGGTCTGCTCCTGTTTCTCTCTCTCTGCTTACACTTACGGTTTGGGCTGGGCAGGGCTCAGGCTCATGGCGGTCAGGCACCGTGTCTAACAGCTGCTGGCTCTCTGCCCCCCAGCTGTGCCACTGCAGGAGAGCCAAAGAGGAGAAGCTGCAGCACTCCATCAGCTCAGCCGGCTCCTTCCACAGCGCCCATTAACCCCCCCAGGCTCGCTTTCTCTCTTAAAGAGGTAGGCCCCCCCCCAGCCCGGGCTCCGGCCGTGCCCCCCCAGCACGCTGGCCGTAACTGCCCCTCTGCCTTTGCCCTCAGGTGTGGGTGTAGCCAGCGCCCCCCGCCCCAGACTGTGGATGGCCTCCCGCAGGCTTTGGGAGACCTCGCTCTGACTGTGTTTATGCTGCCCTGCCCGCGAGACATACTGTACAAGTCCTGTTAATAATAGACTTTAATATGATCAGACCGTGTATTATACGTTATTTCATTTGTTAGCTAATAAACGGTGAAAATCACTCAATGGTGCATTTCTCTTTTTCTTTCTCTAAGCATCAACCCGTCCATTCCACAAATGAGACACCACACGTGCTTTTGAGGAAATGTCCTTTACTGAGCCATTGAATGTGGATATTTTGGACACACTACAGTTTTGGGCGGGGGTGGGGGGCAGCTGTACCCCCCAGCGGGTTAATACAGTCACCAGCAGCAAATCAGAAAAATGCCGGCCGACTTTATTCCTACTTACAGCAGACAAAACACACGCTAAACAATGGGAAAAGCTCTGTACACTTACTATAATTACAATTAAAATGCCGATAAATGTCCTGGGTATGCCCCCCCACCCCACATTATAAAGAGCTTCTCCCCAGGCAAAAGGGCATCCCTTGATAGGACTTTAAAATGTTCCTGCCCAGAAAAGTCAGCCCCTTGACATTACAATAAATAGTGGACATAACCTACAAACATTACTGTACAGGACGGTAAGGGGTGGAGGGTGGGGCACACAGAGGACTGGGAACAGAGAGAACCAGCCCCGTCCCTTTTAAAAGCGATGCTGTGTGCACCACATGGCGGGAGCAGCCCTTCCCCGTTTCCCAGGCCCGTGCCCTCCTACCTAAGAGGCGCAGTTTCTCCAGAACTGCCAGTCCAATTACCTGCTACTTCATCAGCACTGAGAGGCTAATTACAGCCTGATGGCTGTCGGAGACCACATCGGGGGGGGGGGGGCTTCTTCGTCGTTATGGAGACAGACAGGCGGCATGCACTGGCACGTGTGAAGCAATGCTGCTATCTACACTGGCACCCCCTGCAGGGCGGTGAGGGTGGTGCAGAGAGGAGGATGGCGCTTTCAATGGCGTCACGGTGCAGCAGGGCGGCTTACCCGCAGCACCCGCGTCGCATGGCCACAGCCGACAGGCCCGTTCAGGCAGTGGAATAGGCGGCCTCGTCCGAGTCGGGGTCCTTGGTGCTCTCCTCCCCGCTGCTGGGCGATAAGCAGCTCAGGTCGGTCACGCCCGACTCCTGGTCGCTGTTGGCCGAGAGGTCGGGGTCGGAGTGCTTCAAGTGGCTCTCCGACTCCCCCTGGAGGCAAGTCTGTGCGCCGCAGGGGGAGCCGGATGCCACGCCGCGCTCATCCACTGTTTTCATCGTGGGCCCCACCTTCGTCGCCAGGATCAGATTGGCTATTTTCTGAGAGTGGGGGAGGAGGGAGAGGGGTTAGGGGCTATGCTGCCCGAGAGGGTAAGCCAGCAAACGCACTCTGATTGGCCCCTTTTTAGACACGCCCATATCTGCTCAGGCTTCACAAGGCTTTATGAAAGTCAGGGCTGTGCTCTCCAAACATGCTCGTGGACAGCTGTACTGCTCTGTGATCTACTGCTACATCGCAAGGAGAACCAGCACATCGCTTTTAAGTGATCAGCTCCGCTGGAATTCTCAAATATGTGCAATTAAGAACCTCCGGTTTAACTGGATGTCAGCTAGGGGGCACTGTCTAGAAAGGGGCGTCTCGCTGCCATGGGCCGTGTCTGCTTGTGCCTTGTTCGCTGCCGGGCCGGGCCGTCCCCCGCGGTACCTCCTGCTGGGCGCTCAGCTCCGCCTCCAACTGCTGGGACTCCTCCCTGACAGCGGTCAGGACATCCGTCACCGAGGGGGGAGGGTGCTGCCTCCCCGGGTCCGAGCGGCAGTACATGCCCCTCCAGAACCTGGGGCACACCGGAAGTGCACCACATCAGTGACAGTACCCCCCCCCCCACCTCTTCCCCTGAAATTACAGCCTCACCCCACCACCACCCACCTGCTCCCAGATTTATCAAATATGCTAAACAGATCTGCCTAAAGACACCAAAATGCTTCAGTGGTGGCTGTCATCCCTACTTGAAACAGTAGGGGGCAGTGTTGGGCCTCAGCATGCCCTGCGTCTGGCTGTGGTCAGGGCGGTACAGGGGGTTGGTGTAGTCTGCCCGCTTCTTCCAGAGATGCCACCACACCGAGTGGGTCTTTTCCCTGAGTCTGTAAATAAGCGAAATGCGTCTCGAACCCAGAACCTTTTGGTCGACTGAAATAGCAACGTATGGACCGGCTCCCAGCCCGGCACCCACCGGAGGTCCAGGCGCTCCTTCTGGCAGTTGCCCAGGAAGTTGCCGTACTGGCAGGAGTAGACCTGGTCATGGAGGTGCAGCAGGAAGCGCTCGTTGTACTCGAAGGCACAGGGGAACTGCAGCGAGAGCTGCCAGACGCACTCCAGGAACTGGTCCATCACCGGGGAGACCTCCCGGGGGTCACCGTCCACGTGGCTGTACCTGTGCCAGGGCAGAGTATCCGGGACCTGAGATGGCCAACTGTGGGAGGGCAGCTCTGCCTTTCTATCTGAGGTTTTACCATGTAAATGACGGTAAATAGAGGAGGCACTTTTCTTAAAAAACACAGCCTTCAGATAGATACCCGGCTCTCATCCCCGCAGGCCACTCTATGCTCAGTCTCTGTCACATTTTTTTAAACTGCTAATTTTTCAAGAAATTCACTGAATTGGCGGCAGTTTGCTTCTGGCATTTAGCATAAGACAGTCACGTGACAGGCCTAGTCACATGGTGCGGCTCAGAGAAGGCCCACCCCCACGGCCAAAGCAGACCGGGGGCCACGCACTCACCTGTGGGAAAACTTGTGCCCGAATGACACCCAATCCCGCTCGATGAGAACCTGAACACAGGGCAGAGACATGTTTTTATTCACTCATGCTCAGAAGTGGCCACTTAGCACAGCTCAGGAAGGATACCTAGGCAGTCAAACACGCACCATGCACAGTCAGCCGTGGGCACCTCAGCACTGCGGTCACTTATAAGGTCGCCAAGGCCCACTAGTCGAGTCTGAGATGCAATCTACATGCGTGTCCTGAATGTGTCCCTATGAAGCATGTGCTGACTGCCTGCTCTCAGAGGCTATGGCTGACCGCCCCCCCACTGATGACAAGATCAGTCCCACACGGGGCTACGTGTCAAAAAGAAAGTCTGTTTACTGAAACACTGCTGAGACATGCAAATCGCGTGGCGTGGGCGTCTGCCAGTCACGACGGGCCCTCGGAAGAGCCCGCCCACTTTGATCCACCTCCCTGTGTCTGTATGCGCTAGATGTTCAGTCACACGCTCCACGATGGATATGTGGTTTAGGCAGGGTTGCCAGCTTTGGTCAGCCGAGTGAGATTATTAATCCAAGATAAGTGCACACACATGCACACGCATTGACATGTATGTAACATGTCTTATTACCTTGTAAATAGCCTGTAGGGTTTGCGAACTACCCCAACACTTTTGACGTAGCTAATTCCGGTTAATAACGGAGTGATATAGATTTCTCTATAGAAGATTTCTCGCGTGAGAGTCTGAAAGCATGAGTGTCACGCCAGATGCGTGAGGTTTAGCCACCCGGGTTTAAAAGGCATCAGGCTGTTACCATGAGGCCTTTCAGGGTGCGGTAGTAGGGGTCCAGGAGCACACTGGCCACAGAGCAGGCCTGGGCGGTCCGGTCCCAGCCGTCGGAGCAGTGGACCAGCACGCTGGCGCCCTCTTCTGCCACTGCCTGCCGGCACAAACACAGGAATGTAAACACATGGCTAATCTCTCATGGCTAATCTCTCGGTAATACTGATCTTCCATGTCCATGTGCAATGCACCCCCCCCGGTCACCTTGGTGATGAAGACACCAGCATCCAGGATTCCTTTGATGTGCTTCAGCCAGCCAGAGCTCTCCAAGCCCCAGAGGAACTCTGCCATTGAGGGTGACTTCAGCTCGCACACTGCGGACACACAGAGGCCCGGTCTTCATGCTGCCCCTACACATAAGCGGCTGTAGGCTCCGCCTCCCCTCATTTGGCTTTGGGGAAGACGGACACTGGATTCTGCTCTGCTAGCTGCACTCTGACCAAGAAACTGGCCCGGCTGCTTCTTACTTTTGCAGGATCAAATTTAATATCTACACAAGCACCAGCCAGGAATGAAAAAAGTACCAAAAAAAAAAAATAGCAGCTGAGCAGTAGAGCCGAGAGGCACCTTCATCGCTCATCGGTGGTTATCGGGCACATCACCGTGTCAGCGGGAAAAGCCGAGCTTAGTGAGCGAAGAGCAGCGCCAGTACCTTCCAGCATCTTCTGCTGACTGCTCCGCATGACGTGGATGTTCTCGATGCTGAGGAAGTGAAACTTGATGTTGGCGTAGTTATCCTCACTCTCGTAGCCCTTTCCGGCAGCCCGGTTCGCCATGGCATTTAGCTGAAGGGGAAGACAAAACAAGGAACGTGCGCCGTCAGCCAGCAGGGGCCAGCGCCGCCCCAGACACCGGCCCATACGCACAGCCCTCCCCCCCGGAATTGGCTCACCTTTGGCCGGGTGTCCACCACATACATGAAGGGGCTGCCGGGGTTGGAGCTGCTGATAGCCTGTAGCATCTGCTCATCCTCCAGGCAGCGAGCGCTGAAGCCCGAGAGCGGCTGGCTGCTGCGGCAGATGGCGGCCTACGCAGAGCAAAGGAGACAGTGGCGCACGTGCACTTTAGCATACCATTAGCTGCTGCACCAGGGCTAACAAGCTAACCAGCTAGCTGTTAAAGTTCCAAACAGTTAACAAGCTAAAAAACACGCTAAAATGCTAGCATCTTTAGCTGCTGCTTTACAAGCTGAAGGATAGCTACACATCGCTTTGCCAACAGAGCTGAAGGAGCATAGAGGCTATATAGCATGGAAGATATACTAGCATGCTAGCAGCCAGGGGTGTTGCTACAGTGTAAAGGCTAGCCCCACAGGCTAGTTCTGTAGGAGGACTTGCTCACGTTGTTGTCTCGGTGGTAGTACGTCAGAGCTGGAAGGCGTCCCCTACTACGGAACCTGGCACTGCCGAGCACGACGGGAAGTGTGGCCGACTTGGGGACGTACAGCTCGCCGGGGTAAGTGTCGCACACCTGGGCAAAGGGACGAGAGACAGCCCGAGCTAAAGACAACATTGGCCTTTAGGGGGCGCTGTGGAGTAGCTGCAGTAGGTTTATAACCAACAGTTCGGCAGGTCAGCGTTACCGTGCTAAACTGGTCAGTACATCAGGGCATCGGCGTGACGTGAAGCAGGAAATGTCCGTTAAAAGCACCAACATGCTCAAAGACGTAGATCTGAATATGGACGGTACTGTGGGAGGATGTGTGTTTGTGGGGGGGGGGTGGTTTATGGCTATTTTTGACCCCCCACCAGTTCTGAAACCAAATGAACATCCTTAAACACAGTGCTGCTGTGGAACTGAAATGGACAAGCATGCAAAATAATCCACAAGCCTATAACCACCATGTAAAATATGAGCTGAGTAAGCACAGAGCAGGAGCAGAGTAGGAGCAGAGTAAGCTACAGCACGGACGCACCCTGTAGTCCCGGTTGGCTGTGCTGAGCTGCCAGAGGCCATTGGGAAGCCCCATGCGGCCAAATTCCGCTTTGAGGTCAATGAAGTTCCAGGATTCTTCTCTAGCCTCTGCGTCCAGATTGGGGTTGAAGGAGAAGCAAAAGAGCTCGGTGTATCTCTCTGCAAACGGAAGAGGCAGAGGGGCAGCGTGAGGCTTCGAGGCGGCGCTGAACGCAAGGCGAAGAGCTGCCATACTGGTGGTGCTCAGGTGCTCAGCCAGGGGCCCCCACTGTTGTACACCTGAGCCAGCTGCTCGTCTGGAATCGCTCCAGGAAGTGTCCAGCATAACAGGTAAGAAGAACAACATGTAAATAATTCAGGTGCGGCTCCTCACCCGGTCTCGAGAGGCGCGTCAGCAGGGCATGGACGTCCTGGCAGTCCCGCTCTTGGGGGATGACAAACTGGATAACCTGGAAGTTCTTGCAGCGAAGAAGAAGTGGGCAGCCTGTTGGCGTGGCGGGCAGCTTCTCCACAGCATACACCAAGCTGTGCAGCACCTGCAGGGCCAGGGAGCCAGAGCCGAGGGCCCCACGGGGGAGCACAGTGCATACACAGCACAGAGTCATACACAGCACAGTGTATGAGAGCGAGGAGCAGCATCTCTTAGTTTGGGAAAGACCACATCTCATCAGCTAATGCAGTGTTTCTGATCCCTGTCCTCGGGGAACACTGGACAGTCCACGTTCTTGCTCCTTCCCAGCTCCCAGCTAATCAGGAACATCGAATACTAGGTACAGGCGAGCTGGGAGCTGAGAGGAAGCAAAATCAAGGATTGTCCGGAGTTCCCCGAGGACTGGGCTGGGAAACACTGAGCTAATGAATGATAATGATACTGGTAATGAAGTGGTGAAATATCTCTCCAGGTAACAGAGTTAGTACGGAGTACAGAGGGTTTTATTGTCATATGCAAAGAGAACAAGCAGTTTCGCTATACAATGAGATTCTGACTTTGGACTTGCTCCTTTCACCACAGAAAACAGAATAAGAATATAAATTAACATAAATACAAATAAACTGGATTTTAGGGCCAGTAGTGCTGAGAACTGGACGTGTTTGCCTAGATTTGTCTATATGTGCCATATTGTTTTTATTTCCTAAAAAAACACCATTATTTCTTCATAGGTTATATGTCCCTTTACACTTGGCAGAACCACAGGGAAGTTGGACCAAAGGTTACGGCCAGAACCTTCACTCACCCAGGTTTCTCTATGCCGCTCAGCATCATGCTCCACGAAGATGGAGTGGGTGGCCGTCAGGTAGAGGGTTCCCAGGCTGGGCTTGCGGGCTGACGCCCTATCAATCAGGCTGACATTCTCCACCTGCGGACACGCAGGGGCCCTAACACTTACGGCATGCCTGGACACAACCCTGTGCTGTTCGCATCCATGTAACAGGCAAAAAAATGACATCATAACCGGCTCATGTAATGCAGCTACTCCGGCGAAAGCTAGCGACACCCTTACAGATCGGCAGCTGGCTGTCATGTTAATACAATGCCGCTTTACAATTCAGCGTTTTGCAGAGGCCTTCTGCAATGGAGGGGCCATGCTACACGCCCCGGGCTGCATCCGTCCGGACAGATCAGGTTTTCGGCAGGAGCAGAGGATGAGGAGGAAAGCTACGTGCATGCGTGTCTGAGTCTGGGCTCCGAACCGGGCTACACCTTACGTTCGCTATGTTATTACACTCAGCTGGGATAAGGATGTAAAAAAAAAAACATTTTGTGACGTCAGCTAATATCATACAACGCACTCACATACATTATATAACATGTTACTATATAACACCACAAACGCGTGCTTATATTTGTACGACGCGGAGCCGCGCCTGTCCCGCTATGATCAGCCCAAACGGTGAGTTGGTACGGCGGCTCCGGCATGACGCCCTGAAAAGCACCTCTGCAGCCGTCGGGGAGCCCGATCAGCGCCGCGGTCCGCTTACCTTCGGCGTCCTGATGTGCTCCATCGGAATAAACGGGCGGGCGAAGCGATGTCTGCCAAGGATCACATCGAGCCGACGGGCCGACGGAGAGCGGAGAGGCGCCGACGAGCTGCGCGAAGGATGGATGGATGGATGGATGGAGCCGGATGCGAAGTCAAGCCATGGATGCGGGGTGCGGGATGCTGCAGGGAGCTGCGGGCAAATAAGCGCGCTGCCAGGCCGGCCCTGGGGAGAGTGACACTCAATCCCGGCCACCCATGCCGCTCACAGAACGTTTGTTTCGCGTACAATTATTTTTATGCAAATATGCCGATCTTTATCAGTATCAATCGCGCTCTCCCGTTAATACTATAGAAGCCGATATCGCCTTTGCGTCACCGGCATCTTAGCTGCTACGTGTCGCCGTGACGTCAGCCTCGTCTATGAATATATATTTATTGTAATTAGCTCACCTTTAAAATCCGGATTTGTGAACTGTAGTTCGATGTTTTGCATTCTACCTATTATGTAGGATTCTATCTAGGTATAATAATGTAATAATAATAATGTTAGTAATATTTAATGTAAGTACTTTGTGTCAGTTTGTGTTTTATTATTTTTCAGATTTTTCCGGCTTAATATGCAACTGCAGTGTTTTATATAGATTCATATATTCTGTTGCAGGTCCGTTTTATATTCATGTTCAGTTTTATTCGCAACCATTTGCACGTCAAGAGAAATAAAACGTACTTTCCCCTGATTTCGTTTTATACTGTATGGAAATATGTGGGTTCGTCACATAAACGTGGATGACCGCCAGAAGACCAGATTTTTAGTATAAGTGGAACGCAGATAACACAAAAATACCCCTAATGGATGTGAACTATAAACTATAAATCACTGGGTGCGTTTGACTTCATGCAGCCGCTTACAGCGCTGGCTTAAAGCGATGCATTCTGATAATTTCTGATTGGCCAAAAACTAACCATCATGAAAGACCAGAATGCATCGCTTTAAGCCAGCGCTATAAGAGGCTACATGAAGATCCCACCCACTATCCACCCGATTTGCGTGTGAATACATTCCATTGGTTAGCGACGCGTTGCTTTTCCCTTCGCTTTGGTGGCCATGCATCTCGCTGACGTTAGCCGGTCACGTGTGACAGATGGGCCAATAATAGGGCCGTGAGTGGCGACGGCAGAGAGTAATTCACCTCGCCTTTAATTAAGCACATTTAAAGGGGCACTTCATCGAGCTGTGTTTTTATGTCGTCTCTCCAGAGGACAGAGAGCCGAGTGGCTCCCCGTTGTGTGGTGTTATCTATGCCAGCCGCTTTTGTGCCGGACTTATAAAGCTAAAGACCGGCGGCCGCTGGACCTCCACAGTAACTTGGCAGCGTCGGACTATTCTGAGGACACGGTCTCCAAATATGTCATCGGTGTCTCAAGAGACAAAAATTGCCCCTCCGGTTTTCAAGGTCAAATTGGCTTCTGATCACCAGAGTAAAGTTAGTAGTGGGTTCGATATTCGCCAGACATTCACAGATCTGATTTTACTCCATTAAAACATTACAAAACAAAGTAAATTTCACATTCACAAATTCGTGTGGGTTTGTGAAATCACATGCACACCTTGGTTTTTCAATTATTATATCCAGTAAATTGTGAAAAAGCAAAATAATGCAGCTCCTGGTGTGAATTAACGTGTCCGCTTGGGTTTTGACGGTCCGCGACGTTTCAAAATAAAAGTTCCAAATGTAAAAAAGGGTTCTCTCAACAAACTATTACTACAAAAAACATTTTCAAACGCTATTCCAATGTAGTACATACAAGAAATGACAAGCACATACATGGCCCACCCACACTCGTGAAACTGTAAATTGTGGTAAAACTGACTGTTTGCAGTGAAACCATTATTTACAGTTTCACGAGTCTTCTGACCACCACTGATACGCTTATTTAGGACTTGAACCACGTACGAGACACCAGGCCGGTCCTGCAGCGCGGCCGGTGGGGACAGCGACCCCAAGGGCTCTCTGGGGGCCGCACCGAAACGCGAAACCTTCCGGCCGCAGCTCGCGTTCTCTCCTCAGGCGCACATTGTCATTACTCCCGCAATGGGCTTCAGGCTTCTACCCTCGGACAAACCGCGAAATGGTGCGTATTCTCTCTGGAAACCGTATGAAACCATCTGGTCATTTTCCCAACGATACATCAGCATGCATATTTTATGTAAAAAAAAAAAAAAAAGTTTCCTTGTAACCTGAGGAATCTCATTCACGGTCGAATACTTAACGATAAGTCATTCTGGAAAGATGGTGAGAATGAATCAGACTGTCAAATGACCACAGAAAGGAAGTCTTTACATGGTTTCACATATTTATTTCTTTGGTCACATTTCACACTTCCCCTCCTCCTCCTCAGTCATGCATGAAACATTCTCAAAGCATACAGCAATCAGCCATTCCCCAGTTCTGGTGGGGTCAGTACTCACCAGCACCGCAAGTCAAGGGAATAGTGAAATATTTAGTGCATCCACCACATAGGGGTGAGACACTTTCTATTCAAGGGCAGTGTAAACCCCAAAAATGAGATTATGGATGAGGAGGATGAGGCTTTAGTAGAATAATTTCAAGAGATTCTAGAAAGATCTACAGATGACGTACTCTCCCATTACAAGAAGGTCCTTGTAAGAACCTGAGCAGACCACAGCCATACAACTCAGGACTGTGTTCAGGCTAATGCAATACAGGCTGATATTCCTCTGACCAAGAACCCAGTGCAAAGGCAGAACACCTAAGAAGGCAATATCTGCACTCCTGGGAACCAACAGCCACAGCTTGGGGGGGGGGTTAGTAACGGGCCAGATTACATTTTTCCTTTATTTCAAAAATAAAAAGGGTAACAAGGGTTTAAAAAAAAAAAAAAAAAAAAAAAAAAACACACACTCAGGGAGCAATACTGAAATCTCCAACATGTAGAAAACAAGAACAGGGAGCACACATTTTACAGTTCTTATGGCGCTCAGTGGACCTTCATACAGTTCTGATCAGGCAGGATAAAAGGATGCAGGATACTGCCACTGCATTTCTGCCATCTGGCCACTGGAGGGAGCTTCAGTCCTCAGAAGTGCAACAATGTCTTGTGTTGCAGTCATTCAGAGACTGCAGCAGAAACGGTCCCTTTTATATCCAGGCTGGGCTTAGGTGCGCCCCCCAGTGGTGTTATCTGGGTGAGTACACAGAGCTGTCGGGCGATAGCAGGGGCGACGATGGAGAGGGCTTGCGGGAGCTACCCAGATCCCCATTCTGCAGCTTCCAGAGCAGCTCCTCGTTCTCCATGGAGAGCCGCTTGTTCACACTGGACTCCTTCTGTAGGATCTGCTGCAGGGTGGCCTGTTCCGTGGACAGCTGCCTGCAGATCAGAGCGCAGTGTCAGCGCATGCCGCTGACACTCTGCCAGAGAAGCAAGCAGCCAGTCCGACAAGTTTACTACATCCATCTGATGCTTTTATCCAACGCGATTTATGGTAAAGGAACAGGTTACAATTTGTGCGTGCTCCCTGGGAATCGAACCCGCAACCGTTTGCATTGTTAGTATAATGCTCCAACTTTAGCTGGATTTATTCATAAACCGGCCATGATGCTGTGTCACTGGTTACCAAGCAGTAATTGAACGTTCTGAGCCTGTTCCATACCAGGTTTAACCGCGAGAGCCACTCTGAGGCAGCATGTTGAGCCCAGCCTCATGAAACCACCACACGATCTATGAGTTTCCCCAAGGTGCCCATCACAAGTTCTCATCTTCAGAAAAGCACATTTGCATAAATGGAAAGAATCCAATTACGCATCTGGTACGTATCAGGGCTGTAGGCACGTCTGAAATGACCGGAGTCCCCTCTTTCCTGAGGATGCGGTCAGGGATTCTTGCCGCTAGTGTAGTCTAAACCCAGCCCGATTTCTCTGCATGCGGGACTCTCAAAGCAAGCAAGTGTAACCCGGGCTGCACAGGTGAGGTGAGGGAGACCCTGGTTCAGAACAATGGATTCCAGGGGAAACCCTGCTGTCGTCTGCCAGACAGGAATTTGCTCCGCCCATGTTTAATAGCTGCCAACTGTTTGAGCCCAAGCAGAGATCACACGGCTCAAACGAGTGTGAATGCGTGACGTGCACACAAACACGCAGCCTGCAGCCAGTGCTGCGTTACCTTGACAATGCTGCGTGTTTGTCCATCCGAACCCGAAAGTCCTCATTCTCCTGCCGAGTCTTCTTCAGGGCTTCCTCCAGTTTCACATTGGCCTCAATCTGCCACACACAATCAAAGCTTTCAGCCACTATACATGCAGCAGAATCTGCAGTCATCTCCATTCTGTTGGACCTGAAGGCAGTACGTCCTCTGCAAGTGCGCCCAGAGTATGGCACCCCTCCCTCCCCCCCTGCAAGAGCACAGCACCCTCTGCATTAGTGTTCAGATCTGCTCGTGCTGTACACTGCACAAGCACCTCCCCCTAGTTTCCATAACATGCACGAGAGCATGTTGAGACAGCACAGCCGAGCGGCCTGCCGCAGCAGGGGACCCGGAGCTAGGCCTCCCCGAAGTCGGCCGGCCTGCCTCACCAGCTTGTCCATCTGCATCAGCTTCTTGTCCTGCTGGTGGAGCTGCTTGTTCTTGATATCCAGCACCACCTTGAGACTCTCCAGCTCCTGCTCCAGGTACAAGGTGTGGGAATCCTTCTACAAAGCAGGATGTTCGGCTCCAGTTAGACAAGTGCGATGTGCCACGAGTCCAGCTGGCAGCGGCCTTGCTTAGCCATCATTCTCTGAGGAATGCCGTGACAAGCTCACAGACCGGTCTCCAGACAGCCCTGGCTCACCATCTCACCGGGGGGCCCCCATTAGCACAGTTACCTGATTTTTCTCGGCCAGCTTCCTCCTACTGTCCTCCTGAGTCTTCAGCTTCTCATTGAGGGCACTGTTCTCCACCATCAGGCACTCAATCTGCTCCTAGAAGGAGAGGCTCTGTAAAGCACGGCACCCCCTAGCAGCGCTGACAGCGCAGTGCAGTGGTGCGGTGGCGGTTGGCTTACGCGCAGCGTCTGGCTCAGCACCTGCATGTCTTGCTGATGCGTCCTCCTGTCTTCTGTGAGGCAGAGGAACGGAGGCCGGTCAGCACAGCACAGAGGCGGAAGGCCTCTCGCCTGGCAGAGAGACACACCCACCTTCCAGTAAGGACTCGTAGTGCTGGGTGAGCTTCTCCACAGCCCCCGCATGGCTGGCCTCCATCTTGCTTTTCAGTGCCTCCATCTGTAAAGGGAGTGCAGGAGTCAAAGGAACAGCCAGCAGGGGGTGCAGCGGCTGCAGCTTCATACTTCAGTAGGGAAAATCTACTTCTGCTCAGAAATGAAAGACAGCCTCAAACCAGCCTCAGTGGTAGACATTCTTTTGGTCCCCATAAGGATAACTTCAAATTTTATAAAAATCTGTGTCTGCAACCAAAAAACAACAAAAAAAATGCCAAAGTTTCATTTTGTTTGGTCACTTATGGTTAAGGTTAGGGCTGGGTAGGATCAGGGTTATACCCATAGGAATGAATGAATGAATGAAGTGTCCCCATAAAGATAGGAATACATGGCTGTGTGTGTGTAAGGGGGGAGGGGGGGGGGGGGGGGGGGGGGGGGGGCGCCACCCCCGGCTTCAGGGGCGCCCCGGGG
>JAODKM010000048.1:11077015-11107914 GCA_026780845.1 Petrocephalus sullivani | reverse complement strand
AGCGGTCCCGGTTCCTGGCGCTCGCCGCCTGCTCCGGCGTGGACGCGAAGGGCCCGGTCCGCTCCACCTCCTTACTCAGGCCCCAGCCAGGGTCTCGCCTGTGGGAAGCCACCCCTCGCTTGTTCTTTGTGGCTGGAGCCTCATCTGCCTGCTTGGGGAATGCTGAGCTCAGACTAGAGGAGGAGCAGCGCCTCTTGGCGTGATCCGGCCCGCCAGCTCTTGGCCGGCCAGTGGCAGCTGGAGAGGCAGGAGGCGGCTTCTTAAGGTCTGTAACAGACGGCACAACAGTAGCTTTTATGGACACGCTGCCCGACAGCCCGGCTGCGACTGGCTTTGCCATTGTTCTGAGCTTCGCAATCTTGTGGTCCGGCAGCTTAGGCAACATCCGTGAGTCAAGCCTAGTTAGTCTGCTCTGGGCAGACCCTGGCACCCTGGAGCCCCTGGCTGGATTTAGTGGCGTCCCGCTCTGCAGCCCTCTGGGCTCCAGGGCCGGGCTGCCGGACCCGGCTTGGCTGATCTGTGACCGGTGCTCGGAGGGCGGGATGCAGAAGGTGTTGTAGCAGGACTCTGACGCAGGGGTAGAGGTTTGAGTATTGCAGCTGGAGTCGGAGTTTGGGTCAAAAATGATGGTCTCGGCAAACAAGACCTCTGACAAGCTGCCACGAGGCTGTGAGGAGCTGCTCGCTGCGCCGAAGTCAGGACTGCAATCCTCCCTGCTCTCAACTGGCATCTTGGAGGGACGTTCATTCGCAGGAGAGCTCCTGAGGGTTTCCTGTTGCCTACAGGATTCCACGTCTCTAAGGACATCGCAGACATGCGACTTATGTAGAAGGCCCTTGCAGATGTCAGGTGCCTCCGAGGACGTCCCCAGCTGCAGGACTCCGGACGAGCAGCAGGCGGACAGGCCCAGCAGGGAGTGGCTGAGCTGCTTGCCGGAGTCACTGAGGGTCAGGCTACTCCTCTGCATCACCACATCTCCAGAACTCGTGGACTTGAAAGAGTCAATATGGGCCTCACATGATCTCTCCTTACACGAGTTGGACCATGATCCTGCCTCCTCATTCGGGGCATGGTCTAGCAGGCACTGTGTGCTTCCTTCGGCGTAACCACGACTGCTAAACTCAAGAACGCGACTCTGGTTACCGTTACAAGCTTCAAGATCAGCATTCAGGGAAGTGATGTTGTTCTTGCATGGCACATGAGGGCCTGAGGACATTGCAGCAGATCCCAGTGCACCCCTATCACCCGGCCCGGAGAGGAGCAGTGGTTCTCGCCCAGCTTCCTCTCCACACTCCAACATTTCTACATCGAGAGGGCTGGTTGGGATGCCTTCACTCAGGCTGCTGATGCTCCTCAAGGAGTCTGACATCTCCTCACATGACATGGGGTCACCGTTTGGTTTGGCGTTGCTCAGTGGCAGGTGCATGTCTTTGCATGGGACCACAATCATCGCGCCATCACCATGGTTATGCTCACACATTTTTGCTGAGTGGTGCCAGCGGGCAAACCTCTGCCCACAGTCCTGCTTGGTTTTGTTTGAAGGTCTGCTTTATGGATATCCACTTGGCTGCAGGGCTGGGGGGGAGACCACACACACACCATGAATACAGCTTCCCCCCCCAACTCACAATCAGAGTCGATCAGACCTGACCTTCCCTAGGAAAGCTTGGCCTAGCGACTGTCACACACACAGTCATGCACTTAAAGCTGCTCTTCTGACGTAACCCAGGAGCAGTCAGCAAATTTATGACCAGGGGATGGCAGCCTATCACACCAACACAGGCCAGCATGTGGGTGTCATGAGTCAACACTGTCCTAATGTCAGGAGGACCGAACTACATACGACAAACTTATGCTACTTAAATTATGGACTTTTTTTTTTTTTTTTAAACAACATTCCATTATGTATACAGGTTGCATCCCCAAATCAGGAACTGCTGTGTGAAGCCCACTCGATGAAAATCGGCATGTAAACAACCTGTAATTAAAGCTGCGCAATGTCAATAAAGTCTGCGGTGATTTCTATGGAGTGCCTTGCCTCTGGCAAACAGTACTTTGATTCATAAACATACAGAGAGCTGTGAAAGCTCACCATTAAGCCATACCAGGCTTACCAAGACGATTCATCCCTTTAATCAAACAAGACGGCCGTGACGAACACTGGGGCCAGTGAAGGAGGGCCCCCCTGGGGAAAGCCTTTCCTATCCCGGCAACACCACACAGTAACAGCGATGGCAACAAGACTGAAGCACTGATTCTCCGGGGCGCAACTAGGAGGAGCGTTTTCTATCCTGGCAACACCACACTGTAACAGTGAGGGTAACGAAACTGAAACATTAAATCCCCAAGGCGCAGATGGGAGGGGCCTCTTCTATCCCGGCAACACCACACTAACAGTGAGGGTAACGAGACAAACATTAAATCCCCGAGGCACAGATGGTAGGGGCTGTCATGGCCGCACTGTCGGGTTACAGTCTGCTAGTTACGTACATGCCAGCTGTGGCACGCGAGCATGATACCCACGATGAATTCGTAATGAGGCTTATGAGACACCAAGCGCACATCAATGATGCAGGAGGTGAGGTCAGGCAAGGTGGGGGCAGCTCCTTCCCTCTCAGTAGCGAGCCTAACAGTTACAGAGTGTGATAAAACGCACAACTACCAGATCTGCAACAAGGATCCAGCGTTCTGGGGGAGGGAGGCGGCACGAGGCTGAGAGCGTCTTTGCC
Source organism: Petrocephalus sullivani (assembly GCA_026780845.1). Classification (NCBI taxonomy): domain Eukaryota; kingdom Metazoa; phylum Chordata; class Actinopteri; order Osteoglossiformes; family Mormyridae; genus Petrocephalus; species Petrocephalus sullivani. The sequence continues at coordinate 11,105,185 of JAODKM010000048.1, read as the reverse complement.
TTTATGCAGCTGGATTAGAAATTCACACAGAAGCACCATCTACTGCCACCCACTGGCAACAGGCAGCATGACAAATGTGACCCAGTCTCCACGTATGCCAAGCACACGCTAACAGAACAGGCAGCCCCGACGTGGCTGACAGGCTCAAATCCATGCAAAGGAAAAAAACATGACAAAAGCTGCCGACCAAGTGCAACCAGGAAGAGGAATTCCAATTAATCTCCGGGGGGTGCCACTGAATATCTAAGGAGCTGGGAACTGACGTTAACTAAAAACTCCACAAGACTAACTCAAGGGAGGCTGGGGCGGGGGGGACTTTACTGTACTCATGCTTGCACAAGCAGGTAGATATGAACATGACACTATAACCCATTTATAATGCAGCCAAACAGTACAAACACCGGGGGGCTGGACATATTAAGCTGCTATAAACAGACTGTTCTTCCCAAGTTGGAATTCAAGATTCCAGGTGAGGTGAGGCCCTCATTTCCTGCCACAGGCTGTCAGTTGCCCCGGGATTACCTAACCCGTGTGAATTTGGTGCCCCACATTTCGGTCATAAGGCGTACCCGGAAAAGGCTGGGCCCTTACATCCAGGCTGCCTGACCTGCAGGATGAGGGGTATAGGCAGGCAGGCAGAGCCAGAGACTCACTGACATACAGGCTCAGAGGAGATGCTGGTCTGAAGTTAAGCAGTGCTATAAGTGGAGAAAAACAAGTGCTGGCACTTTCCACGCTACTCAGCAGCAGATACTGAGAGGTGCTAGTGCTCTGAAGAGAAAAATAAAAAGGTGCTGGTACTGCGTCACTGGCCCACTTCAGGCACTGAACCTAAAAAAGCAAAAGCATGCTCAGATACACAAACCCAACAGAAAGGGCCGGCTGGGTTCCTCCCCATTTAGAAGCCATAGCTGATGAGAGCTCAGCAGGCAGGCAAAATTTAAACAAACCACGGGTTCGGGATCCCTGGCTTTGGGCTTTAGGGAACCCATTGGATCAGAAGCTTCAGGAGGGCACCTGGCACTGGACCCCAGAGGCTGATCTCACTGCCTGCATCAGCAATTGGGCCCAAACCAGCCTGGAGAGATCCCAGAGACGCCGTCAGGCTTGCAAAGGCTCCAGCAAACCACAGAATGATTTAAGGATTAGGCTGCGCTTACACAGACCACTGCAGTTTGGATTCTGAGACGTAAGCTTTCCGGAACCTCACTCGGAAAGCTGCGGCAAGCTGAAGTCCACGAAGCAGGGAAGGCAGGCGTTAATGGTGCCGAAAAAGTAGACTAACCGACAAAATAAGGAGCCGGAGCCGCCGGATCTCAGTCAGCAGACAGGTGGTGCGGCGGTACCTGCCAATTCACAGCACGGCCTAGTGGCCACCACTTATGCCGAAGCAGCCAGCCACCAGACATGCACTTACCGGGCCACAGAGAACTCGGATGCCGGGCCGCAGCTGGACGAGCACACCCAGCACGGCTCGGCACACTCCGGTTGCACTCCAAGACACACCGGTCACAAACTCACCCCCAGACTGAGTTCTGCGGGGCAGAGGCACCGGTACCAAGGATGCTTGCGTCTGCACAGCAGACGGTTACAATCTGCACGAGGCACGTCTGCTAGCGGCGATCAGCCCGTTCCGCCAGCCAGCTACCGCGGTCCAAGGTCCAGCGGAGCCCGGCTTTCTGCAGGGCTGAGCAGAACAAACAGTCACCTGATCCGGGGCAGGCAGCTAGTGGGAGTGGCCTGGAGCCATCACGTCAAATCAGCATTCACCGTCGCTAAGCAGCAGGGAACAGCCCCCCCCGGCCCTTTCTCTAATGGGACAGTGGAGCAGTCAGCAGTGCGGCTCAGCCTGGAAGGTGACCAGGATACAGGGGAACACTGCAGGCAGAACTAAGAGAACAGAGAAGATTCATTTAGCCCTGGAAAACCAGAAAAGTGTAACCCCCCCCCCCCAGCTACAAATTAACCCAGTCTAACCCAAGCAGAGGCCAGCAAACCATGCCCCTGTTCTCACAAAGAGAACCCGCCCCACAACCACCTTTCATTTGCGAATTTAGAAAGGCCATCTTCACTTTTACCAGACAGGCTCAACAAGCAGAAGAGCGGCACCACAGCTTAGAGTCACCCTTGAGGGAATGACGGATGCCGCCGGGAATCTCCCCCCCCCACCGAGTGCGGCTGGCCGGTGCACTGAGAAACATGCACCAAGCTTGGCTCCTGAGAGGACATCTGGGGGAGGCCTGTGGTGGCCCACATCATCAGACACGGACACACAGAGGCACAAATGCGGTTGGCACCGTTACGACCTTCTGAGCCTAAGCGGTACAGCACAGTTTCAGCCATAGCCAGCAAGACCGTGAAAGCTAAACGGGAATGTCACTTCACAGGGAGAGCTAATATTTAACTGCACAAAGGGCTAAAGGGTGAACTCCAAAGGCAGCTGGTAAAGTGTCGGCCACACCGCTACCTACAGGTTACTGAGGATCTAAGGGTCGGCCTGACTCACATGGGCCATAAGATGCCCCCCCGACCAAAGTCTTTTTACTCGTCATCATAATCACAATGCCTGACCTCCATTCCGAAGTGTCACGCCAAACAAAGATGTGGCTTTAATACCCAGTAACTGGAACCAATTCACTGCTGAGTCTGAAGTTAAGTTGAAGCCAGGTCAGCTGACCAAGATGATTAATACTCTTGGCAGTCACTGGGTTAGCGAGCCTAGTGTTCCTCCATCCTGCTCTGAGGGGTCCAGAGCGTACAGCCCTTAGCTTCAAGCGTGTCGTCACGAAGCAGCAAAATGAACGCTAATCAGCAGCTGAGTGTCAGCGGCTATGATCTCCTGCTGGCAAACACTGGGGAAGCTCAAAACCAAAATAATCTATTCTGCTTCTTCGGGACTCTTTGCCCCCTTCAAATAAATTTGTGATGCCAATTACCACTAATGAAGGGTTTCACTGGAGAACTTCGAAGACTAAGAAATGTAATGGTTTCACTGGGGTGGGTCACTGGTACCGAGTCACACTTTAGGGGACGTCAAAGAGGATCATACGGGAGAACTGAATATGACCTGGAGAGGGGACAACATTGAGGTTCAACTGACTCCCTCATTCCACCCCGGAACAATTCTGAACAAAGATCAGAAGCCAGACATGAGAACTCTGCTAGGTGCATGGCCAAAAGCGCTAGCTGATCAAACTAAACATAGCCACACCGGGAAGCAGCTGGAGATTTTCCTCAAACACACAACCTTTGGCATTTGAGTAAGAAAATCTGTCTGACGGTTTTGATTGAGTGCTGCTCAGTGGTGGCGGCAAGAGGGCATGTGCTAGCTAATTAACAGTATTAAAATAAAAACTTTGAGGGAAGAGGGGGGAAAAAAAATGAAATGAAGCAATGTTTAAAGTCTGGAATCCCCAGGTCCAAAGTCCACCACAGGTCAACCTTTCAATGATCAATCACAAAATTCACTGCATTCAAGAACCCACCAGGAAGCAGAAAATGAAGCTGTGACTCAGTCCAGAAGGTCCAGGAGTGGAAGTAGCAGACAGCACCTCACACACCGTAACAACCAGATCAGGCTTGCCTGCAGAACCCGCTTTGCCAAGGGGGAAGGGTAACTACACAGACACCCCCAGCCCGTTGGGTCATGCGCTGGGGTCCGGTTACATGAGATCAGCGCTCTCCCGGGTCCACATTTTTGCTGCCTCCCAGCTCCTTCCTAGACCACCCATATTTTTGCTGCTGCTCGGGGGGGGGATGGTTGGGAAACAGGCAATACACAGCAGAGACAGACATGACCAGGAATAAGAGCATTACTAGAATGTTGTTCTCTCAGGAAGACACCTCCTGCTGCTTACACTGCACCATGCCCATTCCACCAGACATTGGTTCTACATGCCTGAGCCACTGATCCAGAAATAGCCCCTGAAGGTGAACTTGGCAAGGCCACACGTTGCATAAATCTCTCCTCAGCCACTCCCTGCTGCACCTGTAACCGTCAACAGCCTTCAGCACAGATTTAAAAATCTGAGTAACAAAGTTGGTCAAGGCCCCTTTCTGGCAGAGGCCCCTGGGCTTCTGACCAGGAAAGCCCATGCACTAAAGTGGCCCTGGGGGGGCAGCGCCCATCTCAGCCACTTTGAAATGCTCCCTTTGAACAGCATTCAGCATTTGGTCCGAGATAATCAGGGCTGCGGCTCACACACAGGCGCCGGGCAGACAGAGCGCTCGGTGAGTGATTAGTCTGTGATGCAGTGCATTACTGAAACACACTGCCATTAGTCTGTGATGCAGTGCATTACTGAAAAACACTGCCATTAGTCTGTGATGCACTGCATTAAATAAATCTAAAGCAGCAGCACTATGTGGCAGCAAAGGAAGGAGCACATGAAAAGAGAAAAAGCATTTCATGGATCTTTCTGAAAATTCCTAGTAGCACTGTGTAAATGATCTGGGGCATAATTTATTTTGAGACAAATCATAATAAATGTTAAGCAGAGTGACTGAGTGGTTGCACATGAAAGGTCCATCATGGATGAGACAAGTCACACAAAGTTGGGCTGTTTGAAAAGATTTTTCTGGATAGTGGGGCTCTATTCAAACCACAGCCCTCAAGGGCTGAGCCCTGATTTTCCAGCTTTCCTTTACCTGTGAGCCAAGTGCGAAACCTACAGCCAATCAGAATTAATCTAACTACCTGGAAGAACTGAAAATAAGGCCTGGATTTGGAATTGGGGTCCAGATTTGTAAAGTCCCAGGCTACAGACTGTAGAGGACAGGGGTGTGGGAGGAGTAAGGATTAGACAGGAGTGAGGGGGCCATCTGAGGAAAACATTGTCCCTCACCTGCATCCCAAGCACCTAGTTTTTCTTTTGAAAAGTGATAGAAAAGGCTATTATACATAACTGACTAACTTTTACCACCACTTTACTTGAACCTGCATTTAATACAGGTAGGTACTCAAGTGCTGCTAGTATCCAACACGTCAATGCTCGATACACTCAAGTCGTACTTTTATGGGTGACAACTTTTAACAGTCATCTAGACAGCAAGGCATCTCAACTCTTACTAGTGTACAGTTTTCAGGCGCTGTAGCCGCCACTGGACAGCCGCGGACTAACGCAAATCGCTATGAGATGCATCACAAACACATATCCGGGCCTGAAGCCCACCCCAGCGTTTCTCAGCCTTCCCAGGCACGCGGAGCACCCATTCGCCGGGTCGGTTTTGCAATAGTTCAGGCGAGGTGGGGAGGCACTGGTGAGGAAACGCTTCAGTAAGCTATAACCAGCCCTGCGGGTACTTACTGAAGCGGGCGGGTCCGACGGCAGGAAGCAGCGCATCGCTTTGCAGCCTCCTTTATACCTGCGTGACGTCACGCCGCATCCCCACGCCGGCTATGGCCTCACCCTTGTGTCACATGGCTTCTCGGCCCCTACCTAAAACACCGTGTTTCTTTGCCAACCAGAGCTCTGATTCATTAAAACACTTTCTTACTTCTTATTCTTAATGGCGTATGATGCAGGAATCCTGTTCACATTGTTTCCGTTAATAAAAATGTCAGCCTACACTCAACGGTACTTAGGAACTGAAATGTAAATACGAAATACAACAGCAGCAGCCGTGACTAACCATCAGAACGGCCAACTGCCAGTCGCGCGGGTTCGCGCGCTCAGATCCCCGCCCGCGCTGCGCGACCCCGTGCTTCTTGTGTCGCGCCCGCGCTCCGCATCTTACCGGCAAGTTTGTCCAAGGCGGAGATAACAATGGACAAAAGCCACAAGTTCCCAAGACAATGTGTATAGTCTGACCCCCAGTGAAGCGTATCTTTGTGCAGAGAACGGTACCATCTAGCCTCGTTGGCCGTCTTTGGTCCCACAAAAACAAGGGACGAATATAAAAGCAAACAATATCAAACCGTACAGGGGGTGATGCTGCCAGTGCCTAAAAGCTAGCTGTGTGACTGAAGGCGTTCAACAGCAGTGCTTAACTTGTTCTGACATCAAAACCCCATCATCACATTTCGCAATGTGCAGAAGTAGATTAAAAAACTGCCTTCTGTGTTATCCCAGCTGGAATTATACATGCAAAACTTGAATTACAGGGACTGATTGCACAGAGATTATCATTATTTTATTTTTTTTTAAGTGTCTCGTTATCACTGGGTGTGGAAAGGCAGTGTTTTGCTTCTCACGTTCCTGTGTGCAGCCCTGTTACATACTGTCCAGCCAGAGTCGGTAAAACATGTAGACGTCAAGGCGTGTTGAATTTCATCCCTTGTTCCACTGAAAGGATATTCTCCGAAGAGGTGTGTTGGATCCAGGAAGGAAAACAATTACCATCCAGCAAGATTCAGCTGTCTTTAATAAAACTTCACAAAATAAATTTTCCAAATGCCAGCCTCCCTACTGGCTCCGTTCCCCATCTGACCTGAAGGATGTTTCTCTCTGGTGCGGATAATGAATGATTGGCCGTACTGCTGATCACAGGGCATGACAGAGAGTCAGGAGTCCCTGTGTTAAGCAGGATGGCTCTCTATGATGACACAATAACCAGGATATTGGCTCCTGTGATGGTGAACAAAACATTTCCAGCAGCTGTTCCACAAACACACTCTCGTGTGTAACATGTTTCCCAAGAATTCTGGGAGCTGCATTCTTGGATTTATTATGCCATAATCCATCTCATCTTGACCATCATTCCAGCTGCCACTTGTGGCCATTCGTTTGATATTAGGCGCATATAAACAACTTTTCTTTGATTTGAACACTTCCAATAATTGCATTTTAAAATATATTTTATGTTTGTTTTGTTTTAAACCCAACACTTAAACAACCTGCACTGCTTAACCCTGGGGAACCCACAGGGTCATATATGACCCTACCTTTTATTGCTGGCTTACAGTAAACCTACTCTTCAAAGGAAAGATTTTACTTTTGTCTTTGGGCTGTATATGGTACTTTACTTTTATGGGCTGAATGTAAGGCAGGAAAAAAAGGTAGGGCCTTATATGGCCCTGTGGCTTCCCCATGGGTTAAATGCTCATTTATTTGCTGGTGCTTCTTAGTCATCACATGCAAGCCATGACCATTTATAAAAAGACTGAAGGAATATCCTACAGCTATAAATAAATTCCCCGGAATCTGAGGTAAGGATGCCTGTGACAAGTATTTTCATGTTTTAGAAAGTTTATTAGAAAGGAGTCACATTCAAAATGCAAATGATCAGAGTGATCACTGCATGGAAGGCCCACCTAGAAAGACATGATCCCAGAGCATGTCAGGCAATCTATATCCTTCCAATGAGTTTAGACAAACGTGAATAACATGAAACTTGGATGTGATACTGGAAGAGAGACACATGGATGTATTTTAGCACATTTCAGCAGAAATCATGGAAATGTTTAGTGCACAAGAAACACACATTATATATGTTGCCGATATAATTATTAGTATAATGTTAGTGATTAAGAAATCATGAAATTAAGAGAATTAGATTAAATGCTGGTTTGTGATTGGTCCGATTCGAAGTCCATAGGCCTGATTTTCATTTCCACGGATTTCAAGGAGTACCACCATCCATGCCAGGTGTACCAGACCACACCGTCGTCAGTGGCTGCGCTGTAGGGACCCTGATAGTAATGACCATTCAGGTGGGCAGAGTGACATCTAGAGGATAATAGCACACAGATCAACCCCAAGACTGAAAGTGTTTTCTTAATGTCATGAGTACACTTATCTTACAAAAGTCATAATTGTCATGCTAATCACCAATATAATAATACTGACAACTAATAATAGTAGTACTAAGATACTACAGTACTAGTTCTTCACTTACAAATTCAGCATCCTTCCCAACTGCGTACATCCAGGAAGTATGCATGGCTGTTCTGCATTTATCTGAAGGTTGTGGGATTGAGACCCAGAATGACTAACCTGTGCTATGTGTTAACCTTCACTGTAAAATACTGACATGTATAAATGAGCTAAATTCACCTGAGGTCACCTTGGCTAGCAACTAACCATAAATAAAATAGAAAGAGAGCAAACCTGTTAAACCACCAGCCGCCCTTGTCCTCCCTGGCGCAGTTTCGTTCATACCGATCTTGGTCACGGTCATACGTGCTGAACTTCATCCCCTGGTGGCTCGCCCACCACTGCACTTCTGGGTGGTAGCTGCCTGCGAGCGAGTTGCCCGCTGTCCCAGAGTACTCACCAAACTGCAGCTGGTACCCATCCTGGGGAAGGTGGCGCTTTACTACGGCACATCTACTCGGTCTTAAGGCAGTCTTAAGGCTTTAAAGTGGAAGTGATGTTTTGATTCACGTCCCTGGCTTGGGACCACGTCCCAGTTTCTGTGACCTTATAAAAACCATACACCTTCAGCAGAAGAACAATGTCAGTCCAGAGAGGAGCGGCATGCAGGAAGCAGGGGTGCCGTTTAAAATGAAGACAGAGGAAAATAGGAGGCTCACCGTCTCACTGGCCACTTTAAAGTTTCTATAGACTGCAAAACGCCAACTGCCGTCGAAATCCTCCATATTGATTCTGAGGGCATAGTCCCCTGTAAAACAGAACAACTGCTTACTCTGTTTACTGTGTGTATCTGAGAATTGCTCCCAATTTAAAGCAAATAACTCTTTTTCTAAGCCTTTTTTAAGACACTCTGACATATATGTGATTTGATCCAAATATCGAACATCATGCATGAGGCTGTTAAGATGGTCTTGGTGCACGACTGTGCTTGTGAGAGTGTTCCCACAGAGAATATGTAGTGATATTCAGGACACATGCTAGAACCACACATGGCAAGCTGTTGGATCTTACCTTGGGATGTCAGGTAATGCAGGTAATCATTTCCCAACCAGAATTCTCCCATGGGAGATGCCAGATTGCCAAAGCCTGCTTTGTACTCCACCCACGGCCTGAAGGAAACATTTTCTCACGGTCAGAGAGCAAATTGCTGCCGTAAAAAAAAAAACGGGTTGCATTCGCTCACCTGTCAAAGGACTCACTGCCGTCCGATCGCCTCTGAAAGACAGTCCATCCACCGCCATCGCGCATGTCACAGTAGGCCTTAAAGCTGGCAGGCGAGCGGAGAGGCTTGAGCGCATAAGGCCCACTCTGCCTTTTCCCGTCGTTGTAGGCCTGAGCGCAGTCTGAACATCCAATGACAAACAAGGCACAGGTTTGCTTTCATTCTTATTGGTCACGCGCACCTCAAATTGATCTGGGCCACATAAATTCCGTCGGTACCGCAGAAACAAATTACATGTGCGGTTTTGGTTAATTGCCCTCTTTAATTGCCCTCTTTACCGCTGGTGGGTGAATGTAGGTCAATGCTGCAGGCTGGAGCAACTAATGATAAGGAAGAAGCACCGACTGAGTATGTACATGCAGGAGAGCGGAATTAAGGGCAGTGCCAAAAGCCCCAGCCTACACGGCACTCGCTGGCAAGCAAGACCACCCACCTCTGACTATCTCCTGTGTTTGTGGTAGATTTTATTTGATCATTCTAGTAATCATTTGAACGGACTATCATTCTGGTCTGCATTTCAGGTGTCAGTTAGACACTCATTAAGATGTATTCCCTACAATCTTGAGGATACCAGCCCTCGTAGACCAGGGCTTTGTCAAAGACATGGCGTCCCCTTACCTATGTATTTCACTGACCCCCCTTGGACAACAGGAACTTCATCCAGCCCAGATGTTTGAGTACCCTGGCTACGCAGCTGCTGCAGCAGGATATGCTGCCTGGCGACCCGGTCCTGCAAGGCACTCAACTGAGAGCGCAGACGCACGGTCTCCTGCAGACATTCATCTGGGGCCTACATAGACGCGTATACCAGCAGGCGTGCACAGACATGTAAGGGAAGGCACACACAGGGCAGGGAGCAGAAGGAACATTTACACATGACCTGTACCTGCTTAACAAACAGCAAATTAATAAACAGTCAATAAAACAGTCGGCAAAACCTGACACAAATATAGAACATTTTTTTCTCTAAAACTATTTAGAGAAAGCATTATTATTTATTTGTCCCTCCGGGGCGTTGAGCACCCGTAAGGGTCAAATTCTGCAATCGCCCCATTTCAATTTCATGGCAGTTTCGTGTAAGCAATGATAAATATACTTGACCACAGCTTAACTATACTGCCAACTGGAGTTGTAGTGGTCCACATACAAATAATACAGTAAGATTGGCTTTAACAAAAAGTTGAAGCGGAGCTGACAACCGCTCCTTACCGAGACACAGCTCTCCGCAAAGACAAGCAAGACGAGCACCAGCCCAGTCCGCATGCCGGCGATCAGCAAGGACCTTGCGGCTCCCTGACAAATGCGTCCTTAGCGAGACTGAAAGCGGTCAGGGACCTGCCAGCAACAGCGCGGGGATTAAGGCACTCTCTCCCAGCGCTCCCAGTAACGCACTGGGAACCATCTATATAACCCCCCCCCCGGTCCGCTAATGCTGTCCAGCAGTCCAGTGATTCACAGCGCAGGAATGCTCAGATGGATCTGATAAAGTGATGTCCGTAAACAACGTGTGTTAGCAGACCGTCCGCACCAGTCCTTACCAAGGAGGCAATGGGAGTCGGGCACATCTCGATCGTTTTAATATATAAGCGTAAATGAGGCAGGGGACATACTGCATGCATTCTGTATGGGGCGGTGCGTCAAAGAAATGCCCATGTACCAGAATGCAGTTTTCTTAGTATGCAAGTTACTTTGGATTTTTTTTACTATGCCCTTGTCCCCAGATTACACCAAGACAAATCATTATTGCTTAAATACCCTTTCCCCAACGCCGTTATTTTTGTACACATAACAAATAGCCGAAGGGTGACGATACCGTTAATATTAATAATCCGAACTACTTTGCTAACACTTAATTCAAATTAATCACTTAAAGTAACACACGTTTGGAATTTTAAGTGTAGACAAAAACAGTATTGGTCATTTTTTAATGTATAAATAACCCAAAATAACTTTTCACGTTTATATTTAAAATCTCAGTGTATTTCTCCTAAGCAGCCGCAATAGCCCCGATATCCATGCGACGCCCTAAATAGTCCCGGGCTTCAGCGGGACCTCGTATGGCGCACACTTGATCAATGTACTTACAGATATACTTTATTACAAAATCATATTTAGAGACGGTTATATAGGACTGTCCCTTTTCACAAAGTGCGCTGTGTCACGAGGGGGGGGGCGATGTACGCCGGCGTATCCATCCGCGGGCTCGCCGGAGCAGAAAGATGGCGGCTGGCCCGACGGGCTCGGACCCTTACCCCCAGTGTATAAAACCAGTCTCGGGTTTAATAGTTTAAGACGTTTTTTATTTGACGACTTTGTTTCTTTTTTGCGGACACAGCGTCGCCCTCGCCCGGCTTGACAGAGGGGGCGGTCTAAATAATCACACGCAGAGTTGCTGAGGTAATATTATTTCAGGTGGCTGTGTGCTGCTGCACTCCCTGGCGTTTGTCCGGCGCTGGCGCCTACAGACTCTCCGCTGGGTGACAAACCTAAGCGTGACCGATTCGGGCCGTAGGCGCAGCGGCCCGGGACACGCACGCTCCGTCGCCTGCCTGCGCGCGCGCGCTAGTTTGTGTCGCGCGGTACCTGGCTACTCTGTTGCCTTTGTTAGCTAACAGGCTAACGGGCTAGCCGGCCGTTTGAGCCGGGGCCGCTGGCGCGCGGTAAGTCGCGCGGCACTCTCCATTTATAACGGGCGGTCGGTAAGCTCTGGCACGTCGGGCGGTGACCCTGGCCGATAACCGGCTCTGCGTGACGCCAAGGCCGGCGCGGCTGGTCACCGTGGTGCGTTTATTCGGTCCGATTCGGGCTGTGGGCCTCGTGCCGGTAGCACCGGGTCAGAGTTGCTCGGTTATCGTGTGTTGTTTGACACCCGGGGACGTTAAATACACGGCGCGCTTGGCTGCTGAGGCGTTCGCCGTTTGGTTAGCGGGTCGAGGGGGGCGTTGCCATGGCGACGCCTCGCTCGGCCCTCCGCTGTTACCCGCCGCGGGAGACGCTCGGCCCGCCGCGCTTTTAGCGGCTTATCGGGCCGCTGCCGCGGCAAACGGGACGCAGCCACGCCGGGTCCGCGCTACTTCTTGGGCTGCGCTGCGGAGGTAAAGTGGTTGCGCTCTGGGTACCGTAGTGCGACGTAAACGGAAGGAGCGTGGCGGCGTCTTCTGGGGGCTCTCTGCCGCTCCTCGGCTGCGCTGGCGGACCCGACTTGCGGTTCCCGCAGCCTTTGGCTTCGTCTTCGGGTGCTGCTCCGGTCGGCATGGCCGCGCCGTCTTCCCATATCTTTGTCCCTTTCTATTACATAACCGTGAAGCTGCGTTAGGCTTTTTAAGCAGTTTTAATCAGTACTTTTCTTGTGGTAAATACCGAATATTTTTGATATCTCTTTACATTGCTTACGGTACCTGATGTTAAGCTGTGGTCCATTTGTTACACAGGAACGCGGTGCCCTGTATGCTTATCGTGTGTGTTCTGTTGCAGACTTGGCCCCTAAGGTCGCTCTCTGTGAAGATGGCTACAGGGGGCACTTTGTTTGACGACTGTGCCGAGGACCAGGACCTGGCCAACTGGGCCACCAGCACTGCTACTGGTCTGGGACTGGAAGACAGGCTTAACAACATGGTATGTTGAAACAAGGGAGGAGGGTGGTGGTGGTAAAACAGGTTAAGCAGCGTGGCAGGAGATCCCTCTAAAATTGCCAGAATTGTATCTACGGTGGTGGTATCCAGCACAAAGCTTTAATCTCTCATTGTCTGTTTCCTTGGAGAGTGAGGTCACATAGGGGTCACTCCATGCCTGACATAGAAGTTGAACTTGGAGTTATTAAACGAAGGCTGCAATACATGGAAATTCATCTGCCCCCCCCCCCCCCGTGCCGCAGGTCTTTTGGGTGATGGGTCAACGGGTGCAACAGTACCTAAAAGGTCCCTTTAGATGGAGCCCTGCTCCTAGCCTTGGGTAAAGCACTTGACCTACATTTTCCCAAGTATCTGTGCCCAGCTGTATTAACCTTGTTTCTGTGGCAAGCTGTACTCAAAGCTGCATGTGTGAAGCTGTGAATGCTCTTTGGCAGGACTGGGGGGCGCAGCAGAAGAAGGCCAACCGCCCCTCTGAGAAGAATAAGACGGTGGCTGACGCTGCAGAGAGCCTTTTGACCAACAGCATCTCACCGGAGTCCACTCCGGGGGCTGGGAGGCGCCAGCGAGCACGCACCCCGCATTCTTACGCCACCCAGATGTCTGTTCCAGAACAAGCCGAACTGGAGAGGCTGCGGCAGAGGATCAACTTCACCGACCTAGACCAGGTGGGGGGATAGAGGCTAGTGAGTGGTCACCTTACAGCAGAAATCTCATTGAAATATGTAGGTCACGGTTCTTGTTTTCCCTATGCTTCATTCACTGCCACAGCACTTGTGTTTTCATGGAAGGTGTAGAGGATCAGCATATTCAGTGTTTGTGGGATGTTTTGTGGGACATTTCGAGGCCAATTGTGGCCATCTGTCGAGAACTTTCGTATCTAGGTCTCCCAGGCGAGACCCGTATAAAAATCCGAGGCGGTATCAGGGTGCCTGCTGCAGTGAGGAATGCTGTTTCTGTGAGTGCAGAGTGCCTGTTACCGCCCTGCTCTCAATCCTCGACTGCTGACAGACACCCGTATTTTTGGCAGAGGAGCATCGGGAGCGACTCTCAGGGCAGAGTCACGGCGGCAAACAACCAGAGGCAGCTGGCCGAGAACAAGAAGCCCTTCAACTTCTTGCCGCTGTGTGTCAACACCAACAACGGCAAACGGCCGACTTCTGCCACACTGGCCACTGCCTCTGCGGGGAAAGACTCACCCGTGCAGCGCAAGGACTCCTCTCGCCTGGAGCGAGGGTCGCCCACCTCTGACGGGAGGGGCGAAGTGGGGATTGACAGCCGTCAGGTAGGGGCAGCATGTCTGTGTGCATGGTGGTGTATGGATGCTCCCGTGTGTATATCCCTCTCCTTGATGCCTGCTGTCATTGCCAGGTTGTGACCAAGCTGGTTCAGATTCGGGACTGCATCAGAAAGGCCAGCTCCATGCGGGATGACCTGGCAGAGAAAGCTGATGTCCCAGCCAATGTCGAGCACCTGTCTCATCTCATCGATCACCTGAAGGAGGAAGAGAAGTCTTACTTGAGATTTCTGCAGAAAACATTGGTCAGTATGTGGGATTTTTCCATTGTCTTTTGTCTAAGCAGTGAGTGTTCCTTATCCCAGAATAATAACCTAAATCTGGGCTGGGTTATTTTTATTCCTGCTCCAGTTGGGTTTAAACTGCACTGCCTTGCCTGTGAGTGTGACCTAACAGGCTCACATGCAGCCAGTCATGTGCTGAAGACTGCATGTGCGCATACTGTAAACACTGGATTGTTTTTCTCCCTTTAACCCCCCAGGCCAGGGAGGATGACCTTCGTGCCCTAGCATCTCCGGGGGGGACTGGTTTATTAGCGGACAACACACCCCTGAACGCCGAGAGCAGTCTCTCCACGGTGAGTACGCCTGAGCTGGCTCCGCTGCTTGAGACGTCTGCCTGTGTAATTCTTCCTTTGGTGAAAATGACACTCGTGTCTGTGATGTGAATACTCCCCCATGAACTGGCTAGGGGGTTAAACTTTGTATGGCGGTTCACTGTCTGAGGCATCGGCAGCACAAGCCTTCCGTCCTTTGCCGTGACAATCAGAACCCCTCCTGTTCGCTCTGCAGGGCCGGGATGCCCTCCGCATGCTAGGCGCGAAGGAGGACTTGGAGAACCCCCGCAAGAAGCAGGACCTTCTGAAGAAGTATCTGGAGCAGCATGAGGAGCTGCGTGCTCTTAAGAGCCGGCAGACCGCTCTCATGTCCATACAGAGCAACGTTCCACAGATGCCGCCCCTGGATGACACTGGTGAGTCTCCTCCGCTGCTAGCTGCCATGTTTTGGCCAGTAAACTTTCTGTTGGACTGTATAGCAGGCATGTTTTCTTCCCTTGGTTAGTAGAAATCATATTATGCAACTGACCTGTAATTCTACAGAAGGGCGCCCACCCCACTGCAAATGCCATGATCAAGGCAGTGGAATTAGGTTAACAGAAATTAATGAGATGTTAAGCTGGCTAATAGATGCTTTGTATTCCAGGTTTCCATCCAGATATTCTACAGGTTTAGGTTCCTAGTTATATGGTCTACTGTACTGTGCTTCGGTCCAGGCTAATGTGAGAATGTCATAAAGTTTAGATTGTGTGTCACCAGTACTGTCCCACTCTTCCCTCATCCATCCTTAAATGTTTGGCTTTTTTCCCTCCTCATCTCCTACAGTTGTGACTGAGACCACAGGTAGTGT
Source organism: Petrocephalus sullivani (assembly GCA_026780845.1). Taxonomy (NCBI): domain Eukaryota; kingdom Metazoa; phylum Chordata; class Actinopteri; order Osteoglossiformes; family Mormyridae; genus Petrocephalus; species Petrocephalus sullivani. The sequence continues at coordinate 11,089,817 of JAODKM010000048.1, read as the reverse complement.
GTCTGGCCTCAGTATCACGTCAGAGCTGAATGATGAGTTGAACGACCTTATACAGCGTTTCCACAACCAACTTCATGACACACAGGTATCATGGAAGAACTGTCTCTTGCTGCTTGTCATGTTTGAAGCAAGTAGATTTATTTATTTATTTTTTGCTGAATTAACCTTTTAAGTATCTAGTTTTCTGCAGGAAGATTTGGGTGATGATGGGTGGATGGTGTGAATGTGTCCCCTTCACATTATGTTGCATCCAGACCAAGACTGTCCCAGACAACCGGAGGCAGGCGGAGAGCCTGTCTCTCTCTAGGGAGGCTTCCCGGGGAAGGCACACACTCGCCAGTGCTAAGCGTGCCACTCTGCAGCAGCTCCAGGACAAGAAGGAGACCATGGATAAGATCCTGCAGGAACTGCACACGCTCCGAGACCAGACACTGAACAACAGCCCCTGTAAGAGACCGAGCCCTTTGCTCTGTTCTAAGTGTAGCTGTCTGAGCAGTCAGTTCTGCTGGTGTTGGGTTTTCCTCACACGCTCTGTGGCCCACTCAGGTCGAGGGGGGCCTGTTCTGTCTCAGCGCAGCACAGCCCAGAGAACCTCACTGTCTGGGGGGCGCTCTATGGGCTTTGGACGGGACAGTGGCAGTCGTTTGACCTCTGGATTGGAGTCCAGTGGCTCTTATGCTGAAGGCAACATCAGCCCAGGCGCCAAACTCCGGTACAATGACCACAGCTTGGTTAAATCACTTTCCTGGCTCATATTTCTATAGTACACCAAGTAGTAAAGTTTGAAAATGCCACAATTGTATTATTATATTAATTGTATCAGGAGCAAAGATGCGCCTTAAAATGATTAGCATAAGTTTAGAATATTATTTGCTGAAAGTTTTGGATTATTAGGCAGAATTTCTCCTGCTGAATGAGAATGAGCATAGAGAGACAAATTGGCAGCATTTCCTGTGATATCACAGGAAGTACAGCTCTTGGCATTACTGTGCAAGCAGGAAACTGAAGGAGGTGCACACCCGGCTGAATGAGCTGCGGGAGCTGGTGCAGTATTACGAGCAGACGTCAGACATGATGGTGGACGCCGTCAACGAGAACATCCATGACGAGGATGAGGAAGACAGCCAGGATGGCTCCATCTTTGAGACCATGTTTGATTCTGAGCATGACAACCTTGAGCCGGTCACCAACATTAGGTGATTTTCCACACTGGATGGGATTCTTTTTGCACCAATGATGCATCTGTGTGGTGTTCTGTATGTCGGACAAGCTCTTGTGTTACCAACAGAAACCCACCTGGCAACTGGGTGGATGTGAACAGCCTCACCAACAGCCGTGGCTCCAACAACCACGATGGGCGGCTGAACACTGACTGTGAGATCAACAACCGCTCAGCGGCCAACTTGAGGAGCTTCAACATCCCCTCTGTGATAGGTGCCCCTCCGCCCCCCCTCCCACATGTCAGTCCAGCAGTCTCTGCACAACCCTCAAGTCATGCTGTCTGTCTCACAGAATGCCAGTACAACCGGGACCGCCCCTATGAGGAGGTGAAGGACGGCAATGATGAGGAGGACGAGGATGAAGACGCCCTGGAGGAAGAGGACGAGGTTGCACGGCACGGCGATAGCGAGGGCTCTGCTTCCAGCCACAGGAGCAGCCTGGAGGAGGATGCGGAGTTTGCACAGAAGGTCCACCGGCTGCAGACGGCGAAGGAGAAGCTGCGACATCTGCAGGAGCTGGTGGCCATGGTGCAGGTGGGGTCCTGCGAGCTCTGGGGGGGCGGAGCTCTGGGGGGCGGGGCCTGATGTCGTTGGTGACACTTGAGTTTGCCCCCCCCCAGAGTGATGACACTGATGGCACCGTGGCCAACGAAGATGATGGGCCAAGCCAGCGGCCCAACAATGCACCTGAATCTATGAAAGTTTCCCCTCCTGAGGTAGCCAGGTAAGGATGGGGCCGTGCTGTAAGCCGGCGCGGGGCGGCTGTGACGGCCCTCAGCCAGGTCTCCATCCGTGTCTCCCAGGGAGGAGCTGTATCAAGCACGGCTGCGGGAGCAGCAGCAGGAGCTCAGGCGGCTGCAGGAGGAGCGGCTGCGGCTCATGGAGATTCAGGGGAAAATCCAGGACTTGCAGTGGGCCTGTCCTGACCTGCAGGTACTCGCTTTCGGGTGTCTGACAGTGCACCTCTGACATGGGTGCTTCCCTGTACTGAGCGGATCCCCCCCCTCCCCCCATGCAGTCATCTGTATCCAGCATGAGTGAGCAGGGCCCCAGGAAGGCCCCTGCTGTTGCCTCCACCCCAGCCGTGGGCCCCTCCCCCTCCTCTGCAGCCACCGCGACCCTGGACTTGCTGAAACCCAAGACGGATGCGTCCGTCCCCGATAAGGAGGTAGGACAGGTGCCCTCTGAGCCTCTGAGGGGAGATAGAGGGGGGTCTCTGCCTGCTCTGTCTGACAGCCTAGTGTCTCCTCCCCCCCGCCCCCAGCTGTGGTCAGAGATGCAGCGCCGCCGCTGCCAGAGGGAGGAGCTGAGGCAACGCCGCAAGCAGCTCGAGTCCCTGATGGCAGAGCACCAGCGCCGCAGCAACCTGGGCCAGGCCGGGCTCCCGCTGGACGAGAGGTGTGTGTGTGTGTGTGTGTGTGTGTGTGTGTGGGGGGGCCACGCTGGATGAGAGGTGTATGTGTTGGGGCCAGGCCGGGCTCCCGCTGGACGGGAGGTGTGTGTGTGTGTGTGTGTGTGTGTGGGGGCCAGGCCGGGCTCCCATTGGACGAGAGGTGTGTGTGTGTGTGTGTGTGTGTGTGTGCGGGCCAGGCTGGGCTTCCGCTGGACGAGAGGTGTGTGTGTGTGTGTGTGTGTGTGTGCGTGCGCGCTCAGTAAAGGGAAGCAGAGGTGTGTCAGAGGTGCATTGTCAGGCACACGTAAGCAAGTACCTGCAAGTCAGGACAGGCGCACCACTGCTCATAGTTTAAACTTCACACAGTGTCACACTAAAACAATGAAGGATGAACAAGTTGTTGGTTATTTTTTTAGTTACTAGGTGGATCAGTCACGATCATAACGGGACATGGATATACATGTCTGCTATCCCCTTTTATACATATCAGTTGAATTTTCTGATGTAGAAATATGGAGACGGAAGTAAAAAGGTATTTATTAATGGATTTAATAGAATTATTGCTGCATCTCATTTATATCTGCTCTAATTTTGCGCCGCTAACACTTTTCCCCGCACTTTCACATAACTTCCAAGTCGGTGCTGGTGCTTGTGGTCTAGCAATCCGCAATATATCGCTGTGAGAGTTTCTAACACCACATTAGTTTCTGAAAAATGGTCCCACAAGCTAAAAACAGGTTTTGCCACATTATGGGGACATTTGGTCTTCACAGTTTAGTAAATACACATACACACCAGTTCTCACTCTCTCTAGTCGTTTCACATGACATACGACAACGATTTAAAGAAAATGTTGGGCATATTTGCGAATCACACTGGTATTCCTGGTTACAAGATTTAATCACAGTCCCCAAAAATGTTCGCAGTCTGGAGCCCTGCTTTTGGGATGATGTAACTCACCAAATGCATTTCTGTAGGACAATGGCCACCTGGGGAGGCTCGACACCCAGTCGTCTCAATGAAGAAGATGAAGGCTACCCCTCTGAGGTGGGAGATGAGGAAGAGGATGGAGACTACAGCTCTAATGAGAATCTCTCATACCCTGTTCGAAAGAGCAAGACTTACAATGGCAGGACATCCAGAAACAGGTACCAGAGACCAGGGGAGAGGGCCGCTGGTCTGTGGTCAAACGGGACGTGTGTGAGATGGCATTGCTGGTTGTCATGACTGCGAGTCGCAGCCATAATGTGCGTTTGTGGCCCATATTATAATGGCTTTCCTGTGACACATCTCTGCTGCCTCCCAGTGGCCCAAAGGCCTCCAAGCCGCAGCCCGTGGACAGCTCCGGCCATCTGGCGCCTGCTTCTGGGTCGCAGTCCCGGCCCCAGCGCCAGGCCGGTGGCCCCAAGGGGGCTCGGCGCCAAGAGAATCTGCGCTGGGCCTCAGAGCGCTGCGTCAGAGAGGGCCGCTCCCATTGGCAGGAGCAGGTGGGCCAGCTGAAGAAGCAGCTGGACTTCAGCACCAGCATGTGCCACACGCTAATGCAGGATCAGCAGGTGAGCCAGTGGAAGGGCACAATGGGAGCCAGAGGAGACGGTGAGGAGCCGTCACCCAGCGCCCAGCTGTCTTGCTGCGCTCAAACCGGTTTTGCCCTCATGTCCTGTTTTACGGGGACATCAGAGGCACAGTGGGTGTAACCCACACTTCGACCAGCACTGATCTGAGTGTCCTCCCCTCCCCCCATCCGCAGACACTGTCCTACATGCTGCAGAGCCTGATCAGCAGCCCTTACAGCATGTTGCCCAGCAGCCTAGGCTCGCCACAGGTGCACCTGCTCATGCACCAGCTGAACCAGTGCTACACGCAGCTGGCATGGCAACAGAGCAACGTGCAGAGGTAACGGGTGTGCTTTTGTTTGACAGAAAGGTTCCTCTGAGTTGTTACAGGGCCCTGAACAGCACCGTCTTCCTGCAGGCTCCGCCACGCCCTGGACGAGCTCCTCCGGCAGCAGCAGTCACAGCTCCCCCAGCAGTCCCAGCAGGGCACCTCCTCTGCGTCCTCGAGCCCCTTCCTACCCTTCAGCCTGCTGAGCATGCCTGGGCTGGCTCCCTTCTCTCCCCTGCCCTCTGGTGTGCATCCCTGCTCATTCTGCTAGGATTTCAGAATGCAGTATTTAGTTCAGGTTTTTGTTAAACAGTCTGGGGTGCGACGATTGTTTATTTCGTTCATTTCATATTTGGAGTCAAAACCTACCTTGAGAATTTAGCATTTTTACCATATTTTGAGTAACTATTCAACCCGAGCGGGAGTGGATTACAGCAGATGTCAGACTGGTGGGATGATGCCGTAAGATGGCAGTGCCATGAACATGCCTGCCTGCCTTCCCTGCAACAGGCTTTGCTTTCGACCCAGCGTTCCCTTCAGGGGGGGGTGACTTTGTGAAGACTCCTGTGCAGCAGGCTGGCGGCGAGCAGCAGCAGACGCCGGCTGACCACAACACCTCCCACAAGACGGAGTACATGGGCTTCCCTCAGGCCTTCGACAGGGCTTCCGCCAGCGCCGTGAACGCCTGGTACCGTGCTATTTGGCGTTGCCGTCTGTGTGGGCCAAGATGATGCGTGCGGTCTTAATGTTCCTCCCTGCTTTTGTTGGGGTGGAAGGATCCAGAAGGACGGCGAGGGAGGCACCCCCAGCCAGAGGGGCAGCCAGCAGCCGGATCCCCCTGCGCCGATGGCCCAGGGCTCTTTGGAAAGCCTCAGCAGCATGCCCGACCCCAGCGACCCCACTACCGTCACCAAGACTTTCCGCTCCGGCGGCAAGGCCACAGCCCAGGCCAGCCTAGCCTCCAGGGACAAAACCCCAGGTTCCAAGGGCCGGAGGCGCAGGGGCAAGGGCCACACTAAGATAAAGGGTAAGTGTGAGGAAACACAAGGATACGTGTGGGGTTTATTTAGTACCCTTAAAAACCCACCAGGTGGCAGTATTGCACATAGCTGAACACACTTCCATCCTCTGGAAAGTTGGTGTCTGTGTGTTACTGGGCAGGCGATTTGACGACTCCAGGGCCGGACAGTGATGCAGGCTCCAGTGCCAGTGAAGTCGGCCAGGGTTTGGCCTCACACAGCAGGCCCAAGGAGCCAGATCAGGACCTGCTGGACAGGTTGACTCGGAAGAAGCTGGATAGCAAGTCCAGTGTGCTCAAGGCTAATGAGCTCTCCTCAGGTAAGCTCACTTCTGCCCATGGTCCAGGCCACTGCGCCAAAGCTGTGCCATGATCATCAGATGAGTGGAGTTTCCCACAGTTTAAGCATTGCTAATGTTAGAGAGGTCAGTGGATATAGCGTCTTGGTGCTGTGATGTTGGCCCATCCCAAGCTCCCCTAATGGTCCCCTTTTGTTTTCTACACATCTTCATTTTCTCTGTCATATATCTGCGGCTGCACACAGCATGTTCTTGGAGAACATCAGTCCACTGTAACAGCTTTGCATGTGCTGAAGCTCAAGGTAAAGAATCGCCATGTGTCTGCAGCGAGCCACATCACCATGGCATTCCTGCTGTCTCTGCCTGGCTTTAGTGCTGTGAGCCGCCCCAGCTATTTGAGTCCTGCTTTCCCAGTGGGCTGGGATTAAGCCTGGCTGACGCTCGCTTAGAGCTAATGAGCTCTGTCTTGGCCTCATGTTGACTGGTCACGGTTCGCGTGCATCAGTGCATTCTTCATCTTGACACGGCCCATTTGAGGACTTTAATTTCGTTAGTTTAGCTGTGATGTATGATTACCATTCATCGTTGGCAGTTAATGATTTTGTGCTTTAGGGTTACATTTTCTAATTCAAGTCAAATCGTGGCTAAAATTTAGATGGCAGTCAATGCTAAATGGAACAAACTGTAACAAAACTGGGTGTAAGAATAAACATGTAGCAGCCGCTGGATTGAGGCGCATTGGTGAGGCAGTGCAGGCTGTCTCACTGTGACCCGCTGTCCCATAGATACCAGCAGTGACCTCTCGCTGTTTGAGGCACTGCGGGAAACGATCTATTCAGAGGTGGCTGCCCTCATCTCTCAGAACGAGTCCAGACCACACTTCCTCATCGAGTTGTTCCACGAGCTGCAGCAGCTTAACACGGACTACTTGCGGCAGAGAGCACTCTTCTCCATACAGGTACGGAGCACTCTGGCTTTAAAGCAGAGTCCATGTTCTCACCTGCGGCCCTGTGTATAGTGCTTGCTGTGTATCCCGGCAGGACATACTCAGAAGGCACCAGGCTGAAGGCAAGGAGCGGAGCCTCTTCCAGGGCCCCGTGGACTGGGCTGCAACTTCCAACTTGGAGCTCACACCCAGCGAGAGTCTGGCCACCAGTGACACAGTGAGTCTCCATAGAGCCAGAACTCAAGCAGCTGTCGCTCCCAGGCCCACATGTTAGCATAGCCCAGCATGACGTAGTTGTCTTTAGGTTTTGCGTGTCTCGATCATCTTTCCCTAATGCCTCTTGCTGAATGGTGTGTTGCAGGATGCCTCAGAAAAGAATGGTGTCAAGCTGACTCTGAGCACAAAGCCGAATGACGCAGAGTCTGTGGATAATGACAGTAACCAGTCGACCCCCTCTAACCACTTTGCCAAGAATGATTTGGGTGAGTGTGTGGCCTGTGGTTGCAGTGGATGAAGCTGCCTGCCGTGACGCACATTGGCATGACTCCTGTCCTGTGTTCAGGCACCACAGTGATCCACCTGGACAAGGCACTGGCCCGGATGAAGGTGCAGGACCCCTCGCAGCAGCAGGTGGGGGGTCCCACAGCCGCGCTAACGGAAGGTACCTGCCCCGCCCATGCTCAGCGTTTACTTCACAGTAACGAGGTGCCTGTGGGAAATGGATATCTTACCCCCCCCCGCAGGTGCCTCCGAGAATCCTGACATCCACTGTCCCCACATTGACACCCAGCAACTGGACAGGCAGATCAAGGCCATCATGACGGAGGTGATACCCTTTCTGAAGGTGAGTGATGCGGCCTGAGCTGTGCGTGCTGTGTGATTGTGTTCTCCCCATGACTCGGTCCCCCCCCTCACTCCCCAGGAGCACATGGATGAGATGTGCTCCCCCCAGCTGCTCTCCTCAGTCAGGCGAATGGTGTTAGAGCTGACACAGCACAATGACGACAGCAAGGAGTTTGTGCGCTTCTTCCACCGCCAGCTAGGGGGCATACTGCAGGTAGGCCACAACCAGCAGAGCACCGCTTCCTTTGTGGACTGAAGTTGGCTGTCTCAGGCATGGGATTTCTTGCTGCTTCCCTCACAGGACTCCCTGAGAAAGTTTGCTGGACAGACACTGAAGGAGTGTGGCGAGGACCTGCTGGTGGAGATTTCGGAGATCCTCTTCAATGAGCTGGCCTTCTTCCGCCTCATGCAGGACCTTGACGCCAGCAGTAGGCTGGGAGGGAAGCAGAGGCCCAGGATGAAGGCCCAGGCCGCAGCCAGGAAACACACGCAGGCAGAGGTGGGTAGCAGGCTCGTTCACCTCTGCTCATCGAGCAGCTGAGCTAATGGATGCTAACAGGCTCAGTCTCCCTGTAGGAAGCCAAGCCTGAGGAAGCAGACAGGCCCCACTCACCTACCAGTCATGATAAAGACAAAGTGAGCACCACTGCTTCTTCTGTAGCTTGTTTGGCCTTGAGGCCCAGTAGCAGAACACAGATGTCTTGATTGCTGTCTTCTCTCATAAGGACCAAGATGACACTGAGCGGGAGGGGCTCGCTGACAACCCCCAACCTAATGATTGTGAAGGGAGTGCAGGAGCCTCGGACAGGGAGGAGGAAGATGAGGACGAGGAAGGCAGAGGACTACCTCTCTCCATAAGTAAGTAGGCCCTGCCTCTGTCATGAGACCCACTTCAGCCACTTGGAGAAATGCTGTGTTTGCAGGATCTGAGTAGTCACTCAGCTTGCTTCCCCCTGCAGGTCTGTCAAAGGCAGAGACCCAGCCCCTGACCAACTATGGCAGTGGAGAAGATGAGGGTGAAGAGGAAGAGCTGGAGGAGTTCGAAATGGGGCCTGTTGACGTGCAGACATCCCTCCAGGCCAATCACGAGACATCAAGTGGCCAAGAGCAGGTAGCAAGGACTTTCTGGCCATTTTAAAAGGGCTTTCATAACGATATTGGTTTAAATGCCAGAGACGTGGATATCTGGAACTGACAGATGTATTTTTAGGGAGCAGATGAAGTCCCAGTGAACAGGAGCCAGGGAAAATCAGATGAGAACATTTGCAGTGATGCTGGTAAGATGCCGGAGAGGAATGTGTACATGTGAGGGGGGGGGGACACTGGTCCTCACACTGAAGATGACACAGGGACCTCATTTGGGGTTTCAGGCAAAAACATGCTTTATCCGTGGCTCTAGAGAATGGATGAGTTGCTCTGTTTACTGAAGTAAAAAGGTCAGAGTCCATAGAGGTGACTACAGTCTCCACAGTGACAGAAGAGAAGCAGGATGAACAGGCCTCCCAGGTGGGCAGTGAGGAGGCCTCTGTGACTGGCAGCACCCCGGCCGCCTTGGGGGGGACATCACCCTGGAGCTCGCCCACCTGCAGCCCGGACACGGACTCCCCTGTCATCATTAATGAGAATGTGAGTGAGCAGCCGCTTGGTTGGGGGTGGTGCCACCAGAGTCTGATTTTACCTGGCTCACTTCTCATAGAACAAGGCATGCTGGGAATCAGAGGCTGAGCTCATCTGGATCAAGCTCTACTAACTGTGTTTGTTTCTAACCCAAAACAGGAAGTTGGGTCTGGAAATTTAAGCCAGAAGTCAGATGAAGATGACTTTGTCAAAGTGGAAGACCTTCCCCTGCAGCTGTCTGTCATGTGCAAGGTGTTGACCAACTCGCAGGCTAGGCGTGGCTTTGTATACGCGCCAATCTTATGACCAACATCATGTCAATGCCAATAGCCAGTACTCCTGTTCTGAAAGCAGAACTTATGAAATAAACAAAGCTTCTTAATATTCAATGGCTGATATCTGTTCAGCATTCTAATTGAAAGCAGGTGCACTGTATCACTGAGCTTTGGTTTATATTTAATGAAAGCCTTCAGATTTAAATTTCAGATCTACATTCTCAGGTGGACTTGACCACTGCGTTCATCCTTCAAAACATTGGAATTTGCTGCTACAGTACATTGTTGATGGGACAGGGTGGTAATCTGTGTTAATCTTCTAAAGGAGGAGCTTCAGAAAAGAATAGCTGAGGAACAGCTAAACAACAACCTGTCAGCAGAGATCCTCAGTGCAAGTGTGGGAGAAGCAGTTCTCGTTGGAAATTCTCAAGCACTAAAAGAGCCAGGTACTGTAATGACCGGTTTTCGGCAATTTTTTATTTTATTTTTGTTTAGCTCAGGGTTACAAAAGGCTTCTCCCGCAGAGACTGTCGGCGCTCAGAGTGCTTGACCCCCCCGGCTTCCCGGACTGACGTTGGCAGCAGCTGTATCTCCAACTTCCTTCTCTGGGGTGAACGTCAGCCCTGGAGGGCCAGAGCCCAACGTGTGGTTTGACCCTGGAAGGTTGGCTTTGTTTTTACTTGCTACGGTTCATGATAGTCTTTGCCGCCTTAGTTTAAGAGGCTATCTACAAGCAGCTCCCGGCATTGTCGATTCCGACGTTCATTTAGAGTGTTTTCATGGTTACTCTGGTTTCCTACGGTTCTGAGGTCTTCCTGTTCTCATTTGCTGCTCTGGCACGATATCCACAGCAGTGAGGAGGTGTTATTTGTGCCGTTAAATTTATCATTTTAGATGCCCCCCCCCATATTCCCATTTCTCTTGAATGTACTGCTTTCAACATGTAGAATCATTTTGATGGACTGAATCCCTTTGTTCCCTTTTTTTGAAATTAAAATGTTTGACGGTTTTAAAGACCCTTGTCTCTTGTGGTTGTGTGTGACTTATTCTGGTTGTCAACCACTAATGAAAAGCTTGTTTTTTTTTTTGTCACATCTGCTTTTGTAACTGTTCCGCTGTGCGTACTTAGACAACTGTAAGGCACCATAGCCATGAAAACACCAAGTCACACATGGCTTTGTGGAGCATTTATTTCCAATCTTGATGTGCAATAAATCATTTCTACAGACACAGCATCATGAATCACTGCTTTCCTACTTTAAGATTTAGCCCATAGCTGAGCATAACAGTCAGAGACAGGCCCTGTTTTGACCCTCTGTAGATGGACACTGGATTACCCCTACCCATTTGATTCATTCACTACATGGGAGTACTGAATTTTAAATTTGGACCCTCATAGGACAAGCACATAGATCACAGATCCTTCCAGGTTCTGTTCCTCTTGCTGCTTGATACATTATGAAACCAGCCTACTCAGGCACTTGTTGACTAAGTATGGCAATTTAATTTCTATTAGTGTAACATTAGTACATGTTAAATTTGAAAAGACTAGTAGATCCACAAATTTCAAGCTCTACTCCACTTGTAGAAATGTGACTCTTGGAGATTCTTACAGTGAATGATTGAGTTTGGAAGGTGTCCAGCGCAAGATGTAAATCAGGACCTTTGCAATCATGTACAAAAGCAGAAGTATAGTTAAAAAACAGACATGGGGTAACTGTGTTTCATGACAGAAAAACATCCAGCTATAGACTGCTGCCAGACTTCATTAAGGAAACAACTCAGACAAACTTGCATCCTCAGGCAATATTCACCATGGCACTTTAAGGCTGCCCCCACAGCTGGTACACAAACCTGAGGTGTAGCAGAGAGCTACAGTAGTAAAGAGCAAGCTAGCCATGGACCAGTGCTTTGATCTGCTGTGAGTCCACATTCAGGCCAGCCCATGGCTAAAGCTGTTCTGGGAGCTGGTTAGTCAAAGGGAGCTTCACCATGGCATACAGGGATCAGGGCAGTCCCGGAGATAGGCCTCCAAGAGGCCCTCTGATACATCCATCAGCGCTGTGTAGGTGGTCAACTGCATGGCAAAGCAGAAATGTATCAAACAAGTACAGACACCAACATAGCAGCCACACTTAAGGAGAGCATAATCTTACTAACAGTCCTTAACACATTCTAATCCATTCACACCAAACTAATCTAACAGACAACCAGATGAATCTGCTACTTGCCCAAAATGAGAAGTTTCACCCTTACCTTGTTTAGCACTGGCTTTGTTGAAAGAACGTCATACAGGGTCTTTGGTGAAATTTTCTAAGGAAAGCAGTAAATGGCTCCAGGTCAACTATTTTCTTGAGTTTATTTGGAGGTTTTTCCATTTTACTATCACATTCATTTTACATTCACATGAATTAGCACATGCTTTTATCCAAAACATACAGTTTTGACAGAAAGAAGGGTCAGATCTCTAGAGCAAGTGGGGGTTAATAGCCCAACGGTAAAAATCACTGCCAAGTTTCTGGATTTGAACCAGCAACCTGTGTACTTGAGCCATTAAAATATGACTATACAATGACTGACCTTGAGGTTCGTAATCCTATAGCTAAAGATTCTGACTCCATGACCTGACACCCCCTTCCCAGGCAGAGTTAACACTCACCGCCTGTGTGGTCTGATTCATGCATTTCATGGCTGGGGTCCTGCGGTCATCCAGGAACAGGGGCTCCTTCCAGTGGTCGTAGTTAGTCTCCAACACATACCACCGTCCTAGGCTGTGGTCAAGCCTAACAGCACATACATGGGAGACATCATGAAGTGTAGCCACCTGCAGGGAACCGGGACATCCCGGTACCCAAGAAAGCATGAGACCGCAACTGGATGCTAAATCAAATTCCTAAAGAGCCAAGCTTGCAGGGGCTGTAAATCCCATCCCAATTATACCCTTTGGTGAATAGGGCTGGTTCTGCGGCAAGTGTGCTACTCACTCCCAGATGTCCAAGCTGAGAGTCCTGGACCTGGTTATCACGCAACCTTGACCAGTCTGGTTCCCACCAAGGATGAAATAGGCTGGTGCCAGCATTTTGGTCTGAGAGAGCAGTTTCTTGGCCTCCTCATAGCTGAATCAGGATGTAGAAATTGACAATTACTATAGATTCATTGGCTGTCACTCTCTTGGGGCTTTTATTCTGAGCCACAAACTGCTTATACAGAAAAACAACAGTGACTGCCTTTATATAAGAACATAAGAACATAAGAAATATACAAACGAGAGGAGGCCATTCGGCCCATCAAGCTCGCTTGGGGAGAA
>JAODKM010000048.1:11066887-11076915 GCA_026780845.1 Petrocephalus sullivani | reverse complement strand
ACCAGTTTGCTGTATATATTAGTGTCTATATCATTTATATAAATTAGGAACAATAGTGGTCCTAAAATTGAACCCTGACATGATAGCTATGACAGATTAACTGTAAGCTTACTTTTTAACAAACTGCAAACTCCAACAAATGCACCACATAGGGGGCACTACTGTGGAGAGAGGCTACCTGGTGGCGTTCTCCAGCACAGACCGTGTGAGGAAGCTCATCCACATCCCATCCCTCTGGCCAAGGATCCACTCCAGGATTCCTGAGAGGGAAGGTAGTGGATATGGTCATGACCACCAGAGCTTGGACACAGTGCTTAGACACCCTCTGTCAGCCCAGCAGAATGATTACATGGTACAGATACCAGTGGCAGATCAGCTGAAACAGCCCACTATGCAGAAAGAATGTCCCACAAGTCCTGTACGCATGCCAAAAAGCCCACCGTTTCATCACCCATACAGTGCTCGTCAAAAGTGACACAGTGCCACGGCTCGGCTGGAATGTAGCAAGATGCACAGAGGTTTGTAGCTTACCGATGTAGCCCCCTTCAAGGCTGAAACGCTCGTTCATGGTCAAGGTAAATACATGCTGAAAGACAGAACACAAGTCTTTATTCAGACTTTATTCAGATTCTTAATGCATCAATGCTGTGCTTTTAGTCTTCATGGTTTGTTAAACTTTATCTGGAAGCAGTACGCTACTTTATAAGAATTATAAATTTTCCCTCCCAACACCCATCAACTGAGTGCACAGGTAATCTTACACATAACCCACTGAGAGAAAGTGAGGGGAGTTCTTACTGGACGGATGCCTGTTAGCATGCCCACGTAGCCAGCAAAATTGGTTGACTTAAAGACTGTCTGGTTCTTCCTCCGGAAGTCTACATTGACCACCAATGGCCTCAGCTTCTCTGTCACAATCCATGTCTTATTCTTCACATCCCACCTTAACAACATCATCATCATCATCATCATCATCATCATCATCAGTACCGCTTATGAAAGAGTAAGACCAAACATGTCCAAACTACAACCAGTAGCTCACTAGATTTTAATTTCCCAATAAGTAGGTTTGCTGGATTCTGTTGACATCTTTAGCACAAGTCACCCCCACTTTCTTCGCACTTACCCCATAAACAACCCAAAGTCCAGATTTCGAGCATGGAACAAATTGCCTGCAGTGAGAAAGCAACTTAAGAAAAGAGCCAAACTTTCCAATGTATGTCTAAGACTCCTTTTATATGGAAGTAATATTGTTCATCTTCTCTTGACAACTTATTTCCAACATCCTGAAGAAATCGTTGCCCTTTCCAGTAAGAAGGCTGCACTTACCCTTGGAATCTTCTGCCACTACTGAAGTGCAGACGGTGAACACCTCATAAAAGATGTTAAACAGCACCACCTCTCCTGTGTACGGAAGAGGGATGCTAAGAACAAGCAGGCCACCACAGCTCCCTGTGAGATTTATCCTAAATTTCTAAATGCAACAACCGATTTCTGTTCTGTTTACCCAGAGGCACCCCAGATACCGCTGCAATTCCACGGATCTCCTCGTTGAAAGGGTATGGCAGCGTGTCCACCAGCAGGGGCTGTTGACACAACCAGATGCAGCAATCAGTAACACAACTGTGCACTTCCTCAAAGGTAATTTAGGAGAGAGAGACAATACCCTGACCTGGAACTCATTCAAAAGTAAAGTCAGGGAACTAAACATCACTGCATGAGGAGGAAATGCAAGTAACGACAGGTTTGGGCCGAATGGGAAACACCACCTTTAACAATACAACTTACCAGGTCCTTGTCCACAATCTCGATGAGCTTCCCGCTAGGTACAAAAGCGTTGGCCAAGTCACGTATCACCTGCACCATTTCGACCAGCTGTAGGGAATGAGGATGGCGTCATCATCAGCGGCCATGGTGACAAGTCACAGATTCCGGTCACTGTATGTCCCATCATGCCTTCATCCAGCCTTGGTAAGACGGACGACATAAACGCGAGTGCTTACATCAGCCTTCTTGTCACTGATCACTGCAGCCCATCTCTTGCTGGCAGGTAAGTCGAGGTCTACTGTATACCAGGTAACTGCACCTTTGAACCTAATAAACAAATAACCAGGCATCAGAAAACACATCAGAAAGGTTATCAAACGCCATCAAACCCTCTGAGGGTCAATGACACGGTTTGGGCATTCGCTTAGCGTTACAGCTGAACGCAGTTAACCAATGACTAACTATTATAACATGGTCATGCGACTTACAGAAAAGCTCTTACAACTCACATTTCCCAAAAGGGATGCAAAATTATCACCTACGTTGGACCTTTTGGCGGGTACATGCCGGTCCGGCATTCTTCTGTAAACTGCAGAATACAAATAAGTTATTAAAAAAAAGTGAGTAAAACCAAAGTAACAAAGCAAAGGCGTCACGTCCATGGCGTCCTGCGCACAATGACAAATACGTCATTGATCATTCTGATTGATTTCTCTGTGGGTGATAGGAAGGGTGCTGGGCAACAGAATCAGCCGATAGCTACATAAGCGAGTCCGGCTCACCGGCAGCTCGGAGACGAAGCAGCCTGCGTGCGGAAGACAAACGCAGACAAAGGCCAAAAGGAGAGGACAGAGCCGAAGTGCAGGACACATCTTCGCCAGCAGCTCCAGCCCGGGCTAAACAAGGAAGTGCTTCATGTGACAGAAGCGGTCGTGGGATTGCTCCGCTCCGGACAAGACCATACAGAAATGGGGGGCACTGAGGGTGTATGGCCACGTAGATATCGCATATTAAGCATAAATTTGGGATTCGAGTAACAGTGTCCAGGTTAACTGTACTTGAATTGTACTGTGAATTTATATGCACAATGTTTATTCTGTTATTAGGGGTGCAGTGTTGTAATAAAGAGTACTGTTGCTGTGCCTCTCACCCCCCTGCAGATAAATGGGATAAACCCGGAAGTGAAGCCTGAGCATGTGACTCGCTCAGCTGGTGGGAGTGTTTCTGTGTTTACGGAGCTTCGCCTTCTTTGCGCTCGTATCTAAAGGAAAAGTGCGTTTATATGATCACTGTGCTTAATTAATCAGATCTTACAATAATATGGTTTTAATAATAATGACACTTTATTGATCGTCGCGGGGGAATTCTCTTTTCACCTACCCCATCTTGCTCTCAATGACACACAGACGACAGCAAGCTTGGCAGTGAAGGGCTGCTGCCTGCTTAGCCCTGGGAGTTAAGCCTAGCTCAAGGGACCACAGACATGCCCATTCTACCTGAAGATGGGCTTGAACCAGCACCTTTCTAATCTCAGGCACAGAAGCTTAACTAGGGTGACCAGATAATCAATCCCAGATGCCTTGAGCTACTTCAGGTTTTACAAACTACTTTAAACCTTAAAGGCTCCTGTGTTTGGCTAAATAGTTCAGTTCTTTTTGTGCTCTGACTGGTTTGTTTCCTTGGTTGAAAGACTCATCCAGCCATTTCGCATTAACATTAGTGACACATGAATGATTATAGTAGACTGACCAATCAACGCATAGCAAGAACGCAGCGCTTAAGTCGAATCCAGGTCCTTTTGATTGAAATGGTAGTTTGCAAATCCTGTCCTAACTCAAAGTGTCCGGGATGACTGGTCACCCTGGGCTTAACCCACTGAACCATATACTGCTTCATCTTGACTCTCCTTTTTACAATTCAAGAAAATAATAGCAATTCAAATTACATTTTTTGTTTTTGGTCAAAGGGACACTAGTGAGGCAAACAGTACATTATATACATACCTGCTGTCAAGAAGTCAACTCAGCATAGGTGCAGCTAGGCTAAACATCCAATGAATGCACAAGTGTAAGCAATATCAGCTCAGGAGCTATACAAAAACATCTATTAAAGCAAGAACCTAATTAGACTATTCAAGGACTAGAAGTGCAACATAAGAATTTAGGCTTATACTGTACCATCTGCCTTGCTTATATGTCGCTTTGGTACAGTGTCTGCTAAATACAAAGAAAGAACTAAAGACTATGTTAACATTTTCATATGGACAATTTTAAACAATCTCTTATAAAATAGATTTGTGCTGAGATGGTAACAATTCACATAGTTTTATTACCCTACAGGGCTCTACTGGCATCTTTTACCTTTTATACATTTACAGCGGAAGCATGTTTTACTGCTCGGAGGCCTGGAAACAGGGCCGATTTTGATATAATCATGATGCACAAGGAGCCAGTCGGCAGCCGTCTCATGGGAGCCGTTGCTGATACAGTCGCCTGGAAGCCACGGCCGCGATGGCTGCATCCCCACGGAGTTTCATTCATCTGGCTGCAGAGCTCACATGGCGCAAGCGGCCCAGCGCACGGAAACACGCCATCTGCTAACAGCGTCATGGAGCTGCCATCTAAATGGCTGTCTGTACGTGTAGGCCGATACCAAGGCTTTAAATCAGGGAATTGATTCAGGCCGTCACAACACGTTATTTAACTCTACTCCGCAAAACCTACCAAGAGAACGTGACCCACACTTTCTGTCAATATGCATCGACTGGAACTTAATGAGCTAAACGTTCCCAAAAGCAAAGATTTCAAAGGTTTATATGTTTCCCGAATACCTTCCTTGTACCAAATTGCATTTAGATGTACCAATAAATCAGAGCTCTTTGTCAATGCTTTATAGGCAGCCTTCCTCAATATAAATAACAGGTCCCATTATAGAGCACAAAACACTTCCACTTAAAATCTATAAAGACCATTAAATAAAATTCACTTTTTCCTCAAAGATTTAATGGTAATAAAAAAGGACATCAAATACAGATTTTATAGAAACCCTGCAGGGAAAAAACAACATCCAAAAAATAAAAAATAAAAAAAATAATAATAGATGACTTTTCATTTGCAGTATCGGTCAGCTTTCATCTTGGCTCTCCTGTGGATGACAAAGAGACACATCAGCACAGGAAGAGACTCACCATCACAACCCAACAGGTCAGGCTAATCTAGACCACCACCTGCCTGGCCTAATTAATATGCATGAGGGCTATGTGTATTGTACCTTCCTCACCCCAAAAATGGAGGGGAAGATAAAGCAGAAAGAGTCGTTCCCCATACCGGTCAAGCATCGTCTCATGGAACTTTCCATCAAGCCTGGCCTTCTTCAACTCATTGTTAGCCCCTTCATTGACCCTCAGCCTTTGGTCCTGGAAGCTCTGAAACTTCTTCCTGCCAATCAGAAGGCCCAGTCAGCCCCATACGCTATAGGACAGATAGGCAATTCGAGGGAGAGGGGCACAGGGTCAGGCCAGCACCCCCGGGATTGGTCATTGCGGTTTAGGCACGACACAGTAAGCCGAGGGGCCGGTCCCATGCTTGCCGCGGCGACATACGCACACATAGTTTATCTCGCAGTTCTTGACGTTTCCCCGGTCCTCTTCCGCAATGTCATCGCTCCTCTTTGCCTCCCTCTCGGCACAACAGCGGATCTGTTCGGGAAGAGGGACACGTGTTGATTGACCCTCTCCATGCACCCCCTTCAGCACCCCCTTCAGGAAAGTATTTTGCCTTTATCATCTCCTCCTCTTTGGCAGCTCTGCTCTTGGCAACAATGTCACCATTCTCGCTGTAGGAGATGAAGCAGCTATTGGCAGCCATCAAAGCCATCTTACTCTGAAATGGTGGGAAAGTAGCAAAAACAAGTTTAATCAAGCCGCCAAACGGCCCAGCCTCCCTTCTGTAAAAACATCCAGTTGTTAAACGAGTTCTGAATGCTACCATCAGAAAGCGGCAATCCATTTGTTATTATTACTTATATTGCCACCTAGAAGTGTTCTGTTTAGACTACAACCACCTGGAAAGAGCACAGAGGACTCACATCCTGAAAAACGGGTTCCCACTGCTCCCGGGACCCGATGGCGTCGGAGCGGCCCACCACCACACCCTCCGTATCTATCCCCAGGTACTTCCCGTATCCCGACTTCAGGGCAATCCTGGAGGTTGAGGGATTCATGTCAAGTCCAGCCTTGGGCTTGTGCCCAGCAATGGCGACGGGCCAGCAAATCTCACCTGGAGTCTGAGAGCTTGACGGCTGTAAACTGCTCCGGGGGGGCTGGCCCTTCTTCCCCTGGAAGTGCAGAACCACTCGCTTTAAAAGATGGAGGTTCATGACACCAAGTACAAAAAGTACCCCGAAGTTCAAGCTCACGAAGCAGAACAGACAGGGGCTCAAGGATTAACGTCCAGATTACAGGAAAGGCTCCTTTTAAAAAATATACAAATCACACAGAAACGAAGATACGGAGGTTTGCAACTGATAATGTCAACCTGACAACTGCTGTACTAAATACCGCTGAAGTCCAATTAAACACCCGAAATGCAGGCAGCGGTGTGCGGTGGTGACTCTAAATCTCTCCGGGAATCAATCTGGCCCTTGTAGAGAAGAAATAATCTCCTAGCAGCCTCAGAGGTCCACAATAACCCTAGCAGTCACCTTCCATTAGCCATGTCCAATCTCCATTGCGGGGGTCGCATCAATCCTAAAACGATAATGCCCTTTCTACCTGCAGCATCCTGCCTGGCCCTGCCTAGAGGCATACCCAATTATCCCCGCAAGGCGGCGAGGCCAGGTCACTGACAAGCAGACTATTAGGTGGGGAAGCAATTATCATGATCAGTTCCCCCTACATCAATAGGCAGGAAATTCACCTTAAAACCCAACAAAGCCCCAGCTGCAGTGACGCTAATGGGACAGGTCCAATAAGCACCTCTCTCGGCACCTGCCGGCACATGAGGTGGGCCTCTCTGGGCATTTGGCATTCATTACGGCTGAGACTGCAAGTCCCGCACGCCACGGCAAAATGTAAGCCTGCTGCGTGCCATGACAACACCATTATAAAAGTGATATTATGAGCTGGAAAATGAAAAGCAGTACTTTTATATGTGCATTTATATGTGGGTCTGAATAGCGGCTCTTAATGCAAAATCAGTCACTAACTTCAAAATGGTCCAAGCCAAATCGCTTTCCAGCTCCTCACTCAAGTAAATGGAAATACTAATACAATGCTAAATGCCCTTTCACACTTACTTATGAAATAAACAGATAAAACTTTAGAAAAATGTTTTTTTCCAGGACTGTGCAGTTACAGGTGCTGCATGGCAGAGGGCGATCTCCAGGGATATGCTACCCAGAGACTGACCGGAATGCACTGCTGTACCTTTGTGTGGTGCGCCGAGAGTGAAAAGCCCTGTGTCCAGAGCGTGCACGTATGAGCTGTCATGCATCTCTATGGCAACAGTTCCACTGATTTCCCCAAATTGACCAATCACCCACCAGCCTCCTAGAGTGAAGGAAAAATATATATAGTAGTTTGTAAATATATATGAATGAAAGGTTTTTATTCCCACCTTCAGAATGCCTTGAGATATACATAGGACATTACACAGGGAAGGTTCTATTAATATTAACATTCACTGTTAACAGAGAGGACTATATTTCAATCGTTTTACCAACAACGTCCATTTTATTTGCACCATCTTCCCTTTTTCGCTTCTTGTCATGGTGTTTCTTCTTCTTGCTGAAATTGAAATAAAAGTCACACCTCGATGCCAAGTCTGATACAGGTGGTTTTCCACAATCAGGATATGCTAGTGCTGCGCAAAATCACATCAATAAATACTCATGGTTGTACTGCGCATGCGCAATATCACCGGGGCTTCAGATGATGGGCGAAACATTTGGTCGCTATAAGGACATATACTTGGCACCCACAATTCAGTCAGATATGGAAGACTGTAGCAGACATGCATCAACTTTTTTTATTCTTTTCGTTATCTCGAGGTCACGACTTCTTTTTCTCGTCATATCAACATAACGAGACGTTTTATTTTTTCCCACGATCTCGACATGACCTAAGTCACTTTCCTGTGATCTCGTGACAGGTTTAATATTATCTTCATGGATGAACGCAACCGATTTTACTTTGATTGCAGAGTGTCCCACGAGGAAGTAACAGTAAACAGTATGTCTGTCGGTGATACTAATGGATGCATTTATGGATTCTCGAGGCACATTATCTAATCCATATTCCATAATAATAATAATAATAATAATAATAATAATTTTTATATAGCGTCTTTCGCACACTTAGTGACGCTTTACAATGCAAACAATAAGTAGTTAGGGCCAGGCACACTGTAATGTCATCTCTGCAGTCTTCTTCCACTCCTGTCATGCACTCCAGCAGGATCCCGGGTTGCCTGTATATCTCTTAGCAGAGTTCCCTGGTAAGCCGGCATCTTTCAAACATCATCCAGTAACCATGGAGAAATAAGTCATGATCTCGAAAAAACAACTTTACTAACTTATGTCAAGATCACAAGAAAAATACGTTGTGATCTTAAAATAACGAAAAGAAAAAAATAGTTGATGCATGTCCTCTACAGACTTCCGTAGTCAGCAGATTAGTAGTACACATAAAATACTGAGATGCGTTTTGACACCAAAAACTTAGTAAGTTGTATAAACTTGGCACATCTTTATGTTTATTAAAAATGGCTAGCGGAGCACACCATATAATACTATTTTGGTATATTATGGAAGCAATAAGCATGGACAGGACACACCGGATACAGATATGGATCATCAGTAGCATCTCAGCACATACAACGCAAACATAACTACGACCTTCAAACAACAACAAATAAACAAAAATTAAATATAAAACAGTTAAAGGGTCTCCTCTAATAATTTTAAGGAACCAATAATATTCAGCAACTTCTTTGCTGTTTTTTCCCCATAAATTGCAGTGATCTGGAATACAATGTTAGTTCTTATGTAAAGATCCACCAATAAAGGTTGGTGGAAACTTAATACAGTTACATTTATGAATAAAAAGAACCTAAAATAAGTAACTGCCCTTGTATAGATGAATCACAAACGCATCTCGGTCAAACCAAGTGTGTACCATGACGGGGTGACGTAGTAAAAAGGCGACGGGCACTAGAGTAGTAGAAAACGGTTAACCTCCCCTAAATACTCACAAAATTGGTAAAAGGCAGAAGAACACACTAAATAAAACGCATCAACTACTAACTAAATGCGCAAATACTAAATGTAAACAACATGGACAAAGGAAACACGGCAGGTAACGGTGCCCTATTAAGCGTAATTACATAGACCAATAATATAAGACAACTAACTACTGATTAACATTCATTCATCATGACCTCACTGACACACGAATGAGCCTGGATATTCTTGTCAAACAGAAATCAGCACACCTATTCAGCTCACCTCTTATCCTTTGATCCTTTCAGAACCAGTTTCGTCGACTTAACTCTCGAATAGTCCGCCATGTTTGGCTCTCAGTGCGGAGGAAAGCGACATGCAGTAGAAAGAAGACGGTCAAACTCGTCTAGTTACAGCGCCCCCGTGTGCCCGGAGGCCAAATGAATAAAAGGTAAATGGCATCAACGCCATTTCATATTAACCGTCTGAGTTTTGAAAAAATAGTTTTGTAAAAATAGTGGGGCCAGGTAATCTGTGTCAGAGAGGATACTATGAGCTACTCAGGTTTTACAGGGTACTTTAAAACAGAAAGGCTCTTTGCTTGGTTAAACAATTCTGTTTTTCTTGTACTTGATGTTTCCTTGGTTAAAAAACATCCTGCTGTTTCACATCAACATCAGTGACACATGTATGACCATATGTAACTGACCAATCAGCATGCAGCAAGAAGTCAGCGCTTAAGTTAAATCCAGGTCCTTTTAACTGAATTTGAATTACAAATCCTATCCTACCTAAAAGTGTCTGGGATGACATGGATTATCCGGTCACCCTAGTAAAAACCCACGAGGGACATTAAACAAGACATAGGGCCATGATATATAACTATAGGTCTAGGGCTGGACAATAATTCGATATCAATATATATCGCGATAGATTTTTTTTTTTTTCAATAACGGTGATACGATTTTTAAGCACATTTCCGATATTTCGATATACATTTGAATAACGTATTTTCCGGCGTATAAGACGACTGGGCGTATAAG
>JAODKM010000048.1:10978028-11052347 GCA_026780845.1 Petrocephalus sullivani | reverse complement strand
TTGAGTCATTCTGCGCTGCAGATGGGGTAAATGCATTAATATATTTAATCAGATTAATCACGACGCTGGATTAATCCACGTTAACGCGTCAATTTTGACAGCCCTAATTTTTATGTATACATCTATACATGTGTCCAACCTTTAATCACTAGGGGTCCAAGCAGCTGAGTTGCTGGATTCCAGTGGTTGTGATAGTGTTTTATTCTCAGATTTGTCTATTTTTATTTCTAAATCACAGCTAGGCTATTCTGTTGATCTGTCTCTTTTGTGAGTGAGGAACTGAAACTGTCCCTATGCTTTAATATTACTATACACAGGATCACTGCCTTTCACTCAGAATAATGAATACAGGCTTACATTGACCTAGTAATTAATCTTTCTATTACCGAAACGAGTGCACTAGGCAAGCTGTACCCTTGAGAATAGCAAAGGAACATTACCCAGTGGTATTTACACAGAGCAAACCATACAAGCCGGATACTGTGCCAATGTACAGATGCATGCTGGTGTTAATATCAAGGAACTTGAAATGTACTTTACAAGTGTTTTTGACAAGTTGGATATACTTTTGGATTTATAAGGGAGAGTATCCAATGGCAGACTCTCCTTAATCAAAAGATGGTCCGCTGAGCCGGCTTAATTCTCCTCCTTTATTTTTCTCTCTTCTAAGGCACCATTTCCTCTCTGAAGCATCTTACCAAACAAATCTTCAGGGCACAATCCCAATCTCTACCACTCTTTCAGCACAAGCAGGAATTCTTGTACTCAGTTAACCGATTGCATGTTTTGAACTAGCAAGTCTTAGAGTAGAATGTGTAAATAATAACTGGGGTACCGGTACTATAAAATACTATCATTAGTAGTAGTGAATTGCTTCCATAATTAAGCTATTACGCACACCTAGAGCCCCCTACTAAAGGAAATGTATATTTAAAATGTAATACTAGGTACTGCGTGGGCCCACATGAGTCTATAGCGTCGCGGTTCCTTTTCAGGACCTGCCCCTAGGTGCTGAAACAAACACGTGTCATCATGAATAACTCTGTGAACGGCAGGGTTATTTTAAACTCATCCCGGCTCGACGGACCACGCGCGCCACGAAAACCGACACCCGCTGTCGCCTCTAAATGCATTCACGCCATTATCTCGGCTGTGCCCTCATTCCCGCTGCGATCCCGGCGAGCAGAAGTGGGTGTATTATTATTACATCTCCATTAATGCAAATCTCACAACTCCGTTGTTATATTTCGTTTATTAAGAGCGTAGAGAGCGAGGCTGCTACACGGGTGTAGGTGCTTAGCTGAAAGAAGCTCCGGTTCTAGGCACTTTCCTGCTCCCATAACGCGCCGTCTCCGCTGTGATCGTGGCCATTTTTAAAGCGGAGTGAAGGAAAAACACAGTGTTTTACTACGGCAACAAAAGTGGCGACAGGCCACCGGGTGACATGATGTGAGTTGAAACCAGAGGCGGCTGATGCTACCCAGGGTGGGAAGACATGCAGACCGAGCACTTCTTGGGCGAATCCCAAGCTGCACAATCAAAGGCTGCGCAAGACAGAAACCCCCCCGGCAGAGGGGGGACGCAGCCCCAGACGCGGAGCTGTCTTCTCCCTCCACTTCGAGATTCACCAGGAATCAGTGACACCTCAAGGGGGACGAGGACGGGGGACAGCATTATCAGCCCCACATCACCACGTTGCTGGCTGACAGGTGTATCCCATTTGGACAGAGTTTTTAAAAAAAAATTATTTATTTATTACATTTGACTCATAGCTGAAAATGCACAGCGAGTACAAACTGGGAGCATTTCTCACTTGCGTGTGCTGTTTTAATTGACAGGGTGATGACACTGCATTCTTACAAAAGCATTAAGAATGCATACATTATTCTTTTTTTAATGGTCATGATTTTTTGTAGAAGTTTACTGAATGCTGTATCTTCATGCATCAGTCCGCGACATTATTTATGCGAAATTACAGCCCGTCTAATTTAAATTGGTTTTACTTGGGTGAAGACACTGGCCTAGTTTTACAAGATGAATTAGGTGGTTAAATCAGATGGGGGCCCAGTCATGAATTATGGAGATGTGCATTGTAGTGATGCTTATGCTCATTTATTTTTGCTGCAGATGAATTACAAAGCACACAGCACCTACTGGCGGGGGCAACGTTCTTACTCTGTTCATTTCCAGGTTAGTGACTAACCAGATAACAAATTGTTGCTGTCTTTTTTATCAACACTGCTGCATTTCACTAATTGCAACTTAAAAAAAAAGGGGGGGGTGATCTCACTACCTTGAGAAGCTTGTTGAGAATATGCAGGTCAGTGCAGTGGTGCAGTGTGATAGTATTGTAATAGGTGCTCAGTGTGGGATACAGCAGGACCAATAGAGCTGAAAGAACAGTTACACGACTGAAGGAGCAGTGTTGGCTAACATGACAGGCATGCTAACATGCTGGTTACACGTATCTATGCCATTTTGATGGTGTCAAATCAATGAATGTTAAGTATTAATTATTACATTATGCACGCTTCCTGTCTGACAGCATTTTAAGTAGCTTTATATATCAACCTTATATCAACATTGTCCTACAAAACTGCTTCACTTACGGGTTAGCAAATTCAAAGAGAGATGTAAAGTGGAAACATGGCAGGCTTGAACTTGACACATTTTATTAGGATTCGGATGATAGCGCTTTAAAAAGAAAGGATGAATAACTGCAACATTCAAGTAATAACATAAGTTTTAATCAAAAAAATGCTCAGATGTAACACAACAGCGCTGCAGTTGGCAACAGCGCTGCAGTTCTCTGCTGCATTTATGGCGTGTCAACACCATCGCGTTCACTGTGGACAGCGAAACGGACAGAACTGCTTATAAAACTGCGAATATCTTAATATTAGAAAAATGCTAAATGTGCTCACTCAATAAAACCTATTAACGGAGTCATAATGTCATTTTCATAGCGTGTTACCTAGAGAACTTCATACGTGTGGCTTTTGCTAGACTACATACTACACACAGTATTGACTCCCTAGTTTCTACAAAACCTTAGAGTGGAGTACAGAGTGCAGTCCTGACAGGGGACAAGTGGCTTTAACCCGACTTCAGAAATAGTCTCAATCGAAGCCTTTCAGACACGGAGAGAAGCAGACAAAGCATAAGGAGCACAGAGGAGATGCGTTGAGGAGCTTTTTAAATGATTCCTGACATGCATGAAAATACAGGAATTACGATGCTAGTGACATACACAAACCAATAAACACAGTATAGGTAATAAAATAGAATCCTTAAATACTGATTATGCTGATTGCAAACAACAGATTAAGATGGAAATTTTTCACCTTAGGAAGTGGATAATCAAAATTTACATGGCAAAATGTACCACACATGGGTAATTGGGTACCCACAGCAACACAACAAACATATAAATTAAGTCAGTTATTTCATTTCTGACTACTGACCAGGCAAAATCAGTGTTTGTAAAATTCCCTGAATCACAGCCAGTTGGATTTACCCCAGTCCCACAGTCCATATACCCAATCCTTATACCCCAGCTCACAGTACCTAGACTACCATCCCTATACCCTAGTCCCACAGTCCATATATCCTATCCCTGTACCCCATGCCCACAGTCCATATACCCCATCCCTGTACCCCAGGCCCACAGTCCATATACCACATCCCTGTACCCCACTCCCACAGTCCATATACCCCATTCCTATACCCCAGTCCCACAGTCCATATACCCCCATTCATAAACCCCAGTCCGATAGAATAGGATACATAATTCGTAACTATTCAACCCTTAACATTTTACCTTCTTATCCCTAATCTTATTTCAAATACTGATAATTAAAGGGACCCTGAACAGGACACGTGGTTACATAAATTGGATGGATGGATGGATAATTAAAGAAAAAATGAGTAATGCTTATACTATAACCTTACAAATGTTTTTTTTAATACAATAACATTGTATAGTACATTCAATAATTTGCCAAACCAGTAAATGTGTAAACTCTTGACACACTTCAGCAAGTGAGTGGCAAAATGCCTATCACCGCAAAGCGTGCTTAGTCAGGTAAGGCCAGCAAGCGAGCTACAAAATGCGGCTCCCCGCTAAGCGCGCTTAGTCAGGTAAGGCCCGCATTAGGGATAAGAAGGTAAAATGTTAAGGGTTGAATAGCGAGCTACGAAATGCCGCTCACTGCTAAGTGCGCTTAGTCAGGTAAGGCCAGCAAGCGAGCTACGAAATGCCGCTCCCCGCTAAGCGCGCTTAGTCAGGTAAGGCCAGCAAGCGAGCTAAGAATTGTCGCTCCCCGCTAAGCGTGCTTAGTCAGGTAAGGCCAGCAAGCGAGCTACGAAATGCCGCTCCCTGCTAAGCGCGCTTAGTCAGGTAAGGCCAGCAAGTGAGCTATGAAATGACACTCCCCGCTAAGCGCGCTTAGTCAGGTAAGGCCCGCAAGCGAGCTACAAAATGCCGCTCATCGCTAAGTGCGCTTAGTCAGGTAAGGCCAGCAAGCGAGCTACGAAATGCGGCTCACCATTAAGCATGCTTAGTCAGGTAAGGACAGCAAGCGAGCTATGAAATGCCACTCCCCACTAAGCGTGCTTAGTCAGGTAAGGCCAGCAAGCGAGCTACAAAATGCCACTCACCACTAAGCATGCTTAGTCAGGTAAGGCCAGCAAGCGAGCTACAAAATGCCACTCACCACTTAGTCAGGTACAGTTAGCTCCAGGAGCCAAGAAGGTGTATATGTTTTTTAATTAAAATGGAACCTGGTGTTCAAATTGGGAATAGCCACAGATTTTTAAATTTTACTACAAAAACATCAGTTGATTGTCAGGATTTCTGTTATGCTTATATATAAAATCACTTTTAATTTATAGACAATTCAACTATAAATCACTTGCATGAATGAAGTGCCATTCTGAATCATCTATGAATTACTGCTCAAATGGGTAAAATTTGAGACAAAACCATGAACAACAACACAAAATGAGAGATAACCGGAGATAACACTTTCAAGATAATAATGAGGAGACGAGTGATCTTCTGCATAGATTCTCGGGCTTGTCATCATGGCTGTCAGTATAGCTGGTTACTTCATCCATATGAAAAAACTGAGACTAGGGACCTCCCAAGTTCAAGAGAGGAGTCATTTCCCATACAGCTCTTTTATATAACCTATTTTACTATTACTGTGAACTACCAATCTAACAAAGTGTCATATTTCAGAGCTGAAAGTAAATAATGTGCATTTATATACAGATCAGCTTGTTCTCCTGGAAGGCTGGACATCAGGAGCATCTTCTTAATCCTCGGTCCATTTGGCTGCTTTTGCCCCTCATTGACGTGGACTTCCTGTGACATCACTTCCTGTTGCGATCATGCTTCCTCTACAAGTCAGAAGGGCAACGATGCTTCTCCTGTGCTGCACCACATTCATGTCCTCAACCCCCAAATCCTCTCATTACTAATTTCCAGGGCAACAATTACATTGGAGTGCGCCAATTCATTTTTTAAATGACCAAGTTAAAAGCTCAATCACACAAGGACAGGAGCTGAATAAAAACACACCCTCCTCCCCACGTGACCCAATTTGTCCTCTTTCACCTTTTGTTTTGATATAATTTATAGTTTAATAATAAATACCAGGAAGGAATTGGAGCTTTTGACCTTTGCCGTGTAAAAGTTACCGTCCTTAGGATCAGCTTTGTGTTTCAAAAGAGAACATGTCCATGGCCTCGCTTGTCCCGATCGTCCGGCAGCAGGCTGGCCATTGACAAGGACAGCTGTGACGATGGATGGCGGTCATTCAACTGCAGCCATGAACCAGGGGCCACGGGCAGGGGCATTCTCCCCTTCCAAGCTCATACAGCGGCTCTGATACTATACTTTTCTGCAGGACAAAGAAAGCCAATAAGGAGGATGCAAGCATGCCTTCCGCTGGTGGCACTGCCACAGTGCTACCTGGAGACCTGGTTCGAACTGGATGACAACAAACTGTAAAAACACAACACTCGATGTGCACGGCTAGCGCAACGGAAAGCGCATTTGGTTGCACACTAACTACAGACCCAAAAAAGCAGTTTCCGCACATGAATGCCGAGCCTGTTTAGCTAGCCCCCTTTCGACATTTATTTTCATTCTCTCGAGTTTCTTGCTTAATTGCGTAATCGATGATTGAGAGATGTGACACAACTGTTTTGCAACAATCCATTTATTCTTAGCCAAATTACACAGATGTGGTGATTCACACAATATTAATAATCAGTCTTTTATTGGACGGACACAGATAGATCAGATAATACAGAAAGAGAGAGTAGCTTAGATTAGCTTCATAGTCAGTGCATGGCACATAGTTCTCAGTGAAAAGACTCATTGTGAGTTTTCATTCTTTACCTTTGGCACGTTAAAGGCAAATAGTTTTCGGAAAAATAAACGTCGAAAGTTGGCCAGCCCTGTCTGTGTCCTACACCGGAGAGACAGGAGGAAAGAGCTTTTTCTGTGAGTCCAAAACGCTAAACTACAGGAACACTCTTTGAACAGGTCTCAGAACAGAAGTCAGCCCTCCTGCTTTTCAGTTATTTTTTTAATCAATAGCTTTTTAAAATTATCACTCAAAACGTGTAGTACATTTAATGTCAGCCAAAGATCAGAAGGGGCGAGGTCCATTCCTACTTAGTCTAAAAGCACCTTCCTCTTTTGGCTGGACTTGAACTACAAAAGGTTTGTTTGAAAGCATTATAAAACATGAAATATTTTCCTGGCACTGAGCAAAAACAACTAAAGAAGCAAATGCAGACAAACCGTACAACAAAAGTCTCGTAAAAACACGCCCCCAGCGACATGGAGCGCTCGAGAACATGCCACTGCTATGTATTAGTTCCACCATCAAAGTCCAGACATGGCCAGCAGGAGGCGGTGTTTTCCTCAGAAGATCGGGAATGTGTTTTGCACGTGACCATGTTGTGTGTGCTTGTGTCTTGTGTGAGCAGGTAAGTCTGGATGTGATTCGGCGGGAATGTAGGCGGGACTGAGATAGACCCACGGGGGAGGGGTCAGGGTGAAGGGGCAGGGCTATGGTGAAGGGGCAGGGTCAGTTGCATGCTTTTGTATTACACTGAATCAAACTGACATCACTGACAGCATACAGACAGTCCGTGGAACATTATTTCCTCAGCCGCTTTTCCATCATCCCCATTATCCTCATCCTCCTCCTCATCCTCTATTGCTTCAGTTGTGATCCTCCCGGTCCCCTCTCTTCTGCTCTCCTCCATCTTCTGGTGGCTTCATGATGTCATTTCCACCTTTCCGTTGCCCTTGGGATTTTTGCTGGAACGACCACAACAGAAGGAAACAGAGATCGCTGAAGGACACAAGAAGACAGCGATGAAGATGCAGTCAAGGTTCTGCTGATGAATATAACTCTCCAGTATGGAGTAAATTTTAATCTTAAAAGAATGAAGGCACAATGCAAAGAGATTTAAAGCATAGCCACTTCAAGCGTCCTTGTTAAACAACCATTAAAAACAAAATTGAAAAAATGATTATTTTTTATGTGCTCCAGGGACCTAAGCCCACATCGGATACAAGCCAATTAACAAAATTTACCAACTACACAGTAAAATTTCTAGGTGAATACAACAACCCAGTGTTATGAATTCTACAATTCATTTAACAAGTGAACTCACAGTTTTGTTTTTGATAATGTCACCTGTGCTAGGGCAAGTGTTTTACAGCTTTCTCACTTTCTTGGTGTTTCTGGGTCACTTTTAAGAGGGCTAATATCCTACTGATCACAATAAGGTGTTGAGGTTCTCAAGCTGCGAATAAACCAGCATGCCTGTCATGTTTTGTGTATGCTTGACTTCACTGACGCTTGCCTGTCCCTCCCCTCCATCAACGTGACCAGAGCCGGCCTTCTGATATCCAACAGTCTGGAACCATTAGAGTCGCTGCAGTGAAAGAGCAGCCAGATAAAGCGGCATTATGAAGAGGTGGCCAGGCGCTCCACTGGGAAGTATGTGGAAGACATTGTTTTATATGGGTGGCATTATACCTCGGAATTTAATCTGAAAATACAGGGAAATACATGGTATAATAAATGTGCGAATAAGATTTTCCTGTCAAACCTCCATGTGCCCTTCAGCTCTGCCTCCCTCTGATCGACACTGTTTGGGTATCATATCTGGATGGAACAGCCTGCCCGTGGATGTACAACTCTTATAAAAACAGGTTCTTGGCTTTAAATAGTTCACATATTCTAATGCATTCATTTTCCATTTAGTGTGTTACAGTAAATGCCCACAGGTGGGTTCCATTCACTGACCATATTGCTCCCAATTTTTGCATATTCCTTTTGCCTCGGTCATCGTCATTCACATGTAAACAGTAAAATCTCAGCTACTGCGGCCTGTGAGAGTCAGGATGGCCCTAACTGGCTGAACCTGCTGGTCTGGTGGCCCATCTCCCCCCTATTGGCCATTTACTTCCCCTGCCTTCAGAAGCCTTGCAGACTCATTAATGTTTAGCATGAGGGAGGGTATCTCATTGGAGGACGGATGCTCAAGGCACTCGAAGATCAGCAGGGCTCCAGCTAAGGCCCCCACACTGTCGTACCCCCCCCCCCCCTTAATCAGTGCAGCTGACATTCCTGGGAAACCGCTACTTAAACTGCAACTGTAATGGGTCCCAGTGCTCTCACAGTATATTCATGCTTTATTTTATTTTATTGTAAAAACGGCCTGTAGGGGTTTCTGCCTACCATTATTTGGACACTTTAAAAAGACAGCAGTAAATTTACCTGTGATAAAGTCACCTTCCTCAGGGTGCCTTACAGGACACGTTTTCATTACAGAAATAAATGAGGCGGTTGGCTAAACAAGGGTCGAAATAATGGTGCCTTTAGCTCAGAGTCTGTGAGCACAAAATAAATATTCACATGCACTCAAAGAATTTGTTTATTTTTAATCTGTTTCGTCTCCTAGTTCAGGTTGAAAGACGTTTAAAGGTGTGGATGATGGAATAAACCCTCTTTATAGCCAGGGAAATCTTCTAATCCATTAATATCATTAATCCTTTCCAACTCCGAGCCCCCAGTGGCTGACATCACCATTCATGCTCTCTCCGATTGGAAGAGACATTCCATAAGCTTCCAGAATGAGTCATGAACCACATTGCACAAGCTGCTTCCTAGTTAAAGTCGACGTCCGAAGCAATCACATGAGGAGTGATCATATTGCCTGGTGGACCTCAGACACCTGTAGGTAAGCAAGCGTATCAGTACTAGCAGTTGTAAGGATGCTCATGAATGACACCACGTTCAATGGAGCTACATAATTCACAATATTCAGTCAACTTGTATATGGGGCCAAAACAAGAGAGTTAGTGACCACGAAGGGGGTGAAAGTGAAGCACAGAAAAGGGGGTGAGGCAGGCCAGCACCCACCTGGTTATGCAGGTTCAGCTCTGCTGTTTTGCTCACAGGGGACCATTTCTCAGTCTGATTTTGAGAACAAGCCTTGGCAACCTGTAGATACACAAGAGTGATGGTCAGTCATAGACCTTGAGGGTGACAGGGAACATCAATGGGATTTGACCCAGGGGGGGGGGACTTGACTGACTTGGAGGCTTGGAATATGCATTTGCATCCAGTTGGCAGTGAAACCGCACTTTCTTAGATATGAAACATTAAACTGTATAAACAATCAGATGCATTGCTTGACTCGACTCTTGTTTTGCTCTGTGCAATACTTCGGCTCACAGATAAGCACACCAGGAATATGACTGCACCCTCGTAAATAAATCTTGCATTAAAGGCATGAATAATTACCATGCAGACCTTTTACCCATGAAAACTTGCTGAAAAACATGGAGAACATTGTGGGAAGGCGCGTGTGTGTGTGTGTGTGGGGGGGGGGGGCACTTAAAATGGCAGCCTGTTTATTTCAGCGAGAGCCTAGACGCAGTTCATTAATGCGTGAAAATAAATGCGAATGCCGTTCAGACGAGCAGCGGGAACCAGGCGTGGGAGAGCGACGGTGCCACCATTACGGCTAAACGCGCTGCAGGAATGCACAGCGTAAAAAGTCATCAGCGATACCACACATGGCTTGCTGCACATGCTATCATTATTATTTCATAGTTTCCCTACTGGCCTGAAATACACATTACCCTTTTTATGCTAAAGGTCTGAGAAACCTACACATCAGTAGGTTTTAGCATTGATGTCCTTCGGATTTTCATGAGATGAACATCTGAAGGACTTCATTGTGTTTCAGTATCACTGCTCTAAATAGGAGCAGTAAGTGTAGTGACGTGAGGAATAAGGAGCCAGCAGCACTCTCTGCTTTTGCAGGCAGTCAGTGTCCGGGGCTCTTACTGGCAACAGGGCAGAATACAGATTCTACAGCAACTGTAGCTGAGAGCAGGCATGTCCAATGTGCTGCGACCTGTCCTCTGGAAAGGACTTCATCAGAGGAGACTCGCACCTGGCTGACAGCCATTTATTGTCAGGGGGAGGGGGCTGCCTGAATCTGTCCTGTCCTTTAGGGAACAAGCAGGTTCCATGTTGGTTATTCCATTCAGGATCTCAGCAGACAATCAACGGTTACCCCACGTTTGACCCCAATCCGGGGCCCATAATGCCAATTCTGCGGCTATGCAGTACAGCCAGTGTGGCAAGTCTCAGGCTTCCTGTAGATGTCTTGTTAGTGTAGCGGTATCCCTGCCAGTCATGTGGGACACCTGGTTTCGATTTCCCTGAGCACTGCTGGTGTAGTGGTATCATGCAAGATTCCCATTCTCACAATCTAGCTTTGGTTCCTGGGCAGCATGCTGACTTTCGAAAATTCACCCTGGAATCAATAAAATTTTGCCTTACGAGCTGATATGAAAGCCATACTCAGGTCAACACACACATCCCACGATTTCCAAAGCGTGCGGTAAATAGCTGCATGCTGTCCACAATCGTCACACAAGTCCCTGGTATGAGCGCAGTCATTTGACGTGGCTAAATGACAGCATCTCATATTTGTATGCTGCTTGTCCACTGTAGACTGACCCGCTGTGCTACAACACATCACTAACAAGAAGCAGTCCACTCTTTGACAAACACAGTCATCAGCACGCAGCTCTTTACATTACAAAATGCAGAAATATCAGGACATTTTGACAAAGGCTCTCTGTTGATATAAGAAGCCCCTTCAGACAATACATTCTGCGCTAGTTCTATCCCAAAAAAATGCCAGAAATGTTATAATAATGAATGTTACTATAACAATCAAACTAGTGAGTCACATTCCAGAACTCTGTATCTGAAGTAATGAGGACAGGATGGGAATCCAGTACATCAAGCTATGTCTAATGGATAGATTCTGTGGTATTTCCCAAACATGACACTCCTTCACAGAAGAAACTGTAACATTGGGTCAAACAGAATCTACAGCATGGTCTTACTCAGCAAAAAGGAATGAAATAAGGTCCCAAACACAACATGGTCTCGTCAACAACAATTAAGCAGGAGTGCAGTAATATAATTCAAATGTGAATATCTGGCGCTAATAACAAGAGAAGCAAAGTAAACCTCAGCGTGAAAGTGAAAGAGAGGACGAGAACAGAAGAATAGATGCATGAATTATGCATAAGTTTCATCTGGAGGAATTTAAGGTTTATCTTTGTTTAGAAGCAGAATCATAATGAGTCATTCAGCTATGAAGGTAATTTGTTATCATAATCTTGCCAGCAAAGATTAGGTAAGTATATAAGAGATGGGCCACACCGCAGCATCACTCAGTCTACAGCTTGTCAACACAGGCTTTGAATCGGCTTCTCCTTCACTCTGTTCCATATCATGTACTCTCCTGTAGGACCTTCAATCAAAAACTAGAATTCCCATTGGCTATCAAAGAATTCATTATTTGTCACTGTCTATCGGCGATCAAACGCATCACAGTTTGTCACTGCTGGCCGTAACATGGCTTTTGAGGACCCGTTTTCATTAAACACCCAGAGCAATGTGAGGAGACATGGGCACTTTATCACCCTCAGTTAGTGGGAAACAGCCAAGTCACAGCCTGAAGAGCAGCATTCAGACGGACTGTAGGGGGCGTGACCCCAACGTACCTTTTCAGACTGGCAGTCCTTGGAATCGACGGTGTCCCTCTTCATCGGCTCCGCTTTCGAGGGGGCTTTACTTGTAACGATCCTCAGCATTTTTGGGATATTCTGGAAGCAATAAAAAAAACCTCTTTTTAGGGAATAAGGCATAACTCAGGACCCGTAACCATTAATTTTTCTAGCAGATTAAAGACTGGTGGTGGGATTTTAAATAATTTTAACTGCCAAAAAAGTGAATAAGATGTTTTTGCTTAAGCAATATTTGCTTTGTAATGCCCTAACAATTATAGAAACTACAAGTTTTAAGAAGTATAAAAACGTTACAAACTTTACTGTAAGGTGTTAATATCCTCTTGGTATGGCACAGGAACGGGAGCATTGTGGACTATTTAAAGAATTAAAGAGTAGACCATGTGTCTATAAGTATGTCATATAATAGGTCTTGCAAGATATTTTGTTGTTAGAATCTAGGGGGAAAAAAAAAATCTATTTTGACTGAAAAAGAACAGCACTGCCTGTTGCCCCTCAAAGAGGATGGAGCACAGGTGGTATAATTGCTGTCCATTTAGAGAGGAAATGAAACTCAAGTAAGCTAGAGAGTTTTGCTTGATCCTGAGCAGACTGAAAAATGAACAGACTAATGTATATCAGTCCTTTTTCAAACAGCCCCCTAGAAAGGAGATGGTGAAATGTCTCTCCAGAATCCATTACGCTCAACCTTTTGACGGCAAGCAAGTTCATTTCATTACCCACAATCCCCCGACAATATGCAATTTCACTTCATTACCCATAACCCCTCGACAGTATGCAATTTTACTTCATTACCCATAACCCCTCGACAGTTTGCAGTTTCCCTTCATTACCCATAATCCCTCAACCCTTCAATCAAGTGTCTCCAACATTTAATCTACCTTGTATGTAACTATTCAAGCATTTAAATAATGAAAATAGATAATGGTAAATTAATGTGAATTTTTGATAATGGCAAAACATATATGTGTCATTAGTGGTATATGATTAAATTTTTATTACACTGAAATCCCCAAGGAGATTTTCTGGTATGGTTAAGGTGAACACAGGGTAAATCATCATATTAAACCATATTAAAAGTGGAAATTAGTAATTAAATGAACTGACACCTTAATTGAATCCAGCGTTGAAGTGGAAATGGATTTTTGGGATCACAGATACTTGCTGTATGAGGCAGGTGACGGGCATGAGGTCTCCTGGCTTATCAGCACATTACCTGTAGATGCCAGCTGAGGCTCTGCACTCTGCTTCAGTAAGTACTGCCTCTGTCCTGCTCCAGCGGCATTCACAGGCTGTTAGGCATGAAGCCGCTCCAGCTTTTAATCTCTCCCTGCCACCCCTGATCCAAGCTCCCTAGTGTGGAAATCCCACGTGTGCCAAAGTAGGGCACTCTCCCTGGTCTGTCTACACTGTGAACTGCTGTCCCATTCTTAACGCACTGGTGAACACTAAGATGAGGGCCCTAGGGTGCCAGCACAACGCTGACGTTCTCCTGTTGTGACAGAGGACATAAACAGGGATCTGCTGACCAGAGAGAAAAAGCAGGGTGCTCTGACGGCATCAGTCTGGTGGGCCATACAGCCCAGCGAACCAAGCTATGACTTTCACAAGGATTCAGGATGATCAAATGTTCCTCACCCTAGAACACTGTGGTAGTGGTGGCCTAAAGTTTTGGGAAGCACACTTGTGACTGACAGGTTGCTGGTTCAATTCCCGGACCAGCAAGGTACTGCCCCCACGCACTACACCACAGGCGCTGAACTAGCTGCCCACTGCTGTGTCACAGATGGGTTAAATGCAAAGGACATATTTCGTTGTGGTGAGTCAACAGTCACTTTCTTTTTTGTTTCTCTTACCTTGTCATGTTTATGTGACAATGCTGGTTATCATCTCTGGCATCTACTCTGTGCTGCCCGTGTTCCAGTCCTCCAAACTGTAGGCCACAGTGAAGGCCTTGTGAGTAGCACACCTCAGCCCCATGGAGGACTGGACAAACTCCAGGGTGTGGGGACCAGTAACAATTTGGCACAAATGCTGAAGAGCATTTGGTTTCACTGGGCCAGCTGAGATCATCGCCAGCGCTGCGCTGCCCAGGTGCCAATTAAAGGCCCACAGCCAGACATGAACATTGATTTTCCCATTTTTTTGGTCCAACCTTATTTTTCAGAGCCAGTTTTCAATACAATAAAGTCTTCACTGTGTTATTAGGGTCCCTCTGATGGCACCTGAGCCATATGGCCTAAATCAACAGTTCATCTAAGCATCGCAGGCTATTCATAAATGAGGAGAAGACACAAGTGCCCGCTAAGGATGGCAAGTCCTCGCTATGCCTAACTCACCAGAGACTTGTTCTGAGATCCGAGGGCCACCTTCCAGGTGTTCTAGTAAAGCCTGGACCAAGCTCGCAATCCTGATGATTAAATGATGAGCTCAAGCTGAGCAATCCAACTGGTCATGAGAATCATTACTTGTCCTGCTGTTACCCAAAGGTCCAGATGAGACTTTGAATTAGCATGTAAACCCTGCATGTACACGACAGGAAAACCAGTAATGAATTATCCTTTAATCCTATAATTAAGGAACCAGACTGGAGACCCCGCCGTTGTACCCTCAAGCGACACTCCTTACCATAGTCGTTTCCGTAAGAATATTCAGATGTTTTATTTAATAGTTCAGAACCTTGAATTATAGTCCACACTATCCAGGTGATTAAATGATAAGTAATGAGGTTTAAGGGCCACTTTCTTAAGGAAGTGTGTTTTCATCTCCTAGCTTCAGAGAATAGTTGGTACCAGAGGGATGGGGCAAATCTCCAGGGCTTCCAGTCCCCTGTGGGCTGCCCCGGGCTGGTTACTCAGCCCTGAAGTACATCACAAACCCGAGCAAATGGGGTCCTACTGACTAAATTGGCTTTCTGGAGGGCAGCAAGAGAGCAGCACTGGAAGGCGCCACATTTCCCAGACTGACAAACATGCACACAGTCTCAGAAAGCTGATTCAAAGGATAAACATGATGCCCCTTGGGGCATATTTATGGGCCCGCTGCAGATGGCATAAAGAAAACATCTAAATGTTTCAAACAGCAATGACAGCAAAAGTAGGGGGGCAAAATCAAATTCCCACACAAATCAGTTACATATAACCATATCCAGGTATTGCAGGCTATGTATATAAATACAGTACTCAGACCTAATCCAACTGAAATCATGGGGGCCATATCTGACATTATTTATTGCTAGCCTGTCGTTACTGGAATAATATCACAATCTGGAACGCTTCTTATTAACAAAATGAAATGAGGTGCAGAGGAATGTATTTTTAAATCAATGGCTTTGGCGTGAGTTATTCGTTTGAGGAGGAAAAGACGTTTTTCTTTCCGTGGCTCTGACCTTATTGGATAGATTACAGCTATACGTAAGATACATGCTCACACACACACACACGTGCATTATGCTCAGTATACACGTTAGCACCTGGACCCGGTCATACTCCCCGAGGAGAAGCATCAGGCTGCCAGATGGCCAGCGCTAAAGCTCCCCCTGGGTCCCGGGGCTTGCTCTCCACAGCAGGCCATACCTTGGCGTGTGGCTGCTGGAAGGTGACCCTGGAGCTGTTTGCGAGGGCAGAGAACCTGGCCAGGTGGGAAGGGGCGGCCAGGAGGGCGTGGCTGCTGGGCGGGTGGTTCTGCAGCACTGAGGAAAAGCAGAGGTGCACGGTGTCCTTCAGCGCCTTCAGCTGGGACTCCTGGAGGAGGTGCATTATGGGTTAGGGAGGTACTAATTCATCTCTCCACCCATACATCCGCACGTGCACGTGTATATTAAACCATCTATTGATCCACAACCTCTCTCATGCTGTATATTAACGCATTTATTAATAATTCCACCCTTCTGTCATTCACATCCATCATTCAATCATGCCTCACTGTCCATGCACTTTCCATACATTCTCAATGGCTAATATCCAGAAGAAGAAATCTGTCAGATTGAACACATCTGAGCGATAAAAAAACCTACAAATGTGCTCATCTTTGCACTCCTATCAGTATTTATTTGATGCCAGAACATAAACAGAATTGAAAAAATATATGTAGAGTACAGCATATTGGTCTGGCATCTGTGCAGTGTGCATTTTTTTTGTAAAGGAATAATTTTTGACTGGCAAGAA
Source organism: Petrocephalus sullivani (assembly GCA_026780845.1). Lineage (NCBI taxonomy): Eukaryota > Metazoa > Chordata > Actinopteri > Osteoglossiformes > Mormyridae > Petrocephalus > Petrocephalus sullivani. The sequence goes on along the minus strand of JAODKM010000048.1, from coordinate 11,036,024 downwards.
AAAAAAACAACAACAATGAAATCTGAACAAGTTTACAGGAAAGGGAATTTGCCTGGGCTATAATTAAGGAGATCTGGATTTGCATTAGATTTGCATTCAAATTAGAATGAAAAACCCGGAAATCTGTTGTCAAGGTATTTAACGGCTCTCCACAGGATGAGCACCGTGATGTGGATCCTTCCAGAAGCCTCACCTTGTCCAGAGCGGTCTTCTCCAGCTCCTCCTTGGAGGCCAGAAGCTTGCGCTCCAGGTCCATGAGCTGCTGTCCCTGGATGTAAGAGACAGAAAGGCTGTGAAAGCTTCCCCATGTGACTTTCCTCAGAAGTCAGGTTGGAAGCTAGAACGGTTATGGTCTGCTGCCTCATGCCAACACACTGCATCACATCAGCATCCAAACCCTGGTGTGATGTTCCATCTCAGGTAAAAAGCCCTCCATGTGCTCGCTTCCTATCCAAAGAGGTCGGCGAAGCAAAGAGAGTTGAGAAGCTTGTGTGCAATGGGAAATATCACGCTTCTCTTTTAAACATAACCTGTTCCCTCCCAAGTTGAATCCAAGTGTCTTATTATTTAGCTAAAATAGCTATGTTCTTGTTCACTGAGGGTTTTAGTTGTGTGTGGGAGGTCTGTACACAGCGGAAGAAAAACAATGACCAAAAAAGTTAATACAAAGACGGCTAGGTAGAGCGAGCATGCTCATTAAATGGCCGACATACCTGCATATGCTCTTTTCAGACTTATCCCTGAGCTGTGCTCATGAAAGACTGGATGAGGGGGCAGATTCCTCCCCCTTGTCAGATCAGGCACCCGGACTTTCTGATACTGTCCGGCTTGTCAGCCACGATAGGAATGGAAATAATACTTTATCTTTAGAGTTGCCGGCCCTCAATGCCCCTGGAATTTGCCATTGACCGTCTGCTTCTTTAAGCTCACAGGCTGCTTCTATGGGCTATATCAGATGGCCCAATTTGCCCGCTTGCATGCTCAGAGGCCAGCGAATCTTCCGGACAGCACTCGTCCCCCAGAAGCAGGCTTTAATGAAAGGCCACAGCTGCCATGCTGGCAGTCTGAGGGCTACCGTCTCTCTTTATTAAGTGCTTCTACCTTCTACACTGACTGGTATTACAGCTAGATATATATGTACTCAGATCCAGCAGCTAAAATGCTCACCTGTGTAGCAAAGCCTGACTATTCAACCCATGACTATCAAGTGCACAAACCAGGCCTGAAGCTGTCTTTATACTACATGTACCCTTTTATTCTAAGCATTAGGACATTCCCAGAGCCCCATCAACCCCTTCTAAGGTGTTTACCCCTAGAGGGTGTAAACCCTGGGAGAACATTACATGTAAGCGCCGTTGTTATGAATATAACAGGGTCAGCGAACATTCGCTCTGGATCAGCGTAATCAAACAGGACAGCTATTTTCGCATAGGGGCGAACTCTTGCAGCAACACCCGGAGCTATTAATCTGCATGAGGAAGCGCTTCTGGCTCGCTGGCATCACCGTGCAGAATGCCTCGCACAGAGAGGAAAGGGGCTGCGAGAATTATGTGTGCCAATGGAAATCATTTCAGTGCTCTTACCTTAAATACCAAATCCTTTTTCCCATAACGCAGCTCTTTCAGTTGAGCCTGGATTTTTTTCGACTGCAGGGGGAAGATAAGGAGACGTGCGTCGGAGCATGTAAATACAGAAATTCACAATGGAGGGCCTCGCCTTCAGCCCCCGTACTGGGTACGGCAATCAACGCGCTCTCCCTTTCAAGAGAGGAGAACAACACAGTGGCCCTGCCCCCGCGCCTGGGTGACCGTCGGTACCTTTTAGATATGATAAGAGGCTGTTTCACGCTCAGAAGCTCATCATCTGGGCCTGGGAGAGCTTTTCCGAAATGCGCCACAAGACGAGAAGAGCATGTGTCACGTCAAGGTGCCCTCTGGGCAGATGCCAAGGCATCAGGGGGGTCACTGCTCCGCACACGGAAGTGCGAGTGATGCACACTCCACATTGCACAAAACTCTGCCACACTTCCTATTTCAGCCATCTCTTTCATTAATCTTATATTTATTTAATGTATTTAGAATTGAATGTATTTGTATTTATTTAACCATATCTTAGTACATAAGTATGTATACAGTATCTAATCACTGAAGTCTAGCTTTAAATTCGGGGCCCCTAGGCTATAAAATGAATAATTTTCCATAGTCTGGATCCCCGTAAGGGCTGGGCCCCCTCAATCTGGCAGGGTATCCATGCCCCTACCATGCTCCTGCCTAGTGATATGTTTGCATGTTTGTGATGCCTGTGTTTTGTTCTGTGCTGTCTAATGCCGTTATATGTTATTGACCGGATGCTGCAAGTAAGAATTGCTATCTACAGATGTACAGGAGGGAAATAAAGATTCTTGAATCGTGCTGTGCTCCATTGGGCACCCTGGGCCGTCTCCTGATCTGAAGGATTACTTCACTTCGCTGGCGGTATAGTGGGATGGTTCACTGCAGTCGAGAGCGCTGGCCAAACATAGCGCTACAGCAAAGCTGGCACAGGCTGCTCACATAACCCTCGAAATAAAAGGTGCATTCATCATTTTTGAAAGTTTTCAATTGGCAGTGGAGTTCGATAATACATTCGCCATTATAAATTATGGAGGACGCATCATATGAGGGGAATGGTTATTGTTGTTTTTAATCGATAGGATCAGCAATTAATGGAAGTGAATGTACGTTTACAGCTCACCGGCCGGCTTCTCTTTAAGGCAAACTGCAGAGCTCAGCGCTCTGTGCAGTCCACTTCGTACCGAGCGCACACTCCCCATCTCCAGCAGGAACCAATTCATGCACTTCCTCTACCCGGCACATGGAGGGAGCAGCTGATCTCGGTGGGTGGGGGTGGGGTGGGGGGGGTTAGCGAGGGGGGCCTTTACCTCCTCAGCATGGATGCCACACAGCTTGTTCCCGGACAGCAGCTTGCTCTTTAGACTCTTGTTCTACAGGAGCGTAGAGTACAGAGACAGCATCAGGAAGGCACTGGGAGAAGTTCACAGATGCCATTTCGTCCCTGCTGGGGGTGGACGTAGGGGGCATCTCGGCCCCACAACCCTGCGGCTCACCCCCGGCGAGTACTGCATCACACCTGATTACCTCACGGAGTGTCTAATCTGCACGGGTCTGCCATGCATGCATACCTGGGGGCTCTATTAAGACAACAGACTGACAGCTACACAAAATCAGGCAGAAGGTAATTAGTGCTTAACGCTCTAATTAGGAGCAAATTCGCTTGTGGTGTTAAGTGTCAGCTATTTTAGTTTAACCTTAATTTTTCTTGTTGTTCCCCTGTGACGAGACGGATGGTTTTCACACAGGACAGAACTAGCTCAGTGCTCTGAAAGCTCTCACACAGCGTACTATAACAGGCTCCCCATTAATACATTAATGTCCTGCATTGTTCATTATTTAAAAGCAAAAAACACAAAAGAATACAGTTGGTCTGCTGGGGTTCGGATACCCAGCGTGACGAGAGAGAGCCCCCTGCAGGGACTCCTGGGGAGATACACAGAAGGCAGGCAGACGCAGTCGGCAAGCGGCAGCAGGAAAGGCAGGGAGTAAGCCTGCGTCTGCAAGCTCACCAGGTGCCGGCCACTGATTCAAGCCAGTAAATGACAGGTAAACTAGGGACTGCAAGTTACACACAAGTTACACAAGTTATACTCAAATTCACTTTATAAGTTTATTTTACACAAACCCCAAAGCTGTTTCTACCCTACATCTGGTCTTGCTTTTATTTATTCATCTACTTGTGTACTGATTGATTGTACATTTTTGTCATATTTTATATCAATTATATCTTGATTTATTGTTCTGAGTATTTTTCTTAAACTATTCACGTCATGCCACCAACAACACAAATTCCTTGTACTTTTCGTACTTGGCGAATAAAACGTTTTGAAATTCCCATTCTTGGGGGCCGGTGTTCGCTTCAGCAGGTTTGAATTGTGTGCCTGTGATCAGAAGGTTGCAGGGCCCTTAACCCCAACGGCTCTGTAGACTGGCTCACCCTGCTTAGTGAGCTTTGTCTGGATGTCGCTTTGAATAAAAGTGTCTGCTAAATAAGTGTAAATGCTTCATCAGAAGGCCTCCGTGACAGAAGGCTACCGGCACCCCTGAAGAACACTACATCAGTACATGACTAAGGAACATGGCACCCTTCTCAATATTTCACACCTAGTGATTATTCACTTACATTATAAATTCTAAAATCATGAACCAGGGCGGTTCTAACTCAGCCTTCTCTCGCTAAGGTTTTGCCAGAGAACTTTTTGTCATGGCAAACAACACTTCCTACATCACAGGGATAGAAATGTGAATTTCGGCCATTGGATAACACACACAAGAGCAGGCGTTGCTGAAGAAGGAAAGTTTGGAGCTGCTGACCCTCATTTGTTGGCAATTAATTTTAATTAAATGAGGACTATAACCGTATTTACTTTTTCTTTACTTTATTTAGAAGGAACTTTTGTCCCTGGTTTCTTCACAGAGTCACACAGTTATAGGACAACAATCTGCCCAAAGTCCAGCTTTGCTGTACAAACAAAAACTAGAAATACAACGAGGCAACTTCTGACATTAAATGTAAGCTGAAGATTCCTCTGATAGACTGCAACGAATCAGCAGCAGTCTCCTCAGGAAGCACAAACACGGCAACGGCCTTGGGCAAAGAGATACATGTGCCTGTTACAATCTGAGGCACCATCTGCATTTGGATATTGATTCTGAGATCCAGGGATGAGTCGCTCTTACTGTAACACCCAAAATTGCCCGAGTCAGTTTTAAGCACGTACTAACTATTTGTTTTCTGAGATCCTACTCAGATGCACTCTGTGGATGATATCCAATATATCCTGGAGACTGATCAACTGACTACGACAGCAATGAACGATCAGAGGTGATGGCCTGGAACGTGACACTGGCATAGGAGGTGCTGCACTCAAGTATTATGCTGCAAAGAGGATCATAGTACTGACCCCACACCATGGACTACAACCACTCAGTGTATTAGCCCTCTACATCCGGTCCTGGGGGACCCATAGCCGGTCCACGTTTTTGCTCCCTCCAAGCTCCTTGCCAGACAGTCCCCATTTTTGCTGGGGTGGAGCAAAAACATAGGGAGCTGGGTGTGTGAGATCCCAAGGACCGGATCTGGAAACACTGCTCTACATTATAATATGCATGGCAGTCACTCATCTTGTTTCTCTGCAAAGAAGACATGGAACAGGACCCAGAGACAGAGACGTGTCTTTAGCAAGCCATGGCAGGGCAGAGTCCTGGGACAGACTTAGCCACCGGGGACAAGCTGGCAAAAGTGTAAGTTCACCTCCTGTTGAAGGTCCTTGATGATCTTGCTCTTTCTCTCCATTTCCGTCTTCAGGAAATTGATCTGCAGGAAAAAAAAGAAACAGGAAGCTGTGAGAAGACAGCAGCCAGAGTGGCTCACTGCAAAGACATCAGCACCTCAACTCGGCAAACCTGACCACCTCTAGTCGGGCCCATTTTCCTCATGGCACCTTTGGTCTCAGGACTGATTAGCCCTTACTTATAATAGAAGGAGACCCTGTGAAAACGTCAGGTGACATCAATTACTGGAAACCATAGACTGCTTTTATTCAAACACAAGGTTCAAAGCACAGCGCAGAATCTCAATTATGAAGCCGCAATTCTTCAGTTTCCACACTCGATTGTCAGTGGCAAGCTACAGTAATGTGATAAAGTGTTTGTCCCATCTGATATTCAGCTTTTTTGCACATTTTTCACAATGAATTTGCTGGATCACTGGACCATGATGGCTCTCCCCTGATTCCTGTCTTCCATCACAAAGACATTTTCTTATATACTATACACTATTGCCTCTGTTTGTACTCTCCATAGTCACCAGCTCTCCAGGAGTCCTACTCAATTTTCCTTGAAGGGCTCTGGAGATCATTTTAAGGTTTCCGAAAACTGCTACCTTGGGTTCTGTTGTTTTGTTATTCCATATGGAAAAATCACTACATGGGCTTAGCGCTGGAATGCTGGAACATTTTATTCATTTTATTTTTTTTACCGAATTACTCACAGAAACCCAGCAGCTTGTATTAATAAACACGAGAATATGAAACACCACAGTAAGCTGCTCTCCCTGTGCCTAGCACCGTCTTCCTCCAAATACTTCACAGAATAGGAGTTTCAGTGACAATAAACATGTTCTGTACTATGAATTTATTGGCAGGTGACAAGCACTTACACAAGTGTAATATATACAAAGTGTAAAACAGTAAAACAAAGTCATTGGCTGTCGCTGTTATAATATATTTCCACATTGATCCCAAAAGGTTAAACAAATGCTATCTTAATTGAGCAACAGTTAGGTCTGTGTTGTTAACAGAATAACGTAATTACATAGTGAGCGCGGCCAAGTCGCCAAGACAGATAACAGCATTCGCTGGCAGATGTGCAGCCACATACCCACAGCAGACAGGAAATGCAGCTCTGCGGACACGCGAGGCTCAATGTGGAGTGTGTGTGTGTGTGTGTGTTTGTGTGTGTGTGTGTGTGTGTGTGTGTGTGAGGGGGGGGAGTAGCTCTCAGCCTCTCCCCTGCATCACCCCCCACCTCGCTTTCTGCCTCACCTGCAGTGAGACACTAGGGGAGACACTACCAGAATAAAATAGATAAATAAGAGCCCTCTGAGGTCTGGGGCGACCGCAGGCACATGCGGGGTGAGGCTCCAGGAGTAAGTGCTGGGTCACTCTTCTCATGAGCCCCCAGCTGGGAGTGACAGATGCTCAGCAGCTGATCTGTCAGTAGCTAACCCAGACTCAGGCAACCGGAGCTGCCAGCTGCAGGGGGAATATTACTATGGCAGCATTTTATAGCTGTTTTTTATATTGTAATGAATAAGCATGAAGATGTTCAGCAGGAGCTCCCACAAAGAGTATCACGGGCACCCGAGGCTTCACTGGGGCCGGTACTGACTGACCCAGGATCAGGAAAAAAGGCACCAGTGGAGGGAGGGCACCCCTAATCCCGTGGAGGTCCTCTCCCCCATTAGACACAGCACGCCCTCTCTAGACCATGAGCCGCTGTTCAGCGCGCGCTGTGCCTTTTAAACTCTTTAGCGGGATTGAACTATGTGGGCCGAGTGAGGAGTGGGGGGGGGGTTCATTCTGACACCCCCGGCGATTCCAGTCTGGGGTGACTTAGCAGGTAGTGCAGACGACTCTGGACAGAGCCAAACGGCACCCTCAACAGACAGATCGATACACGTGACCTCCAGCTCTCAGCTAATTGATTTTTCTCGCTGTGGTAACAAACAGCAGCACATTGACAATAAGACCTCGCGGGCAGGACGAATAGGGGAGCGGGTGACATAGCCAGGGACCCTGGAGGGGGAGGGATGGACAAAAGCTGAACGATCTCAAGCTCATTAATTACACCGCATGACTATATGATTATAGGTTCGCAGTGTTTTTGTATTCATTGTCATACTTGTACTTATTAACTTATCGTATTTATTGTCTTACTGAAGCACCTTCATTTGTATTTGTGTTTAATTTATGTTTAAAGCAGCCAGAAGGACGTGGAGAGTAGGATATTCATGATACATTATTACTGACGTTTATGGTGCATATAATACAATCTTTTGAACTTGCATCCTTGCTTGAACAGACCTGTATCTATCAAGCCAAAGGTTTTTACTTGGTGTTACTGCTCGGCACTGCATTCTTCCACTCTCGGTACATTTATCAAACCATATAAATTAGCCGGACTGGACTCATGTCGTCTCGTCTGAACTGCGTACCGGCTGTATGCCTGAGTGCCGCTAACAATGGGAATAGTTACGAAATTCACTATGTGTGCCCAGTAAACCAGATTCTGGTTCACTCAGAAAGCAGTGCTTCTGCAGTGCGCAGGGACCTGTGCGGCCCGCAGCTGCATGTTCCCAGCCTGCGGGCCGCTGAGGAACACGCTGCCTTCCTGCTGCCTGGCCAATCTCTCACCATAACAGCTAATGAGCAAAAGTAACTCATAAGTGAAAACGTCCAGCAGGGCTCAACTCGCAGGCGATCTGACTGCAGCTAAATGAAGCGGAACGACAATCACACAGTGGGGACTGTCGATTCTGGAGGCTGCATGAGCTGGGCACACGCTGGTCATTTAACCTCCTCGTTTACCAGAACGACTAGCCCTTGGCGGGAGATTCACAGAGATGCGCACCATTTACACCAAGCTCTCACCTGTGAGCTGCCCAATGATAAAATCACTGTGGAGACCCCGGGATTAGAACCAGCAACCTTTTGGTTACTAACCCACAGAGCCACACAGCTCCCTATATATAACCACTCATGGGCATGTGTGTTTCTGCTTGCGTGTGCACATGCACACATATTAGCAAGCGCGTAATCATTTCAGCGCTGTAACACCAGCTGGCTGATGCAAATCGTAGGGGTCCTTCAAATTTAGCCACCCCCTATGTCACACCTGTTTTTCTGCAAAAATGGAGGGCGGCAGTCATATTTGTTTCTGAGAGAGAGAATGTTTCTTTTCACAAATCTATGACTGTAATTAGATTAGGGTTGCAGTGTGGAATTTAAAAAATAATTCAAAGGAGCTCACTATAGTCTCTAAGCTCTCGACATCCATCTGAGATGCGTGACAATACCAAAATTATTATTCATGGATAAAATAAATTATATTAAATAATGCCAGCACCTGATAAGCATACTGGCTTGGAAGCGTTCAGTGGTGTTTGTGGGGGCTTGACAAAGACCGGTTTGGAGGATAAAATGGGACAAGGTGCTTCAGAGGTCTCAAGGATGAAGGGAGGGTTACAGTTGAGGCCTTGGGTGCCCCCTGCATAAACTGGCCGCCTAAGGAAGATGCCATTCGGATCTACAGGGGATCAGCGCATTTGTAGTGTAATGCCACCCAGAAAATGCTAATCGAGAGCGTGCCTGCTTCACTCTCCCAGGCTGAAATAGAAAGAGCTACATTGCTCCTCCTCGTCACCTGGCAATGCTGCCTCTTTTTTTTTGTGAATAAGGGAACATGGGGGCAGCTTTTTTGCTTGTAATTCACCATAGCACCTTTAGCTATGAAGTTCTGCATGAATAAATACGAAAAGAGAAAATACATTAACAGTGGCATGAAAGAGCGTGCAAACATCCTCCGTGTGCACCTGGAGTCCACAGCGGAACGGTGAGACCAGTCCAGTGTCCCTCACGCACAAGGGAGGGAAGCACCACCCAACGTCTCCCGCTGTCCTGACTCGGATTCCTCAGTTCTTTGTGAGCTTGTGATTCGGCCCAACTGCCTGTCTAAAAAACTCAATAAAGAGTGTATAGCGAGATAGCACCCTGCCAGCACGATATCACAGGCTTCAAAATGAGCAAACGTGGGTGGGAATACCATCTACTGTCATTCTCCGAATGGTCTCACGCACTGGGCCCCAGTGACGTGGGAGTGGAGAGCACCCGACGGCCCCACCTGCCGTGGATTCGAAACCCCATTCCTCCCATCACCTAGGCATGACAGACGCAGAGCGCACTCGCATCTCCTAGCGGGGAGACGCACGAGCAACGGTCCTCCTCCATCTGTGGCCCAAAAATAGAGAAGTTTTGCCGGATAATTTCGGCTTCACGCTGATTTTCTCCATCATTAAAGGGCGACATGCTGCTTTATCGCAGAAGCGCTGCATCGGGGCCAGAGCGACAGCACAGGCTTGCGAACCATCCGACGGCGGAGGCCACAGATCCGCCGTTACACAGCGATGCGGGGAGGAGCAAATATTCAGGAGGGGCACCCCCTACTGCACTGCTATAAAACACACACACAAACGCAGTAATCCGCGCAATAACAGAAATTGCCCCCCAGGGACATGATGGGAAGCGGAATATAAACAGGGAGGATGTCACAAATGACACACTCAGGAACCTTATATTCCTCCTATCAGCATGGTGGCCCTCACTGCCACCTCTACCTACCCCATGCTTCTCACCCATTTTGCTGCCTGGTAATGGGAAGTCCAGTTCTCTGGTGAGGTGTGATTTAGATATCCCTCCATGCTACACGCTGCTGGGTGTCTTTATAACCTTTGTGGGACATCCATTATCGTTCAAAGGGAAAATTTGTATGTCAAACCTTAAGGATGAATCACAAATTATTACCATAGAGAATCGCTCCTTTTAACTTTGATATTCTGTTTCTGAAGCTTCAAAACAGAAACCAGGCCTGTTAAAGTATATGAAGCAACTACTGGAGCATTAAATGATGAATCCTGACGTGCCAGTCCTGCTGGCACTGCAACACAGCACAGGTCCAACCGGTCCTGGCACCCAAGCAGAATTCCAATGTCCCTCAACCATGCTGGGAAGAGCCATCCTGTCTTCCCCATGGAGGATTGAAATGCCACAATTTTCAGCCTACATCTGTCAGGGTGGTCCAGCAAAGAATGCATTCACCAACCCCCCCCCCCACTGATCCACCCGTCATATGACCACAGGTACGCAGCCAGTCCCATTGCAGAAAACCAAAGGCCATGTCCTATACCAGGCTGTTTTGTTAACATGCTAAGTTGCTCAGTTTAGCTCTGAAATGGATAGTTTTGTGACCATTGCTTGAACAGAAGGAATGCAGGAACAATGTGAAGGACCCCCCACATTATGAACAGCCTGATGACAGCCAGGTGCCAATGAGGACGTGGGGGCAGAGCCTGCAGGTCAGAGGGTGCTCACTCACCGTGGCCTGCTGCTTCTCCGCCCTCTCTGAGGCCTCATCCAGCTGCTTCTGCAGGGCTGCCTGAAGGGACTTCATCTCCTCCCTATGGACGGCAATAGACAAGTCACTCCCAGAGGGCACTGGGCAACCCACCAAACAGTGTTCCCAAGCCAGCACGCCCCCCATGCCTGACAAAAGGCTACAAGGAGAAAATCGGCGGCATTTTTTTGTGGGGCGCCTCGCTAAAATGAAAAGAAAGCTGCAGAGTTTGGACGCCAGTCACGTAAGGAGCATTTCGAGGTATAACAAGGCCCCTTTTGATTTAGCTGCTTTGCACAGTGTAACCAATAAGGCATGAGAGTCCAGCTTAACGCATTCGCTGCGCCATTTGCCTGTAGGTCGGTAGGGAACTCGGTGGCGGCCATTCATTAGCGAGCATGGCCGGAACACAAGGCCACCAGCACTACTGAGACACCATCGGCACCAGCGGCACGAGGCCTCCCGTCACCAAGACAAGATGCAGCTCGAGATCTCCCCCTGGACCACTCAACCAGCCACCACGGCAACCGATTCGTCAACCGATTTAGTGACGCCAAAATCAGGAAGCCATTTTTGCGCAGTGGCATCCCAGGCAGGCCAAACCGTGTTGAGGAGATGGTGCCGATCTTTTCTGCCAAAGTGGAGTGCAAACTGGACTAATATGGCAGGGGAACAGCTGCATTTCATTGACCATAAATGTTTTGGCTTGGAGGTCTTATTGTTGGCCCAGAAAGAGCACATACATGCTACTCACTGTCAAAACTGCATGTTAGAGAGTACTACACAGACAAACATTTTAGGTATACTTTGCATTTTTATATGTGGGAAACAAAAAAAAATCCATTAAACTTTCATCACTGGACTGATAATGAATAAATGATTAAAGTAACCAATCCCAGTTTTTGGGCAAACGAAAACAGGAGATTACATTTAAAAAAGACATGCATAATTAAAGTGCTGACAGTGGCATGATTCTGCAAAGCAACAAAACAATTTCTATGTAAACTGACAGGCTACCGCAACAAACAGGTGGGCCGAGATGTAAACTGGAATTTGTAGCAATATCAGGCTATCCACAACATAATTTCAAAGCGTTAAAAACAGTGTTTTGTGTAAAGCGAGAGAGTGATGTTGTTACCGTTAATTATCAGGTGAAAATAAATTTCTACACACACTAAGTAGCATAAATACTTATGGTTAACCTATGTATAGAAAATAATCACAAGCCTCTTGCACTTAAATGTAGTGAGATTTAAGTTGCTTGTTTGTTTCTCGCTTGTCACTGTACTAACACTCTTGAGTGGCCATAAAACTTTTTCTGGAATCTGGGATATTTTATTCATGCATAATGTCATTTTTGTAATGCCATGCTATAAACTACAGATAATTAGCTAAGCCACACTTAGCTACCAAGCATATATATAAATGCTTTGCGGTTATATATGCTATATGCCGCTATGGTCTTTATCTGAACCACACAGTTTGCTGGAATCCATTAATAAACTAATCTTTTAACTGTAATTGAACAGATCATATGGTTTCATCCCCAAGCGAAACTTGGTATCATTTTAACAGAGGTGGAGATTTCAGGTCCAGAAAGTAAAAATCCAGAATGTGATTTTGTTTCAACCAAACAGTTGAGTACTCTGAGACTATGACTCTTTATGCTCAACTGGTTGGTTGAAACAAAATCACAGTCGGGATTTTTACCTTCCGGACCTGAAATTTACACCTCTGCAATTTAACATTGTATGAAATTAAATTCCTTCCATGGTCACTAGAAAACTAACAGGTTTAATTCTCCCGATAAAGTTTTTTCCCCTTCCGTTGCTTCACTGGCAAACACCTTGATATAAATTAGTATTAAGTATTGCATTTAATTTGGATTAAGCAATTATTTATGACCTACTTTGCCATTCAAAGGCAAAATGACTCAATTCAGATTAGTGGAAACAGAGTACATCATTTAGAAATGCGGAAAATATTAATGAAATGTTTTTACATATAGTTCCAGTCTGATAAGTGCTCCTCAACACAAGGTTTTCACTATGGAAAATCAACAGCAAGTCAACAGAATAAAATATAAGACTTCTGATGTAGTGCGATTTGCTCTGACCAACCAGAATCTTAATAAATTTTACTCACAGGGTGTGACAGGCACAGCATCCCCTAGTGGTACATCTGAGATTCCTATTGTGCCGCATAAGGACGTCTCTAGCATGGTTTTTGGTTGGGATTCTACCGAGGCTGATCAGATCTTCATGAACATCAGTGCCGGTGAGGTGAGCATTCGTTGATCCGCTCTGCGCCCCAGTACCGGCATGGAAAGGACAGACAGGCAGGAGGCTCACCTCTGCTTCTGGCTCAGCTCCAGCACCCTCTGCACGTCCTTCTTGGCGACGGCGTCGTCATTCTTCAGAGACTGGAAGGAAGCAGGAGAGCCCTTTAATGACGAGCAGCTGCACTCAAGGACACTAAAGGCTCATAATAAGATAGGAAAATTCAATTAATTCATCCAGGCTGGCACACATTAATGCAATGACAGCACACATGGCTCACACATACACATGGGCTACAACTTCAACCAAAAAGCATAGGAGTCATACGTGACCAAAGTTCAAAGTTCAAAAGAAGAGCGTTTTTTCAACACAGAGCCCGAGAGGTTTACTGTATGGTTTAAAATGGATTTCATTTTGCTATAAGGTATTAATTATCAGCACATTCGTGCTTCAGAGCGGATGGAAAGAACGAACGGGGAAGAATCCATGCAGAAGCATAAAGCCAGTTACAGGAAGCAGCGAAGACATCCGTCCCTCCTGGGTGTTCGGATCGGCCCGCTCTGAGGAGCACGCAGTCTAAGGGATGGATAATTGTCCTAATCAGCCAGCTCCATGGAGCTAAAGGATGTCCCGCTGCTTTTGGATTTAGTGCAGTTATGACAAGTGCAGAAATAAGACTTTTTTTTTGTCAGGGATAATGAAACGCTCGTGTTGAAAGGAGAGAAACTACTAAAATGAAGGACGTCTCTCGGGACTGGACTCATATAGCTATTCTGCCCTGCAGAGACAGGCCTCGCTGGCATAGCAGATTCCCGTCAGGGGCCAGCTGGGCACTTGGTGGCCCATACACATGCAGGACACTCACTGAAAGAGAGCCGGGTCAGTAAATCACTTCCAGACGGCTAATTTGTTAAGCACATTAATTGTTAATGTGAACAGGCTGATGTTTATTGTCTCGCCGCTGCTGGACCTGCTCCCTGGTGAGCTGCTTCTCAGGGATAGAAGGCCAGCAGGACACACAGGGGAGGCTGCCACCAGGAGCTCTGGTGAAATCTGCACCTCTCCATATAGCTGCAGTTGAGCAGGAGGCAGCTTCTCACTGACACTGGAGGACAGAGGATACTGATACTGGCTGGGTGACAACTACAGCAGACAGAAAGAAACTCCCACGGCTACACCCAGGGTCAAATTTTTACTGTATCTCCCACTGATAACTGTGGTCAAGAGTATAATATCAGCTTGAGGACTGCAGTTACAGTAAAGGACAGCTCCTAGTAATACTCACAGAACAGGACAGCATCCAGTGATACCCACAATTTCTCATAGTACAGGACAGCTGTCAGTGATTCCAACAATTACTCATATTACAAGACAGCTCCCAGTGATACTCAAGATTATTCAAAGCACAGAGCATCTCCCTGTGATACCCACAATTAATCACAGTACAGAACACCTCCCTGTGATACCCAAGATTACTCAAAGCACAGGACACCTCCCAGTGATACCCATGATTACTCACAGTACAGGATAGCTTCCAGTGTCACCCACAATTACTCACAGGTACAGGAGTACAGGATAGCTCTCAGTGATACCTACGATTTCTCACAGTACAGGACAGTTCTCTGTGATATCCACAATTACTCACAATGCAGGACAGCTCCCAATGTAGCTGCACAGGTGGGCCGCTGTTGATGGCATTTATCCAGCATTTATCTGAAAAGTTAATTGACTTTAGGGGCTGCCAATAACTATTTTTCTATGGTTTAATCAATCAACTGTTTTATAAATTGGTTGATTAATCTAAACAATTCATTTTGCACCAGAAAATCAAAGTGACCATTTAATTTGAGTTAATTTTATTAAACTGTATGTCATTGCAGAGCTTTAGATAATGGACGGTGGCTTTTCTGCACTATACGGACATTATTTTCACCCATAATTCAATAAGCTGATTAGTAGTATGATAAAATATTAATGACATGCATATTGTGATGCCCAAAAATTTGTAATCTGTATAAATTTGGCGCATCCTGTGTTTATTAAATGTGTGTACATGATACACACTGAAATCGCAGTGAAGAAAGGGACAGCTCAACAACCACATCATCTTTTAAATGAGGACATATTATGGTTAAACTAGGCAAAAAGAGGTCGGTGGTGCCACTAAACTTTTTGCTGATTAAAGTCAGACACTTTATTTTTTGGTGAAATTATGAAATATAAATTTTCATTTTTATTTCAGTCCACAAATTATATTCTTTCCTTCAGTGTCCATTTTTGTTTCAGTTTTAGCTTACAGTAACAACACTGTTCCCAACAAGCCCAACACACACAAACACACACTGGCACTGCCAGTCAACGTAGAAGAAACCCAGATTCTAGCACAAACATTTTCTCAAACACTTATTCAACGGAAATTCTTTATGGCTTTAATAATGAGTGTATTCGGTAAATACATGGAAAAAAGATATCAAAAAGGACATCATACTAACCGTAATTTAATGAACATGAATAGATAACATTTCGGGTGGTTTTTCCTAGTCTGGCGGTCCATCGTGGTCCATGTGGCGGTTTTCTCTTCCAGTGCCAGTGCCAGTGCCAGTGCCACTGTGCTGTGCCATCAAGACTTTATGTAAAACCATTTATTTTTTTGTGATAATTTGAACTACTCTTATAATTACATAGTGATATTAAAGGGAAATATTTATTGTAATAAAATGAAGCATTTCCCGAAATTATTAATGTTTTCATTAAAGTAATTAAAAAAAAAAAAGGGTTACACTTTACTTAAGGGTGCTCTATGACAGCAACATGACACCTACATAAGCCTTTCATGACAGCCGACATAACTTCCCACATAAGCATTTATAAAGGTTTGTTCCAATTTTTGTGGCTGTCATAAATGCTGACATAGGGGACTTGACACAGGAGATGTCGGCACATTTTCAGCATCAATGCCATCAACCACGTGGACTAATGGCCGCAGCCCTGGCTGGCTGGCTAACACACAGCGTCCTCTGGCCTGTTATTCCCTTCGCACTTCACACACTGAAAGCAGAAACAAATGATGTCGATAACCAACTTCTACCGCTGAGGTGCTAATTTTCTCAGCATATAGAACACCTCATGGGCAGTTTTTCCATAATATACATTCTTAAAATTAATTATCATCTGAGATTTTATAACTCTGTCAGTGCTGGCTGTTTGAAAGAAAAATTATTAGGATATTTTGTCCATAAAACGTAGCCTGCTGGAAAGTTAAAGCGTCACCTGCAGCCAACATGGCAGCTTTTGCATGAACATTCCACAAACTGATCTTGCAAACTTCTAATTAGTGCTTTAGCCACTAAGCCTAAGAGAAGTATAACAATAGACATAGTAACAAAGTTTACATGCTGGTGAGTGTCCCTGGTTTGAAGGTCAGGTGACCACGTTGAATCCTGTACTAAGCAGAATAATCATATCAACATTTGGTCCTTAAGCAGCCGAGTGCAGCCCAGTGTGTGCATGGCAAAAAAAAGCATTCCAATTGTGCATATAGCAAACAAAGTATCATTTACTTTCCTAAACTGAGACTGCACAAGCAAGACACAGGCATGCAAAAACTTTGCAATAAAATAAGGAGCTGAATCAGGAACCTGCAGTATACCAGGCTGCCATATTCAGCAGGCCTCCAGTTATAATACCAAATGGGCGAAAAGAAGCAGTGATTCGGTCATGACCAACACACTCTCTGTAAGCTGCCTCTTTACTTGGGTTCTGTGACACACCAGGAAACTGCAGTCAAACCCCACAGCTGACAGCAAATCGACATCTGAGCAGCCCTCGCTGATCTATCGAGCGACACACAGCACGCGGGCGCTGGTGGGCGAGTGCAGAGTGAGGGGCTCTCTGCAGTGGGGGTCAAGAGCGCGTGGGATAGCTCCCACCCACAGCACTTTGGCAAGGCCATCTCGAGGGGCACTGGGCTCTCGCAGCGATGTTGCCAGGGTGACCAGTGTCTATACTGGTTTGCTCAGAGCACATTGTTGGGCTAAAGATAAGTCAGTGCCGGTGAGGTAAGAGGCCTTCTTCAGTAAGGTTTTATGTGCAGACCCAGGCTACCTGAGGTAGTGAAGATGAATAGGAGACTCTAATATGTAGGATACATTTTAGAATACAGTCAAACCTCCCTTATCCGGACCTCCAATATACGGGCACCTCCCTCTACCGGGCAGCTCTAGGCATATTAATGTTACACAACCAGCAGCTGTCGTTACGAGCCCCAGTCTAGGGTTGGGGGGGTAACAGAGTGAGAGGGAAAGGGGACGTGGAGTAAGGGAAGGATAGGGTGTGATGGACAAGGGAACACACGTGGACAAAGGGGTATTTTTTTTTATATATTTTTATGTTTTTATTGACACACCACGGACACAGAACAAATAAACCCGGTGCAAAAGGACTTAGGAGTGACTATAGCGAAAACAATAAAGAAAACTCAGCTTCCGAATGCAATCCAAAGCTAGAACCTGACACACACACAAAGCATACACAGAGATCAAAGTGTCAAAGTCTGAGGGGCGTGCAAAGACAGTAACCAAAAACCAGGCGAAAGTTTGAAACCAAATAGCAATAAACCAAAGCAAAAGTACAGACAAAGGCAAAGCGAAAATCTGCTGGTTAAAAACTGGATGACCACTGCAAGAATAAAACAGGGTGATTCGCTAGCTCAGATTGAAATAACATCCTATTATAAGCCATGCACCTCATAGATATCATGTAGTTTGCATGATAGTTTAAGATATAGTTTACGTTGTACTGTCCTGTCCATGTTCTAACTTATGGGCATTTCTTACTTACAGGCACCACTTGGTCCCATTCTGCCCGGATAAGGGAGGTTTGACTGTACATCACACATTTCAATTACTTCATTATTCAGTTCAGCCCTTGATAAACATACTGTGAAAAAGAATTTCCTTGTTATTATCTTGTTGTGTTAGTTTTACATAGTACCATAAATGCACATCATTAAATACTTCATAAGCGGGCTTTCAGATGTGAGCTGTTTAAACACATATGATGTTTTTTCTAAGCCAGGCAGATGAACACTATTTCATAGATTCCCATGAAGCACAAGGCAGGAGTACACCCTCAGTGGGTCTCATCACAGGGGACATACACACAGAGACTCCAGCAGGAAACCTGTGTGACACAGAAAGGATATACAAACTCCAGAAGAGAGGTTCAAGCATGCATATATTCTGTTTAAACCATATTTACCAGTAATGAAGCCTGCAAACCTAGCAGTTTCACTCACACCAACTACAAATGCTCTTAAAGGGCCAGAACACTTGGTAAGAGCAGAGGAGATCCTGATCCTCCAAAATACACAACAGGGATGAAGTTTCTCAAGCACCTCACCAGGGATGAATGTAAAACTGCAGAGAGGCAATAGCCTACCAGAATGACGACACCACTGGTTCAGATAAACAGCACGCATATCATTTGCCCTTATAGAGGATTGCTGGAATTTCGCATCTTTGTGGATTATCTCTTGCTAACATTTTTCAGGGGTGTAGATTGTTCAGATAGCAGCACAAAAAACACAGCCAGTAAGATAAAGATCATCACTCTGACACTGAAGGGGAATTAATGAATCACACTCGAAATTTCCACGTCATTAATTATCTGCCCCAAAGCTATATTAAATTTCTCTTATACGGTTTTAAAACTCAACGTTTTTTACGTCTTTTTAAGGGTTTAAAAACATCTTGTGGAAAGACTCACTTTATATCACATGGTACCCATATGTTTGGTTAAAAGGGAAACAGAGGTAGGTAATTCAGGTCAAGAGAGTAAAAGTCCAGACCAGGATTTTGTTTCAACCAACCAGTTGCACATAAAGAGTCATAGTCACAGAGTATTGAACCAGTTGGTTGAAACAAAATCTTAGTCTGTAGAGGGAGAAAGTGGAGTTGGAGTTGTGAGGTCTGAATCTGCCAAAATTTATTTTCACTTAATTTTTTGTGATTTCTTTAAGTTGCCACTGAAAATCTTTTTTTTTTTTTTTGGTAATTTCATTTTTTTGGTAATTTTTGGCAGTTACTAAAAGTAATATTTTAATTGTGTAAAATAATTTTTAAAAAGAATGAAAATAATGCCGTCTTTTCCAGTGTCACGCCTCCTCCCTCACATGCGAGTGGCTGAGAGCAGCTGTCTCTGCTACACGCTGATTTTACCGGCCAGTTTAAAAACCCCGTCCTGACTCACGCCCAGTGCGAGGTATTGTGAGATGTTACGTACACTTACCGAGCGCTTTATCCCTTGTCTCCTGTCTAGCTCCGCTCCGTCCAGCTTTCCCTGCCCGCTCTCCCTTCCAGCCCGACATCTTCCCCGCCTGATCCTGCCTCTCCTCGTTTCTCCCCGTCGTGATCTCCCCGTGTCCCACGTCTGCGTCCTTGGACTGACCACCCGGCTTACGAACCTTCAGCACCGTGACCCCGACAAAGCCTCCCGGTCCCGATTCCAGTATTGGCAGACGACATCAGACCTCCCGGCTCCTGACCCTTTCCGTACGACCTTGGTCCCGGTTTTCCCGGTTTGGGCTAATCGGCTGACGTGTACTAATAAACGTCTGGGTTCTGCCATACTGCCTGGCTCGTCCCGTTCATTACAGCAGGTAACATTTATGGGCGTGTCCAAATCCATTTAGCTATTTTGACAGGAGAAAAAACAGAGTTTGTGCCGGATGTCCTTACTCTCTTAATTATTGTGTGTTTTGGGCGTAACATGCAATGAACCAATCAGAAAGCCACGTCACCTCACCATTAAAATTCAGCAGTGCATGAGCTACAGGGGATTGGTATAATAACGGTGCGTTTGCCCAGTGAACCAGATCGGTTCTTGGCCAAGGAAAGGGACATGCGCATGTGTGAGGTGAAAAGGCATGAGCACATCATCTACGGGCGCACTGCAGATCCACGGAAGCCTTTCTAGGTGCAGCAGGCGTGGCAGGTAGCAGCGAGTGTGTCCCTGTTTTCTGGCATCGCCGAAAAGTGATATAATGATGTCAGAAGACGGAAAACAGAATGCTTGTGTGTTTTTTAAATTTTGATTTTGAGTCTGAACTTATTGGAAAATATAAATAAAAGTGAAATCATTTTTTTAAGGTGTTTTAATATGTTCAAATAAAGAGCAATACGGTTGTTATCTACATCTCACATCTTAGATTCCTTACCAGGCTACAGATCCCAGTCTTCTGCTACAGATCCCTGCCCGGGTTCTGCCCGCTATAGTTTTCTGTTGGCATCCGCACATGCAGTTCAGTATCACGCCTTATAAAGTCCTCCAATGTGTCTTCATGTAACAGACTTCTATCACACATGGCAATGTTACGCAACACACAAAATGCCACAAAGTATGCCATGACCTTCCCAGGGCTGTATTGTAATGTTCCACCTGACTTATCTAAACATCTGAAATGCATTTTCATCATTTTTTTTAATGATATGGTTTGTTCTTTACTTATTATATGTATTTTTTTCTTTTGGTGTTTCATTAAACAATATGGTTATGTGAAAGGACCACATGCACTCTATAATGAAACGTATATTAAATTAAATAGCCTTTAGTACACCTTGAGTGTAGTCAAAGGCGCAATGTGTTCCACTGCCTTAAAATAACCACATGCCAACAATGCGCCCAGCCACGCCTCATTTAGAAACACCCCTCCTGCAAGCACAAAGCAGGTGCAAAATCATTTACTATTTTGAAGACGCACGCACATGAGCAAATGTGCTGGTATAAAACTAGAAAAACCACTTTGCGTTCAGCCAGCAGGTGCCAAAGAGGCAACTCTGTGCAGATTCATGCTGCTGGGAGTGGCCTGCTCCTGCTCCTGCCTCTACTTTTGCCTCTGCTCCTGCACATGCATCTGCTCCTGTTCATGCCTCTGCTCTTTCTCATACCTCTGCTCCTGCTCATGTTAGTTTTCATGCCTGTGCTCCTGTTCATGTCTCTGCTCCTGCTCATGTTCCTTCTCATGCCTGTGCTATTGCTCATGTCTCTGCTCATGTTCCTTCTCATGCCTTTGCTCCTCCTCATGTCTGTGCTCCTCCTCATGTCTCTGCTCCTGCTCACGCTCCTTCTCATGCCTGTGCTATTGCTCATGTCTCTGCTCCTGTTTATGCTCATGCTCCTGCTCATGCCTCTGCTCCTGCTTATGCTCCTGCCCCTGCTCCTGTTCATGCTCCTGCTCATGTCTCTCCTCCTGTTTATGCCCCTGCTCATGTTCCTGCTCATGCCTCTGCTCCTGTTTATGCTCCTGCTCATGTCTCTGCTTATGTTCATGCTTCTGCTCATGTCTCTGCTCCTGTTTATGCTCTTGCTCCTTCTCATGTCTCTGCTCCTGTTTATGCTCTTGCTCCTTCTCATGTCTCTGTTCCTGCTCTTCCTCCTGCTTCTGCTCCCCTCTCTCTTTATATTTGCTTTCACTTGTATTTTTGATCATTTTCCACCTTCTGTTGAGAGGACTTTTTTATTTATCGATGATGAAAAATATTGCGATGCTACATTTTCAGAGCATACTGAGCTGACCCATGAGGGTCGTGCAGGGAAGACGCCAGCTTCGCTTTCATGTGGTGCTAGTCATTAATGGTGTGCCGGACCAGGTGTCCCTGCAGAATGAAAATGAGCCGGTTTTGTTTTAGCTGGGCGTAGCTTTGGGTGCACAGCTCAAGGGGCCTCTGCAATCCGGCATTTAGGTGGTTCAAACGAAAGCCTGGGCTGTCGTCGCTCAGATGAAGAGCAGTCTTGTTCTCAGGGGGCTGTTTGTATGAAGCCGGCTCTGTCAGGAGGAGGGGGGGGGGGGGGGCTCAGAGTCATTTGATCTCCCACCTTCTGTGAAGGTGCCAGCCCTCTTAGGGACTCCACTCTACGGAATAATATACAGATGCATTTAATTACATTAATTACCTGTTAAACAGACATATGTCCTGAAATATTAGCTGGTACCCGTTTGTACAGATTACTGGCTGGTTTGGCACCTCAGCCGCCGTACTTTTAAAAATGAATCAATTTTCAGGGGATCGACAGATTTCCCCATAAAGCCAGCATTCATTAAATTACTAACTTGACATGCCCGTTTAAAATATTAAAACGACATTACACTTCACTAAATTAATAGATGTTTAAAATCTAAGTAGCTGTGAATGACCTTTCACTGTTTATTTCACTGCTGTATCCTTGGGTTATTATGAAATATATATTTATAGATAAGCAGTCCTTCTGAGAGCATAATGAACTTCCATTGACAGAGCCCAGAGGATTTCTTTGCACATAACTGCATGCGGGTTTTACTGTAGCCTGGACACGTTTAAGGAGCTGCCTTGGTTTAGCTATTAGACCTGTGCTCATTCATGGACTTATCTCACATCTAGGCCAGCGCTCCCAATCTGCTTTAAGTGATCATAATCATCATGTTCACAGGTACTCCCCTCACACTAATAAACACCAAAGGGGTTAGGGTTTCCCCATTAGGAAGGAATGGTCGATTTTTCACTCGCTTCACTGGGTCAGTTGGTCAGTCCAAACTTTTCTGGCTAAGATGAAATCATGTTTACCTCAGCAGGATGTGGCAAATTTTGACAGTGACCAGGAGCTGGAGTCCAATGCCTGTACGTTTCAGCTGTTTGTCAGGGGTGTGCCTGTGCTGTGCAGCCAATCTGAGGCCTGTACGTTTTAGCTGTTTGTCAGGGGTGCGCCTGTGCTGTGCAGCCAATCTGATGCCTGTACATTTCAGCTGTTTGTCAGGGGTGTGCCTGTGCTGTGCAGCCAGTCTGAGGCCTGTACGTTTCAGCTGTTTGTCAGGGGTGCGCCTGTGCTGTGCAGCCAATCTGATGCCTGTACATTTCAGCTATTTGTCAGGGGTGTGCCTGTGCTGTGCAGCCAATCTGATGCCTGTACGTTTCAGCTGTTTGTCAGGGGTGTGCCTGTGCTGTGCAGCCAATCTGATGCCTGTACATTTCAGCTGTTTGTCAGGGGTGCGCCTGTGCTGTGCAGCCAATCTGATGCCTGTACGTTTCAGGTGTTTGTCAGGGGTGTGCCTGTGATGTGCAGCCAATCTGATGCCTGTACGTTTCAGCTGTTTGTCAGGGGTGTGCCTGTGCTGTGCAGCCAATCTGATGCCTGTACGTTTCAGCTGTTTGTCAGGGGTGTGCCTGTGCTGTGCAGCCAATTTGATGCCGGTACATTTCAGCTATTTGTCAGGGGTGCGCCTGTGTTGTGCAGCCAATCTGATGCCTGTACGTTTCAGCTGTCTGTCAGGGGTGTGCCTGTGCTGTGCAGCCAATCTGATGCCTGTACGTTTCAGCTGTTTGTCGGAGGGTTGAACAGCATCAGTACCTCCCCATACAATGAGCTCAAGTTCAGACACGCAGGATGATTTGTTTTTGGTGCTGAAAGGTCAGCGTTACTATGATCTTTTCTGTGTCATTTACAGTGTCCCATTGATAGAGAACCCACATGAGGAAATGATGAAAAACCCTTTACAGTGTATCTACAATAATCCAGTCAGAGTAGAGATCACTCACCTCACCCAAAGAGCCATCATGGGAGTCAGGCAGAATCCCACCCCACCGGATGTTTTTAACCCATCCTGATCATCAGGCTCATCAGTGATCATCAGGCAGATTCAGACAATTATCTCAGTTTCCGCCCACGTAATTGCCAGCCCATCCCCTCTGGCAGGTGCTTTAGAGCCCAGCAGTGTAGGTTGAACCCTTTTAAGAATTCCTTTGTCCCCATGTCCATCAAAGCCATCAAAGTGTGTAGATATTTGTACTGCATTCAGCAATCAGGGCATAGTTACCTGTACCTGTATGCTTCCCACCAGTCAGAGTGTCAACACTCTATAGGCTCTGAGGCAGGGTAGGTGAGTCTGACAGATCAGTCTGCTTGCACAGGTAGTATGGGGGATCAGGGCAGTGCTCTGCGTGACAGACAGCAGTTTGAGGGCCCCCTGGGAGCGCTGTCATCTGTGAAAGGGTGCTGCATGCGTGTTTATCATCTCCTGTTGAGTGGCCAGTGACACTGAAGGCCCAAACGGTAAGTGGGGGGTATTTCCATAATATAACTACTCACACATGCACATATGTGCAGCTGCATCATGGGAAAAGAGAGATGGGCAGCCAGGAGAACAAAGCGTAGTGTGACAGCTTCAGCAGAATGGGACTGGCTGTGTTTCAGTGCCAGGCCGCAGCCCTGCTCACCATTTTTATGGTGCGTGTGAACATGGAGAGGCACGGGGCAAGGAGAGGTGAAAGCTCAGCTGATGAGCGGCAGGCAGGGAAAACCATGATCTTTCATGTGTGTCCATAAACAGTCTCAGGTTTGCTCGCTGTCACTGCTGCCTGGCCGGCTAGCTGCACACATGTGCCATCAAGATCCAAATGTCTAGCATGTTGTTTGTGTCCTGGTGCGATCTTCCCTCCTGTAGCTGTTCTCTCATAAAAAAATAATAAACATAAATGTGTTTTAAATAAACAGCTCCTGTGGCAGGCCACTCTGCCCAGATTTGAACTGCAATTCCTGTCCATAAACAGACAACTAAACTCAGTCCAATTTGACGATAATATGCTGTGCAGTCATAGAAACGTGTGGAGCTGATTTATTTTAGCTGACGAGAAAGTCACACTCTCCGATCAGCACTGTGGTCTCAGAGTATTCTCATGTGGAAAAAATCACGTCGAAATCTGCTGAATAAAGATGGACAGGCAGGGGCTTACATTTCATACTTCAGTCTGTTTCTAACCTGTCAGCCACATAAACATGGGATCTGGAAATATCAGCGAGTCTAATTGCTGTACTGTTATCCGCTCTCTGCACGATAAATAACGTAAGGCCTGGCGATTTTATCCATGCGAAACATGAAAATGTCCTCAGGCTGATCCCCACATCTGATTGTAATTATATTCATTCTCATTTTCCTCACGCGCGTCACACTTAACAAACGGCAATTTTTTATCACGGCGCGTGATCCGGATGCAAGCCTCCGCACAGACCAGTCCGGAAGGGACGCCTCCACTTAAGGCTGATATCAGACAGCTGGGTTGGGCTCAATCCTGAGGTCCTAGCTGCTTGCTTTGAGCGTTGCCATGGGCACCTGGGATCTCTGAATGTCGATGGTGGAGCGGGTCAGGGACGCGCATCCCAGTGGAATCTGGCCAGACGCGGCCTGATGACTCCCCTTCACCAGACTTGTGAGGATTAAACATGCTGAGCTCAGGTAGAGGAGTTTATCTTTCGGTTGGTTTGAGACAGATGTTTAAGCCGTTCGCAAATGATTGGTGAGCCAATGTGTGACCAGCTTCAGAAACAATGACATTAGATGTGCTGCTGAATTCTGGTAGAGCAACCTATGCCGGGGGGGGCGGGGGGTTGGGGGTTGGGGGTTAAGGCCATCGAGGCAGCTGGCATCCAAAGCTGAACGTCCACATTTGTTCCCTGATTGATGTCAGCCTGTGTCTCCCTCGGTCAGGATGCAGTGCAACGGAAATGAGATTTGGGGGGAGACTGCTCTGCCTTTTTATATAACCTACAAGAACACATCAATCGGCGCGCGGGGGCGAGCAGTGCTTTTACAGGCTGCCCGATGAGCGAATCAAATTGATGTCCTTCACAGATCCTTAGGGCCAACCTGTACTGGGAATGAACAGTGAGGCAGTAATGTTTCATGCCGAAAGCCTCCGTCTTCTTTTTTATCTGAAATTAGATTTAAAATGCGCTGCTGGCCGCACGGCGGAAAAGATTTTTAAGCAAAGGCATCTCAAAGCGTTTAGGTCACCGTCAGCTCCAGGAAAAAGCTCCACACACACACACACAACCACGTGCGCGCTCACACACATAAACACACACGCACACACGCCGCTCCAGTCAGTCACCCAGAGAGCCTGCGGGGCTGTCGCCTGCTTTCTGCGTTTGTTGTGGCAGCATTGAAGGTTATTAGGACTCTGGAACGTCAGAGCCTGTTTCCTGGGTTTTACTGCTGCTCCACTTTGGCAGCCTGGCGGGAAACCAGCCGAACCCATGACAGGGCCCAGTATTGTAGTGCGGAGCACGGGCCAGAGACAGTGGCCTGGTAATGCCACCGCCACATGCCCGCTTGTAAACCCATGATACATAGAGGTGCCGGGAATGTCGACCACAGGGGGATGGGTAAAGGAGACTGGGCGGATGGAGGTGGGGAGGCACATAGATCCAGGATTATGCAGGAAGCATTTTGTATCATTCCTCTTAATGTCCGCCACATTAAGCATTCACACTGAAGCACGTTAAACAGGAAATGTTTTGTCCAGAACAACCAAGGTCTTTGATTTATTATAGTCAGTAACGTGTGACAAATCCATCTGTACTTTGCATGCGGATGTGACTTCTGAGCCCAGGCAGTAGCCCAGCAGGTCTCGCGGACCTGCGTTCCCGCCGTGCTCCTGCGTGCCACCACGTCAGGCCACAGTGGGGCACATTCTCCAGCAGCGGGTGCGGCCGGGGCCCTTCTGGCGCCTTATGCTGCAGCCCTGGTTCCTTAGGGAGGGAGGCCATCTGCTCCGCTCTGTGGCATCTCCTTCCTCGCTCTCTGAACTACTGCTTCTCACTTTGGCCACCGGCGCTGCGGTCCCACCCGCCATAGCCCGTCTGGCTTTGGACCACCCAGACGGATCGGCCTGAGGACGCCCTCTCCCTCTGAGTCTCTGTTGAGAGAATCTGGGTTTGGCACAGTCCTGGCAAGACCAGCCTTGGCTCCTAAATACGTCAGTCTAGACATTTGCTACTTAAGACCTTGTTTATGGGATCAATATGCTGTAGGATTATCAACAATTGTATAAGCATTAAATAGGAAGCTTAGCTAACCTTCAACACCTTTTCTGTTTACATGCTTTAGCTGGTCTTGCGTGTGGCTTTTTCCGTTTTAGACCCGAATGAAACCTTTACGTCGGTTTCATGTCAAGTAATTGGGTGAGTGTTCAGGGTGACGTCCAGCTGGAAAGCATTTCGGTGCAGCGTCCTCAGGACGTCCTGGTGCTACCTGACGGTCACAAGAAGAATGAGGCATCGCTCCTCAGCCTCCTGCCCACAGCGTCGGCAGTATAACATCATGTGTCTGTCTATAACACACCGCACCCGCTCATTTCTGATTGGTGATGCGTAAGCATGCCTTCTCCCAAGGGGAAGCCCAAGCCATGGCAGGTGTTTGTTTTTCAGGGGGGTGTCTGCTCTCAACCACCCTGTAATTACTCAGGCCCAAGAGCTTTTTTGTCCCCCTTTAGAGGCACAGATGTAAAATGTATGTATCCAGCGGCGTGATTCATCCATGCAGACCCACACACATCAGCTTTGTTTTCATACCTATGTGTGGTCGTCAGCTGAGTACTGATACCTATCCATCATTGACCATCATGTGATCCTTCAGGCAGGCGTCCTTTTTCCAGACACACTAGTTAAATAAGCAGCCTAAACTTGGGGGTTGAAGGCAGGAACGCGCTGAGAGACGCGCATGAATCCGGATGGGATGGAGCTCACCCCTACACACAGCAGTGGATGTCCCCCTGGTGCTTAGGAGAGACCCGGCCAACGCTGACCCAGTCAGCAAGAATTCCATTACTCATGTTGAAGATAGGATCCCAGACCAACGTTTATTTTTCTACAAAGAAGATGAAGCTGGAGAAGGGGAAAAATTACTAGTTCTCAGACATGCTGCTGGAAGTCCAGGCTTGCTCCGAGGCTGGACTTACAGTGCGGTTCTCATGAGAACCACTGTTTACCTTATAAAGCATATGTGAAGGGTTTCCTTCCCTGGACGCAGGAACTGGCAGAGAACCTGTGGTCTGCTCCCTATGCCACTCAAAAGCATAAAATTGTGTCATAGCAGACAAATGGGATTTTTATATAATATGGGAAAAACTGACCCTCAGACCCCCAGTTAGGCATTAATGTGGCCAGCTTGATATGTCAGATCTTCCGGGCCCTCAATTAATATGAAGTATGTGGAAACAACAAGAGTTCAAAGCAGAGCAGTGTGAGGCTTCTCAGATCAAGTTAATGTCAGGGATGATCCGCCGGCCGTAAAAAGCACATTCGATTAAAGCATAATTCATAAGAGCATCTTTAAAAAATGCCATGAATTGGTTTATTCTTAAATCTCAGAGTAGCCCTAAGCGTCCACCATTCGGTAGACAGGGTCTGTCACAAACATCTATAAGGGACACGGTGAGAAGTTTCAGTGAGGAAAACTCCTTTCTGCAGATCCTAGTGGAGGAGGTTTCAGAGCCCCAGCTTGCACACTCACTCACGTGCTCATTTGCATACGTACGCTCAGACACTTGTTCAAGGATTTGCTCAAGTGCTGGCTCACACACGCACTCTCACACGTACGTACTGACAGACTGACTCACATGCTCATTCGCATGAGCAAACTCATGGACTCACTCATGTGCTCGCTCCCACATGCACTCTAACACACAAATACACACGCACTTACTCACAGACTCGCTCACAAGCTCGTTCACATGCACACTCTCACACACTCTTTCAAAGACTCGCTCACGCGCTTGATCACACCCATACTCTTACACACACACACACACTTGCTCATCATGCAGGTGGGTTAACCAATGTTCAGTTGAGTATAATCACAGCAGCTTGAGAGGACCATTTAATTTGCGCTGTTTGCTTTCTTTTCTGATGAAGAGCTGGCCTCGGCTGGCCGTTTGTTAGGTTGTGGGGGGGGGGCACTCAGGCCAGCCTGTTATCAGTGCCTGTAAATATCCTGTTAAGTACTCTTGTGCCAAGGATATAATTGACTGAGATCTTCAGCCAGGCCCAGGAGAGGAAGCCACCCGCAGGCCTGCTCTCCAGTTGACCTCTCCAACTGCTTTACGAAGAGTAAGCGAAACGTGAAAATCATCATGCAGACGTCCTGGTATGTCACACCTGTGTGTCTGTCAAGCCCCCGAGGGTCTTTGGATGCCCGAGGCACAGCAGGGTGTGTCCGACCCTGTCTATGTGACTCTTTCTGTCCTGGTCACTCTCCTCCTCGTTAAACCTCACTGCCGACTTTATATAACACCCGAGCGTAACAATGAAAAGCACACCGAGAAACAGCTAAGGAGCAGAAATTTTGGCCTGAAACCAGAAGACATAGTTAGGATAAAAATGTCTGGAATTCTGTGTGCTAACATTACAGTCTGTAGAACAGGTTTACTTTAAGAACACGCTGCCTCCTGGAGGAAGGCTAGGGTACTGAAAGCTCAGCTTCAGTACAGGCCGTTACACATCTGGGGGGTCATTCAGGCTGCAAAGCTAATAAGAAGTTTCCAGAATGAGCAGCTGTTCAGTGGTGTCCATCTCAGGATGTGCAGCAGGAAACTAGGTTGTCAAGGACACATACTCATCAGTTGAAGCTCCTCATGTACCAGTTCTGATTGAGGTAATTACTGCCCAGCTGTGGGAGTGGGTGAAACAGAAGTCAAATTGGGTCACGGCCTTAGTTATGCCCGGTAATAAGTAACGAATCGGAGGATCTGTGGAAACAGGATGTTTTAATTTCCATATTTGTTCACCCGCAGTGTAGACCTGCTGTTCTGACGTCATCACCCACATCGTGACCAAGTCTCCTCTACAAGAAGCCCGTTTGTACAAGAATCAGGACCAATCTGATCTCATCAGGCTATTATAAACTGTGCCAGTACATTTTATCGCAGGTAACATGCATTGATAAGACCTTAATTAGGACCTTGGAACTCGCTCTCAGGCCTGACTGGAGTCTTCAGAGGCTCCAGAAGTCCTGCTTTAAAAAGACCTGCCAGTTTTTATTCAGACAGTCCCATCAGTAGGTGACCCTTTCTTTATCTGGTGCTGCCTTATTAAGTTGTTCGCGCCTTTCACTTCTCAGCGAGACGTGTTCTTAGAAAGCCACCCTGAGAAACGGCCAAATGGGAACACGTGAGCTGTATGGGAAAAGCTCCACCGGAGGCACGGTGAGAAGAATGTTACAAACGAGAGGAGGCCATTTGGCTCGTCAAGCTCGCTTGGTAGAAAGCGGCAGCTACAGTGAGAGCAGCACCTGCAGGGTCACTTATGGCCGCTAAGCCTGATGGGAAAAATCCAGTGAGTCATGTGCATGAACAAAGCCAGTGATCCAGCCCTTGGGCACCTCCCGGGAGGGAGTGGACTATCTCCAAGCCCACATGGAACATAAATGGCATCCCAGCATGCACCTTGTCTTTCTACTGATTGGGCGGCGGGTTTTCATTTCTTTGCGCAGATAATTTTTGGAACTGTAGCCACGCTGGTGTGTTTCATGAAAGCTGGCTTCAGTTTGCTGGGCCCTGCTCAGATTGTTTTTATCTCTGCCATTTATGAAAACATAAAAGAACATGCTTTAAACTCCGCCATCTCACCTGCTTTGCATAATTCAGAAAAAAGTAAAGGCTTGTTGCTCCAAGCTGCAG
This sequence comes from Petrocephalus sullivani, assembly GCA_026780845.1. Lineage (NCBI taxonomy): Eukaryota > Metazoa > Chordata > Actinopteri > Osteoglossiformes > Mormyridae > Petrocephalus > Petrocephalus sullivani. The sequence goes on along the minus strand of JAODKM010000048.1, from coordinate 11,005,478 downwards.
CTGGATTACATTAAGCAAGACAATGGCAGGCAACAATTTTAAAAATCCAATTACACATACTTCACAGTAATCCGTTTTCGAAATGCGTCCTCGCAAATACGTTTGAGCGACGAGTACCGCGAAGAGCTGACGGTAAACACAGAGTGCTTTGGCTCCAGCACTCAATGTATGCTTCCCTTTTTCACTAAGCATGTTTGCTTCGCAGTCTACCAGGGTTAGCGCGGCTCTCTGGGCTGCTCTTGGCTTGTTGTGGAACGGGTTGCTGGATTGGACCGCAGTTTCCTTTGGGACAGAATTGAGGCTGTGCCACTGATATGCTAAGATAAGATGAAGCCTTTCCGGCCTGATCCTTTTTGGGTTTATGACATGCTTTCATTTACCACATAATGTAGTCAACCAACCTGGGACATAGATAAGATAAGATAACTCTTTATTGTCATTGCTGAGCCATACTTTGTACAACAGTGCAACGAACTAGAAGAGGACTAGAAGATGGAATAGTGTTGGCTGGTGCGCTGTTGCAGAGTTTGCTGCAGGTGTATCGATGTGTGTGTGGCCAGCTGAGAGGGACCAGAGGTGAGGATCCCGTGCACCTGCCGATGTCCCACATGGTCATGGTCATTGGGGACGAGCTGGCATCCATGTGCTGGTGGAGCTGGAAAAGGCAGGTGTTCTGCATTGTGACACTGTGAAGTGTGTATTCAGTGACGATGCCGTCATGCTCATGCCCAGAGAAATAGATGCTGAGATTTCACGGGCCCACTCAAAGCAGGCTGTTTCATGCTTTTGTGACTGAGAGTATTTTTCTCAACAAAATAATGACATGGAAAAGCTTCTTTCTGTCTCTCTCCTTCAGACGATGCTGCCAGCGATGAGCTCCATCTGAAGGACTCGCCGTCACCCGCTCTGAAGGCCGCGGTCCTTTCAAGGTTCCCCTCCCCTGCTTCATGCTCGCCGACACCCCCCACATACCCACTCCACCACCTCCAGAGCTTTTCCTTACAATATTTTATAAGAGTGACAATAAACACACTTTTCAGCAGCACAGGCACTTAAACAAGCACTGAAAATAATGATAAAACATGAAAACACAGCTCTAGAGCTGCTGGAAGGTGCCTCCTGACTGGTCCACTTAATGTGAGTGCTGATGATTAGGTGCTGAGGAAGGGGGGAGAGTGCAGGGAGGGTGGGAGAGAGGGCAGAGAGGGAGGGAGAGAGAAAGCAAGAAAGGCAGGGAGAGAGGGAAAGAGACAGGGAGATGGAGGGAAAGAGAAAGGGAGGGAGATGGAAAGAGACAAGGAGTTGGAGGGATAGAGAGAGAGAAAGGGGGGAGAGAAAGGAAGGAGACCAAAGGGAGAATGGGAGTTAGATAAAGGGAGAGGGAGAGAGTGAAGGTAGGGTGGTAGACAGAGGGAGAACAAGAGGGGACAAGTGAAGGAAAGTGGGCAATTTGAAGGGTAATGTGAAGGGTTACCAGGACAGGTAGGAGTGATGATTAGAGACACTGGGCGTGGCCTCAACATGCCATGGAACCCAAGTGAGCGATGAACAAAGAGCAAAGGGGTGCAGCTGTATGCCACGGCACGGCCATCCAGAGCCACAGCCATTTCCCACTTCTCTCTGGCTGAGAGCAAGGGGGCACCGGCGTGGCGGTGGGGGCTGTACTCTGTGCAGCTGCTGCTATGATTAGCTAGCAAGAGAAGCAGGATCACTGCCTCCAAGAGAGTGCCCGCAGGATCTGCAGGAAAGGTCACCTTTGGCGCCCCTGTCTGCACAAGGCCGGCTCTACAGCTGTCAGCTGCCAGCATTCCCTGTAAAATCTGATGGGAAACACAGAGAATTGGCAGAATTTAAATGGTTAACATACTTAAAGCTAATTAAAACAGGGCAATAAATAAAGAGGAAAACAATTGATGCTGAAAGCCTATTAAACACTTCACAGTTTGAAGGATTTTGCAGATAACAGTCAGATACTGGGTTTTCTTCAGTCCTCCCAGTGAGACGCTCTCCAGCTGTAACTCAGACTAATAGGAAGTTTGGGCTCTGAAACGCTGCATTATTTCCGAGGCTCGGCCACTGCCAGGAGGCAGGCAGCCGTAATAAAGTCGCTGTTCTACTGTAATTCTCGTGCAGTCAATTAACGTGCGATTAGCCAGGAATTTGTGCCTCTGCGCTGTGTGATTATAAGTCTGCTATGAATCTTCTGCTTCTCCTGCAGCTCTGTCTCATCCAATTAAATTAAAGAAGACACTCCTAATTAACTTTTAGGTTAATTGTCCCTTTGCAGGATGGTGTTGGTTGTGGCTGTGGGCTTTGGGTTGTATGTTAATTTTTTTTCCCTGGCAGGGATCTCTAGCAAGGTTGGAGTCTAATTGTTAATGCAGCGGTTAGCTGATTACAGCTGGGGCTTCTAATGAATATGCAAATTAATTACTCTGGAATTAGACTTCGATGCGCAGCTGGACAGAGAATATGCCAACACATGATGCAAGCTGTGTGTGGCCTGTATGATGCCTCTCAAATTACTGTATAAAAACGGGCCTAACTGTCGAGTTTGTTTAGCCTTGGCAAGTTTGCGCCCTAATGGTTGAGTTTGCTTTGCCAAGGTGAGCTTGTGGCTTAATGGTTTGGTTTCTTATGCCCTGGCATCTGCTTTTTCACAGACAGCACCGATCGATGCTCACAAACGGCAGTCCATTTGTCCGTGATAATGCGGATCAATACCAAAGTGTCTGCAGGAGCTTAATGATGTATAGACCACTTATTACCATTAACCTCTAATTAGTAAGGGCCTTCATTTCATTGCTGATTAATTCCATACTTATTGAGAGTGGTTTCTAAGTTGTTGACCTAATGGATTTGTTGAGGTTTTCTTTGGCTCAGTCAACCCATGGCTCTGTTTCTGTCTCTTTCCGCTTGGTTGCGTTAAAGTTGTCCTTGTAAGCAGCATCTCAGCCGGGAAATGGTAATGATTAGGACTTCAGCTTGTTAGCATATGGGACATAACCCTTTTCTGCCTAGAGCAGTGTTTCCCAACCCAGTCCTGGGGGAACACCGGACAGTCCATGTTTTTGCTCCCTCCCAGCTTCTAGCCAATCAGGAAAACCAAATACCTGGTACAGGTGGGCTGGGAGCTGAGCAGAAGCGAAAATGTGGACTGTCCAGTGTTCCCTGAGGACTGGGTTGGGAAACACTGCCCTAGAGATCCCATTCGGGGCTCGGTTCTGACCCCTGACTCCTGCTCCTTGTTTCTGCTCTCACTTCCAGCACCTCCATAGACAGCTTCGCCTCCTGCGAACATGTGAGCATGCGGGCGGTGCCTGCTGCTAGCATTTCTGCTGATGTCACTGGACATGACAGTCTCCGGCCAAGCAGAGCCCCTCCACCCACCCCCTGCTGGGTCTCCTTACCTGACCAGCAGCCTCAGCGCACGTGAAAAAGTGAGTATTCAGCAGCTAGGCCTGCGGGCGCGCCAGAAGCAGATGGCGTTTTCACGGATGGCACGGTCACACTGGCTTTGTGTAACATTCACGTTCTGGGGGCCCTAACAGAGGATTTAAACATAATTTCGCAGGAGTCTGCGTGTACAAATGGGGGAAATCAAACAGCCAGCTGCTCCTTTGAACTGACGAGACAATACTTTCCGTAATGGTTGATGATATGTTCAATGGTTCGCTTTGATGAACCTCCTCTTTGACACGAGGTATCGCGGCGTTGCAGCGGCAAGTACCTGAAGCAGTCCAAGCTGTAGCTCTGTGTGCGAGCTTCTGGATCCACAGAGAACATTTCGTTTGATTGCAGGTTGAGAGCCCGTGTGTCATGTATTGGGAGGCCGCTAAACCACTTCTGCTTCAGAATCTTCTCACGCTGTAATAATAACCCAGACACAGGGGAGGTTGGCAGGGTATCCTTCCAATGAACCCTAGCTAACCCACCGAGGTGTACGCTATCTCACAAAGAACCCGCTCTCAAGGGCCAACAACTTCCTCAGCATTCTTATACATCTGAAGTGTTTGCTAATTCCGTGATTATATCTATTTATTATACCCTCAATCAGCTGGAGAGACCCAGCATCCAAAATCAAAATCCTATACAGTGAGTAATAAGGTGCCATTATGACAAAATTGCAGATCTCAAAATGATGGCGTTATAATCACGCCGCGCAATTTAATAGTTTTCAACGGAATAGTCGAGGGCAATTATGTTGCTCTGTAATTGCTTTTAAGATTGTTTCTTCTGGCATCAATGCACAGGTATTGTAAATACTCTGATTTCTGCTTCTGTCGTCAGTAAGGACCCTACGTGATACAAAAGTGAAGAATCTAATAAGAGCCAGCTGGCCCGGAGATGAAAAGTCTGCCCCACTTTAGCCCTCTGTCTGTGTAGAGTGAACCTGCTTTCTTCAGATGTGCTCTTCCTGATGAGTGTTAATCATCTTGCTGACCCCTGTCCACCTCAGTTGCCCGCCTGTTCTGTCTATAATTAAGGAAGGAGGTCTTAACCCTGGAGGGTTCACAGTTAACGCGGAGGTCTGATGGCTCAGTGACAAGACAATTGAACAGGAGGGCCTGAGAAGCACCACCCTGCATTGCTCCTGTAGCTCTCTGCTGCCTGAGTGTGGGGGAGCGTGTCAGAGAGCTTTGTCACGTGCCTGCCAAACTCCCAAGCCTCCCACCCCCCATCACCAAGTCCAGCTAGACCAAGGAAAGTCTACAGCAGCAGCTGCCTGGGTAGCGGGCAATGGGCTCGGCCTAACCATGCGTTTCTGTCGTTTTCCATTCGGAGGAGAGGGGCCTCCGTTACACCTTTGGCAATGGGAAAGCAGTAACACTGGCCTTCCAAGGAAGACTGCCTCTACATTATTGTACCCCAAACCCTGCCACGGGAAACATGCACCATCTGTGAAGTCAAACCACTTCCACAACAGACAACCACAAAAGAAGAACAGACATGGGCCGGCCTCCTTTGATCCGTGTGGGAGGGACAGTACACCGTCCCAGTCCATTTCGGGGTGGTCCAGACCGCCAATCATTTCCTCATGGACCCCTGAAGAGGAAGAGAAGGGAGATAGATGTATGAAGTGGTAGCTTGCTGACCTTCATTAACGTGTGCAGGGTAACTCCTCTAATCACACAGGGGATTCATGGCCGTGTGAGGAGGAAAAAGGGTGTGCGCGGCATCTCGGACAGGCTGCCCAAACCAGAAGCAGAGGTGAGGGGAATGAGAGGAATTAGTGAGCTGTAATGTGGGGCTGAATTGACCTCACCCTCTCAAGGGCAACACGTGACACCGTTGGTGGAGGAGACTCCATGACGGGTAGCACCACAGCTGTTGTTCTACTGGGGAGGGGGGATTTTATTTTTGGTGGGTGGAGTAAGGTGATCGCTTCTGAAAAGTAAATGAATGAGGGAGATTTGAAGCTTCTGGAAACTGCCACTGTCTCTTTGCGGAGCCCTTGGCTTCCCCTTGCCCCCAGGATAGGCCCCCATAACATGGCTGCTTCCAGATTTGTCAGATATCTAGCCCCAGCTCCAATTAATAGCTTTATGTAACCGAGGGGCTCGACGTCCAGACTTTAACTTGAAATCAATGATCTCACAGTTCCTTCCCTAAACCAGGGTGGCATTCTACCTCTGATATCCCAGCAGTTTTTGACTCATTACATATAGAAAGAGGCTGCAGTCAATTCACCAATCAATGACCTGGACAAGTACTGCTCAGTTTGTGAAAGGGCTGCGCAAACAATCACATTTTACTTTTATTAGAGCATTGCTGTCTGCTAATGTTACCATCAATATGCCCCCCCCCACCCCGCCCCATGATTCTTTTGTTTGCATATGTGCATGTGTTTATTTTTAACATGCGTTTATTCTTCACATGAAAATCAGCAGATCAAAGTTAATGAACAGTCGATGAAACACCCCTGGACTCTAAGAACAATTGGTCATACACTCTGTGGACTCAAGAAACAACCCCTGATACACACCTGGACTTCAGGAGTAATGTCTCATACACCCCTGGATTTGAGGAAGGGTGTCTGATACACCCCTGGACTTCAGGAGTAATGTCTCCCTGATACACCCCTGGACTTCAGGAGTAATGTCTCCCTGATACACCCCTGGACTTGATGTACAGTGTCTCATACACCCCTGAATTGGAGGAAGAGAGTCTAGTACATCCCTTGACTTGAGGTTGGGTGTCTCTGATACATTCCTGGACTTGACATACAGTGTCTGATACACCCCTGGACTTGAGGAATGGTTGCAGACATACCAATGAACCAGTTTCTGATTTAATTTTATGTACTCCAGCAGGTACTTTAAATGTCAATAGTTGTGTTAACTTGAGTGAGTAAATGTCAAATTAAAAGTCTGCTGGGAAATGCCTCTGGAAACACTGGATCAGAAACTTTGTTTGCTCAGACGCTTGTGTCCTCACTATGCTCACCTCGCCGCTGTCAGGACTCGTAGCAGGTGAGGGGCCAATCCACCATGTCGGATAAGAAGGCATGGTGTCCCCCCCAATGCCCCCATGGGACTAGAGAGCAAAGTCCATCGCTGTTTGGCAGGACGCAGCATAAAGGTGTGCCATCGCTCACAAAACTAATTCTCACATTCCATGTGACATATGCTCAAGTAACATGCTGTTCAAACATTCTGCTCAAAGCCGGTTTCTATGGCAACGGCTTGAAGTTACCTCATTCTTGGCAATTTCGAACCCTGTTTGAGGCTGACTAATTTATGGTGTGGCACTGCCAATCTTAAAAAACACATTCTGATTTCTGCAGCATCTTTCTTAAGTCATCTGCCCTCTTGACAGGCAGCATGAAGTCTGGGATATGAAGGACTCCTCGATCTGCATGAAGCAGTCTCCCGTGCAGACTGAATCCTTCATAGTAATTAATTGATGGAAATCATGGATACAGTTTCATTAATTATATCCTCCTTCCTTTCATTTCATGCGGAAAATTTTCCACAGAATTATTTGCACGTATTGTGTTCGCTGTTTGTCAGAATGAAAGGGGAAGAAATTACTGGAATGGAATTATTTCTAAACTGAGTGATGGTGTGGATACCTCCAATACATGGACACACACACCATTATTACCTAAGGGGTAGCAATCATATGCAGACCTGAACATATGTGTGCACAGACAGTCAGATTAGATTTCCTGCAATCTGGCAGACACGTGTTGAGAACACAAACACACTTTTAACTCTACACACACATGCATTACACCCTCTAAACAAACTTGCATGACTGAAGCAGGTTTATACTCTGTTCCAAGTCATGATGAAGAGACGCGGGCATGGATGAGATGCAACTTCATCTGGCTTGCTGAGTGATGGTGTGAGCACACCTGTCGCTTGCTGGTGTTCCACAGCTCTCACAGATTCTCACAGTCCAAACACACTGTGGTGTTGCCGGCGCTTTCCGGTGAGCCTAGGCAGGCGCATAGAGATCAAAGGCCGGACAATATCTCACAAAGCAATCTGTCGGGCATCAAGTTGGCATTCTCCAGACTGACAGTGTTCTTCAGGTGCCACCATAAATCATTCAGCCCGTGGTGGAGTCTGGGCCGGGAGCTATCAGAGCTCTTGGTGACCCGGAAAGCTCAGAATTCCTATGCATGCAGGGGCTACCCATTTGACCGTGCCTCTGAGAACCACAGGACGTCCTGTGCTTCAGGACATGCAGAACCCAGAGGACATGGCCAGACCAGAACATTCAACAGTCATGCAACATGCAAAACCCATATAAAGTGTTTTTTGAATCAGCTTCACTATGTGCCTAAAGAATAGACTAGAATTATTCATATCATATGCTATGCCTATTTAAGTACTATTTTACATATGGTGGCTCACTGAAAGGCCCAGTAACCTCTAACCCCGTTTCCAGAATAAACAAAGCTGGTACAGAACCATCTAAGGATAAAGGAATGCTGAGGTGGCGGTGGAGAAAACACAGGAAAGTAATTCCATTCTGGAAGTACGGCACAGTAACCCTCATCACAAGCCCTAGAGATGTGTGCCCTGAAGTTTACACTGCATGGGTTTTCATCTCTGTTTTGCAAATGGAAGCTTTAAATTGGACTTCCAAGGGCTACTAGCTTTTTTAAGGGGAATCACCCCGATAATGAAAGGAAGATGTGTGAATCTTATTTAGCACTAAAATTTTATTTGCGATCGTGCTGAGCCACACTTCATGAGATGAAACTGTTTAACAGAGTAAACTTGCAGATCAGTGGGTTGGCTTTTAGTAAGCAAATAATTTAATTACGTTATTAAAATGATTCCCCCTAAATTAATCCGTACTCACCAAGGGGAAAATTTATCGGGGAATATGTGATGTGGAGAAATCACACAATCACACAGCTATTTCTCTGTATGTTCCCCAGAATATCTGGATATTTGGCTATAAAAGAGAAGCCCCTGAAACCTGCCTGCTCTTCCCCCGCAACATATTTTAACTTGCAGCCTTTTAATCACAAGCACGGCTCCCTATTGAGTACTGGACCTGCTGACCATCAGGGTCTCAGGCACGTGAGGATGTTAAAAAGTCTGCTGTGAGATGAACCATATGTCCTCCTCAGCCTGGCATTCACTCTGTCCTGTTTTTTCCCCGTGGCTTCTTCCTATGTTTCACAGCTTTGACTTCGCTCTCAGCCCCTCCATGTCCTCTACACTGTCCCCCAGTGCAAAGCTTCTCCAGGATTACATGTTCAAGAGGGAAAATGATAATGATTGCGGGCTGGGCTCCCTCTGCAGGTCCGCTCTCTATCCTCGAGCTAGCTCCTGGGTAGCGCCACTTTGGGTGCATGTGTGTGGGCATGCGACATGTAAAAACAAGGAAGCGAGTCACCTCGGATAATTGCTGTCTGCTAAACAAATAATGCAGCCCGATGCAAATGTGGGAATGACTTTGCCCACTTGATTAGACTGTTTACAGAGAGCAAACCAAAATGGGGATATACTTGCAAATGATATGACTGCTGACGTTGTTCATTTTAATGGCTTCAGAGCCGTCAACACGACGCGAGATGGAAATTCATTCGCACAAGAAAAGCTATTAAGAGATAGAAAAAAAATGTAATTCATATTCTTGTGCATATGAACTAGGAGCACTGAAGAAGAGGGGAGCAACACCCGCCGAAATTCTGCCATTTGTGCACAGAAAATAATATTTCATTTTCAGCATGAGCTGGAATAGCGTTCTGATAAATACGTGACTGCTGGAGCAACGCACTAAATATATTTATGAAAATGAAGCGCAAAGCGTTCTCTTCGCATTCCATCAGCATCATTCTTACCAGGAAGAGCAGGCTTTAATCTCCCTTTGCTACAGCGCTACAAAATTTGGTGCTTGGAATTTTCAAGACGGCTGCTTCTATGGTGGAAATTTGAGAAATTAAAAGAGGAGCCATCTCCCACGTTGAGTTCGGCTGTGGGTGTCTGCCTGTTGTTCCCACCAAAAAACTACCACTGGGAGTCAGGGAGACCATCACACAAAGCAGCGTGAGTGTGTGTATAGCAGAGATGGCCCCTCAAAAGGGCTGTAGATTTGTTAAATATAACTAATCAAAGCCTTCGTTGAACTGACTGCTGTTAGTGGAACCGATGCATCTCTTGTGGAAATGGTAGGACGTATTGGTGTAGACTAATCCCCTGTTCAGCATATTCAAGGTTTGGGGTAGTTGGCTAGCAACTGCTGCCAGCAATGGGCAGCTAGCCCTGGTTGTAATTATGCTGACATTATACGTTCACATATGCATGCTTACAATGGCAGCTACTCCTTTGACTTCTTGGCATTTATTCCTATGCAAGCTGTCAATCCTGAGAAAATTTAATTGGCTAATTAATTTGGTTCCTGTTTGCTTTTTCCACATGAGGGTATATTAGTCCTTCCTGGTGCCTCCCATATGATCACATGAGACCAACAGCGATGTAAGAGAGAGGAAGTGCTGGGTGTGTGTTTGCCATTGCCCACCTTGTAATTGATGAGAAATTCGAACTTCCAGAACACTCCTAGACATATTGCCCCCTGGCTCCTGTCTTAGCCCACCACCAGTTGGCACCCGCTGTCATTCGGCATGTGAAGACAGTGGACAAAACCACCCTTTCTTCCACCCCATCCCTCCCACTGCCCTCCCACGTGACACAGAAAAAAAATAGCTTGGGTGCAAAAACACCCTTCCACCCCTCCGTACCTGCCTCTGAGCTGTGAACTCTGATCTCTACACTAATACCCCCAAAGTACTATTTACATCAATGCACCTTATATCTGTGTCACATTAAATTTTACTACCCCAAGTGGCAAACCATCAGTATACCAATGTCATTATACCATACTGTGTATATATGTCACTACACAATACTTATAATTATGTATTACATATAATTGTTTATTATATTTATCATCTGCCTCTAGTGCACATTTCAAATGCCATATTGCTGCTGCTGGTGTAGTATAACTGACCTGTGTACTGTGTCCTACTGCTGCCGTGTCAATTTATTGCACTCTCCAGTCTTTTTCACTATCTGCTGTATTTGCATAATACTCTGTCCTGTCGCTCTACATGTTGTATGTTGGGGGACGGATGCCCACCAAGCTGGTGGGGCTCTCCACAAGATGGTCACGATGACGTCAAACTGCGACCTAGCCTTCCAGACAAAGATGGCTACAGACTGTCCCCTGGCAGCCACAGGTCACTAAAAACTGGAAGCAAAGCTAATGAACTATTTCTCTGTCCCCCTAAACAAACTGGTCTCCCCAGACCTGCGTCTTCCAGCAGTCACTGGAGTCATCATTAGTGCAGTCAAACTCCACCGGTGAGTGGCGACTGGTGTTCAAGTTCATTATTGTTCACTGCGCTCCGATTCCCTGGCTAATCTCCTTCACTGGGGGGGGGGCTAGTGATAGGGGAAGCAGTGAGAGGGGGGGGATTCTGAGCTGCCCACCTTCTCCTCATACATACTCCTTCCTATGTGTTCACTTTCTGTGTAAACATTCTCTGCTGCGCCCCAGCCATGTCGTGAATTAGGGTAATCATAAGAGTGTGGTGCACGGGTAGGGGTCATGGAGGGGTGGGGGTGGAGGCCAGGAGTCCCAACAGCCAAGCATGAGGTACCATAACAACCAAGGAAATATGAGTCAAGGGTGGAAAAAGTGACTTTATTGCCTTTGCTGCTCTCTCCAGCACAATATGAGGGATTACAACCGTATATCTGAAGTCTCAGGTGACTATGACCAGAGAAGAGCCTGGCTCTTTATTCAACCTCCAGACCTGAAACTCTCATCAATAGGCTGCAGTTTAAAATATGGGCCACTGTGACCCGCACGCATGGCTGGAGCAACTGGACCAGGCGATGGAGCAGGGGCACAGCTGGCAGCCGTCTGTCCATTATGGTGACAGACCCATGGTTCTGGGATGACAGGGTTGGAGAGTGAGAAATGCTGCAGCTCTGAGCTGTGGTGGACACCTGCTGCTTTACCTTGGAGTTGGACACAGTTTAACCTTGAACTTTTCTCATGTGTAAATCTGCAGAAGTGTGACGATTTAATGCGAAACAAGTCACACTGCATTAAGAAGCCAGTGGAGTCATTAAATTATATGAAAAATAGTTACGAAATTTGCTGGATTGTGTCCAAACATTTATGATGGTGTCACGGACGGGAGCGTTTGCTGTTGCTCCCTGTGCCTCTTCCTTGCAGGATTGCAGATTAATGGTTACTACCTGCTTACTACCAGCAGAATCACAGGCACCCTTTCTTACTCATTTCAAAGCCCCACCCTTCTCTCCCATTTCAGCATGCCTGACGCTACAGATAAAACTTTCAAACGGGAGCAAAGTGCAGCACAAATGGAGCCGGCAGATAAAATGGGCAGACTGTCACCTCCTCTCGGGCCCCTGGTGTGATGCAGGGCCCCCCTTGGGGCTCTGACAGCGGACCCTGGGGCTGCACGCTACAAAATTGCCTCCACACCATCTGCTTTCTGATTTAATACCCGGCGAGTGTGATCGTCGCCGACAGCAGTCAGGCAGCGCGGCGCTTAATTGCAACACATTAATTGAAGTTGTTTTGCGGGGAGCACTCGGCTGAGAGGACTCGGGTTTGTTATGGGGTGCTGGAGCCTGAAATAGCCAGACTCTCAGAGTTATGGGAACGGCACTTACCTGACAATCTCCCCTTCCTGCTGTGCACCAAATGTGCCACCTTTTTGCACTCATGAATTTACCAAATTTATTTTTGTGGTATTGCGGCTAGTTCGGGGGACTGTGAATGCATTTAAGCATGCTTTGCACAGGATACACTGGGTAGGCACTGACCTTCAGAACATAAAGCTTAGTTGTTATGCTCCTGAGCTTGGAGATAAACTGGAAAACACCGTGATAAACTGTTATTAGCCCCACCAATGGCACTGCAGAACATATTAATATTTCGTTTACCAGGTATCTTATTTTCTTAGGGCACATTGAAGCTCTTTACAGCAAATTGTATAACAGTTAAGAAACTTCTCTTGTCAGCTGCAGATTTTTAGCAAGTCTCTGGAAACCTAAAAGAAACTACTTTTGCACTCTTGATATTGGTACTTACCCTTAATCGTTTCCATCGATACCCAGGCATGTAAAGAAGGAGGAAGCTACTGTATGTGCTGGAGCTCTAGATTAAAGCATCTCCCCCAACAAATACAGAAATGCTGAACGCAAGAAACCTGAATGCTGTCCTCCATGACTAATGCAGGGAGGCGAGAAAACCATCCTGTCAAACAAATAATGGGATGCATGTTTTGCAGTGCCAGAAGATGTGAGATGAGCACTGAAGATGCCATAGAGGAGTCAATGCCTTCATTTCTCAAATGGATTCAGTGTGTGTTACATGTCCTTGTGCTAACAGCTAAAAGAATCCATAGGTGCGTAGAACAAATGGCTGCGAGTCTTTCTGCAGAGATCAGTGGTGCTATGTGCTAATGTACGCTGAAAAGAGAGAGAAGTAAAAAGACCTTCATGAGGGTGCAGCATCGATTGCTTCCCTTCTGCTCGAATGAAGTTGCTCATTAGCAGGTCTGACCTTCTATAACTGTAGCATCTAAACAGAGATGCTTAATGAGAAGGTCTGTCACAACATTAAGATGCTCAAGGTAGAATTCAGTTGGGAAGAGGAGGTAGAGACATGTATAAAGAGCAGGAAGTTGTCTTTGGTAAGACTGTCCACTGCAAATGAGGGTTTGGTGCTGTGCTTAGATGATCCTACAGCTTCATGGATGTTCTACTGGAGGCCCAAAGCATGGAGAAACAATAACCAAGATGGTGGTAGTTCAGAAGGTGAAGATGTTCTTCTGTACTTTTGTTAATACTGACGCTAGCAGATGGCAAGGACAGCCTGGCGTCCTCCTGGGAGACGAAAGCTGGCTATCCGTTGTGTTTACACGTGAGGATCCCATTTCTGTTCCTCTAGCCATGAAGCAGGTGTGGTGCACTTAAGTATATGAAACTCCCCTTTATGTAGCAGTTTGCAATAAGGTTCATGTAATTTACCATTAATTCCACAACACATAACTACATGAATCAATTATATTGTACTTCATCCTACAGTTAGCCAGTCAGTACTAATAGGCAATAGCCTCTACTAATCTGACTGGATGCTGTTTGGGCTCTGAGACACTCCTACAACATCCCCTCAAGGTCATTTGCTATACAATATATACTATATACACATATGATACGTTTTCTCCATTTTTAATGTCAAGAAATGACAATGAGGCAGAGCCGTGGGCTGGATGAAAACAGCATGGTCCCTTTTTACCCAGTGTGCTTAGCGGATGCCAAAGGCTGCCTGGTGACAGCCTGCCACGGCTGCACTTCTGTGGCTCTCATGCGCTGCAGGTCTGTCCTTTTTTCTGCCTTACTGACGGTGACTGCATATCTAGCATAGCGGCCTGGTCCTCTGAATAGGGTCCCAGAAAACCCCTGGTGCACTGCACGGCACTAAAGGCTATTCTATCAGCCCGATCCAGGCTGTCATTCGTAGATTACAGCTAAATGCTTCTGCTACTCACAGGTGGCAATAATAGGGGCTGCTAAAAGTGAGTTGGGAGCGAATTATCTGCCTGCGCCAGCCCCAGTATAGAGTCAGTCAAAATGTTATTGCAACTGCAGGCCTGCTTTACTGTGGCTGAGGCCTGATTTACACATTAACCTCATTCACGGGGGTCAGCTGCTGAATACTGGCTGCTCTGGGATCCCTGATAAAAATGCCAGTCAGAAAAAATGTCAAAATGAATTTCGAAATCTCGCCTCATTTAGTTAAACAAACTATTTCCTTGTAATTAAAAGCTTAATAAAGTTTTAATTCTCATTCCTACAACATCAAATCAATTTTCATTTAGTTCATTGATTAGCAGCACTGCTAATTGGTCCAGGAGCATCAGCTGAAAAAATTCTGCAATATAAAAAATGCCGCAGTCTGGATGTCTGGAGCATGGAAAGCAGATAACCGCTTCTAAACAGGGTCAGAAGATGGCTGGGATTGAGGCAGGGGAACGTGTATCTGTGATGCCCCACCTGAGAGAAGGATTGGTGTCAGGACTCCTGTGGAACATCTCTGCTATCCAATGGTGATTTCAGTGGGATGTCTGCATCGGGAGATATGAAATATCAGATCGTGAGGATCCGTGGAATGGTCCACGGAGGTAGTGTCTCAGAACTGGAGACCAGATCTTGCTGTGTTGTGCCTGAAGGTGCGGAGTCGCGCCTCAGTTCTGCCAGCCTTAATGCACAATCATGTCTCATCTGTTCGTGCCACGTGTCCCCGCTAATCTTTTCCCTTCCTGACAACGAGAGTGCATGCCAGGCCCCGCCAAGCACCATGCCGCGGCTGCCACGAGCTCACTGACGCCTTGGAGACGTTAGCAGCGGGATTCCGCCAATGAGATAGAAGATAGAAAGCTTGTGATGGTACCACCCCAAAATAAATGCATGCCATGCAGACAGCATGCAACCAAATGGACCGGTGAGTTCCAGCGACGGAACTCAGCAAGGCGACCTTGGCCTTGTGTAAACAAGAGGATAGACACCATGTGCATATTCGTATTGGGAGCACATACTAACCCGCCACCAGGCAGTTCAGATAAACTGTAAAATGAAGGCCACCGTGTCATTCTCTGGATATTTTTATCCTGACAAATTTAGCGGAAACATCATGGGGATAATTAATTAGGCAGATGCAGGGACGAGAGCTCAGGTTGCGGGTGAAATGCGTCTGCAGGTGTAAACACGTTCCGGGCACTTTGCTGATTTATGCTGCTTCACATTTGGAACCCAACCCCAGGGCAGGTGCTGAAAAATATCGACGTGTTACCTGTGTCCCGTTTCCTGAGCTTTCATTTCAACAAGGACAGCATTAAATACACTGTAATTTTATGTGTTTGGGCAAAGTCATGACAGCAATAACCGCTGAATTCGGAAGTGGTTTGGGAAACAAAGTGTGATTCATGTTTACGTTCATCTTTTCATGGCAGTTGTAAAAATCCGCCGGTGAGGGCGTGCGAGAGTGTGAGCTGTCCTGGCGGCCCGTCTGACAATGAGCCACCTGCGTTTCCTTATTAATATCTGCTGACAGTTAAAATGCACATTTATGGGGGGAGGTAAAAGAACCAAGAGGCAGTGGCCTGACAGATACGGGCCAGCATAAACATCTGCAATTTATGGGAGACGGCGTGCTCAAAGACCGTGCTCAGAATCGGCCCCCACAGGGACTCGGTCACATGGTCATGGCTGGGCTCCTTGTGCACTGGAGCCGCTGGCTCGCAGGTCTTTCCATAACGGTGGGATGGTAGGGCCTTGTGGTCAGGCGGCAGGACTGTTAAAATCTGCCCCAGCATCTGTAAGTGAGTGCTGACAGCTCACAGCCAGTCGCTGTGACTCCGAGCACCGCAGTGCTGTCGTCGCGCTGACGGACTGTGCCGTGTGTAAAGCAGGCCGTAGTTAATGAGCTTGCTGCGTGTCTGTAGACTGCCAGGCCCCAGGGGCTCTGCCCACTTGTTCTGTGACATGAAGCCACGGCGCTTTACTGTGTATTATTTACTTAACAACCTGGAGAAGCCGCCGGCTTCTGTGAGCCAGGCTCACACATCTGTTACACTGTGCTGGTCATGGAGACAAGAAACTCACAAGTAGGAATCCAGTTGTGCTGTTTTTCTTTCTTTTTCCTAAAAGCCAAACCACAGATCTCAAGGCAGCTGAGAGTCGGGCAAAGATAGATCGGGAGCAAAGGAGGCGATGAGGGCAATCCCGAATCATTAAATGGGGAATCAAAGGAAAAAGTCGAAGGGTTGTTAATGAGAGAATCAGGAATCGGAACAAATGCTCAGATTATAACTCAACGACGGGGGAGACTTTGCATGTGTGGACAGTTGCATGGGTTTCCCTACTGGTTAATCATATACACCTGTGAGTAATCAGGAAGGCAGATGGTTCAGTTAGTATTCTGGTGAGAGGGTTGCTGGTGAGCGTTTGGCTGTGGCGTAACAGTGCTTTGCATCAGCAATTTATTATAAATATAAATATAAAACCATGAGCAGTAATGGCAGTATGATATGAGTAGTAGGGTTAGACATAACAGTAGATACTTCAAAACAGGCGTAAAATGCCTTTTAATTATCCCTTTAATAACGTATTTAGTGATAGTGTTTATTTAATTCCACTGTGGGAGGGGGTGTGTTTACTTAGTTCCATTGGTTGAGCAAGCTGTGGGCAGCATGGCGGCTCAGTGGGGAGCTCCGTTGCCTCACGCCTCCAGGGCTGGGCTTTTGTGTCCCACCTCCGCTCTGTGTGTGCAATTTCTATGTTCTCCCTATGTCATGCTGGTTTCTTCCCACATTCCAGAGTCATTCTGTTAGTCTGACTGGCATTTCTAAGCTAGCCGAAGTGTAGCTGTTTAAGTGTGTGGTAGATTGGCACCCTGTTCAGGGTGTCCCCTGCCTCGTGTCCTGTGCTGCCTGGGATGGGCTCCAGGCCCCCTGCCACCCTCCCCCGGTTGAGTGGCAGGATGAAAGATTATGTCCCCATTTGGCAAGCAGGTGTCGCTGGCCATCCCATTATCTCAGTGTTTCTCAAAGTTGTTCTGTTCCCTAGTGTGTGCCCCTGTTCCATGGGCCACCGAGTGACTGAATGGGCTAAGCATCCAGCTTAGGACTTTGAGTCTCTATTATCATGGGTTTAAATATTTGGAGTTTTGTTTTATTCCCCTGGTTATTATGCCCTTGTATTTCAGTATAGGTCTTTGTTTTTGTTTTGTTTATTTCTGGTTATCCTTGGCTGCGTCTGGTTTTTTACAATCTCTTGTTTCACGTAGTGTTTCAGTCCTTAGTGTTAATTATCCTCACCTGTTCCTATAGCTCATATTCGAATCTTTGTGCGAAATAAGTAACTGCCCCCACCTGCCCCTTAACATGCCCTTGTCATCTGTATTTAAGTAGCTGCCCTTGCTCCATTCCTCAGTCAGTCATTGTGTTGCTTACCTGTTTGTGTAGGCGTTGGCTGCTCTTGTTCCTGCAGCCATTCCCGGTGCTCAGTGTAGTTTCTGTTGCTTTGGGTTTTGCCCTCCTGCCCTTTGTGTTGAACCCTTGCGGTCTCTTTGTCATTTCTCCTGTCTAGCTTTGCTCCAGTTAACCACCCCCCCCTCTGTAATCATGCCGGCCCGGTGTGCATCTCTCCCATTCCTGCAGTTACATTTGCAGACCTCGGGGCCTCTCCTTCTATGAAAAGCACAAAAAAGGAATTGAATCTCTGGAGCATAAAAACACGCTAATATACCTCATAAAATACGTAAAACTCAAAGGCATACTTTATGATTAAGTTGTCATAAATATATGCACAAATCCCAGTGAACTTTAATATTCTGTGGCATTTCATGAAATGCGGTGATGTTGGGTTTGTAAGTATACCTGTGAGTGTAGAGGGAAGTATAGAGGAAGGAAACCCGCCGTGTGTCTCTGGGGGTCCAGACACACCCCGACAGGCTGACCCCATTAGGTAGAGAGAAGAGTGTCTGCTGCGTGAAAAGGCCGTAAATGATCATGAGTGGGGTGGGGGGGAATCAAGTTGCAGGGAGTTTGTGAACTTGCCAGCTAGCGGGACACCATTTGTCAAGCTGCGCAGAGCAGGATGCGGTTACATGGCAGCGTATTTATAGGGGTAATAAACAAGCCACATAAAAAACATCACAATGGGTAATGCATCACGAGGAGGCCCGTCACATGGCTGATAAGTGAAGATACCTGCTCTTATCTCGGTGCTGCACACCGCCGGGCACCTCGGCTGTGGATCGGAGGGGGCAGTACTGCAGCCGCAGGCGAAGCAACATGCAGGAACCACACCGGCTATGCTGGGCTCATCCCACTAAAGTGGAAACATGGTTGAGGGTGGCGGTGTATGAGTCTCTACATCAAGGCTCCAGAACCAAAAGGGTTTCTGGTAGGTCCAGCTTCCTGCCAGAGCCAGCATCAACAAAAGTGGCTGACCAAACCCCCCCATGGTGCTCGTTACGGCCTTCTTCATCAAGGGTGACACCGTACTGGATGCTCTTTCCTGAGCCAGGCCGAACCGTGGTGAAGAGGCCGAAAAGCTCCATTTAATTGCCGATGTGGGCATCACACTGATGGCATTTAAACTGGGAGATGATCAGGCATGAGAAGATTAATCCACGCTTGAAACAACTCATGAATAATTTATACATGGTACAGTAGAACTGCGCGGCACCGCAAGATGATTTAATGCCCCTGCATGTAACTGATTAGTTAGTGGCTTAATACAGGATGTGGCCCATTAGTTCCTAGGGCTATAGCTATCAGTATGATCCAGGAAGTGCTGAGTGGGCTGGGCTTATTGAGTTCCAAGACATCCCAAAAATTACACAAAACTGCGGTAATGTCAAAGGAGTACTGTAACGGCAGAGGATTGCAGTAAAGGTACAGTGTGACTGTAAAGGCAGGGCATTGTGGTAAAGGTATAGAGTGACTGTAAAGGCAGAGCATTGCGGTAAAGGTACAGAATCATTGTAAAAGCCAGAGGACTGTGGTAAAGGTACAGAGTGACTGTAAAGGCAGAGGACTGCAGTAAAGGTACAGAGTGACTGTAAAGGCAGAGGATTGAGGTAAAGGTACAGAGTGACTGTAAAGGCAGAGGATTGAGGTAAAGGTACAGAGTGACTAATGACGAAGGACTGCAGTAAAGGTACAGAGTGACTGTAAAGGCAGGGCATTTCAGTAAAGGTACAGAGTGACTGTAAAGGCAGGGCATTTCAGTAAAGGTACAGAGTGACTGTAAAGGCAGGGAATTTCAGTAAAGGTACAGAGTGACTGTAAAGGCAGAGGATTGCAGTAAAGGTACAGAGTGACTCTAAAGGCAGAGGACACACCTACTGAAAAGCTATAAAGTGATTATTTTCTTATGTCTGGTTTGATGGTTCCTCCATTGTCTTCTGCCATTCTTCCCCTTTTTCCTGTTTCATGCATCATCGCACATAAACAACGCAGTAATGGGTTGCCACACACTCTTGTCAATTGACTTGCAATAAATACATTTGAGGTTTAGTTTTTCCTACCAAGCCTCAGTGGGTTGTTCTCTTGGTCTGGTTATCTAGGTTATTTTGGTTCTGTGATTTGCATTTGTTTGCTTGATGGACGTTTGTGGTTTCTGGTTTTGCTCGCCATCTTATCAGAGTCTGCCCACTCTGCTTAGTTTGGTGATAGCAGTTGCACTTGGAAGCTCCTTGTTGTAGAGGATCTGGCCGCCCGGCTGTGAGGGGATCATCATGTTGCCTTTCGCTTGTGACTTGCTAATAAAGCTCTGTTCTCTTTAACTCTGTCCAGTTGTCCTTGTTTGTATAATAAAAACCAATTAGCTTAAAATCTGTTTACAAAAAAAATCAAGTAAAAACATCCTGAATGAGGACTCATCAAGAGTATCTCATTAAAGGCAGCACATTAAATTTTAACGAACTGATCTGCGTCAATTAATATTCATGAATTATTGAGGTACAGAGAGAAATATTGCCAAAGTGCATTGCCATGCAAATGGGAAGAGGGCAGCTTTTATAAAAAAAAATCTCTAAAAATAGACACCAGTTTTTGGAGAAAAAAAGGACTCAAGGCGAGAAAAAGGCGAGGTAACGGAGGAAAAACAGCAGAAAGAGGAAAGGTGATGTGCAAAGTGAGCCGCTGAGAGGGATGGGTGCAGACAGCATGTGGGAACCTTCCAGCTTGCGGCGGCACGGGCTGAGCGGCAGCGGAGTGCCATTTACCGTGGGGCTATCAGCGACCCTCAGCTGCTCGCCCCTCTCCAGCCAGAGAGGGAAATCACCACGGGCCAGGCGAGCTTCTGTGATACCCAAAGTCATCTGAAGCACCTCAATGACATCAGACAAAGGCGACAGCCATGTGGGAGCAGGCTGGTAACCAGGGGAGGTCCTCTCACCGGTGGAGACGATAGCTTGGTTCTGGATGGTAGCCTCCATGCTTCTGGCTTGCCTTTGTGTGTGTGGAGTACACTCACTGGTGTCAGCACTTACTGTGCTAATGGCACAGGATACACTGGGGACCATCACAGGCCAGTTCATACTGTGACAAGGATGCCTCATTATGTTGTGTTAAATTATTTACACTGCCCACTTAGAGAGGAGGAGCTGTCAAATTAGGTCTGGAGAGGGATCACGCCAGAGTCCTCGCAAACTTTTATAAGTCAGCGTTAAACTACAGAGTCTTTTCAGGTGAGGTGGGGCATTGAAGGAGAGGGGTGCTGGCTGGAACCAGCTCCCGCTGTCCGCAGATAATCACACTATGTCACGCTCCTTACGGGCAGCCAAATGGCTTTTGTGGCTCTTTGGTCACTAAACCTGCCTGTGGCGCATCATATGTGTTGATTCTCTAAGAATAATTTTAACAAACTGTCCGGTTAGTAGCAGAACGGGCACTTCTGTGTCAGTGCTGATATGCCTGCCCCGCCAGCCACCCCCCCTGAATGACCCCAGTTGTTCACCATAAATAAGTAGATCTTTAATCTCTATCCAGGTGGAGGCTCCTGCCTTTGGAGGGTGAGGGACACCCTGCCGTTCCCTCTTCTCATGTCCTCACCGTGACTTTGCCTTCACCTAAGCAAAGCTAGAGAAAAAGCCGCCCTCCCTCTGTGTTCTCTCTGCCTCCTTGTCTCTCTGATGGAATTATTAATTCTGAGTTTATCTCTTCATGCGCGTCTGAAGTCGACGCGAAAGTGTCCTTTTTGATTCATGGGGCTATTTGGTCGCCGGCAGCGGACCCCATAAATTACAGCCTGTTCGGCGAGGAGACAGACGGGCCTGCGGCACCCCGATAGGCCGGCCGAGAAGCCGGGCTGTGCCTCTCCCTGCCACCTGGATTATTTAAATGCTGCAATGAGCTTGACTGAACAATGGAACATATTGTGAGACAGACGACATTTTAAAAGCATTTTAGAGCACTTCCCACCCTACTGCCTTTCTCAGCACAATAACAGCTATCGCTTCTTGCATAGGCAGGAGATCCAGGCTTTTTTTTTATTTGTCACCCTGGAAACGTTCCTTGCCTCAATTTCATGATCAATTGCGCACAGTGCCTGTGAGGCGCCGAAGAAAGCCGTCCCATTTTGCCACTGCGCACACGAAAGCCAGCTCCACAGCAACACTGTGCACTGCGCGAGGATGCCGCCCTTTAATCCAATGGCGAACTGAACTGAGCACTCCTATGCTGAACGCAGCCGATTGGTGCTCAGTAAAAGAAGCCTGTCTCCCTCCGTAACTGGTAGATTTGGGTGCCATTTTTCCAAATTGACCTCGCATTTTTGTTAACATGAATGGTGTTAGTGCGCAGTACATGCTCAGACAAACACAGTCAGGTGTGTTCTCATCCATTGTCCTTTGATGATAAGGTCTGTGCACATTGATGGGTTATATTAACTTTAAAAGGTTATATATTAGCATGTTATACGCACATTTGATTTGGTTATCTTCTGGGGAAGTGACAAGGCTGAGTCTGCCAGCTTACAGGTGAGCAGCTTGTGTTTCATGGCATCGGGCCGCTCACAGAGACCTTCGGATTATCATCTCTGGATGCTCATTTTGAGGGATTCATTTCCAGCCCATCATCGATGGCCCCTCCCTCTTTTGTGATACACATGTTGTCAGCTGTGAGGCTCTTGGGTGACTTGTTCTTCCAGCACCAGGGATTAATGGCTGTGCTTTCCTAAACCATTACCCACAATGCTATGCATCTCTACTTACATGCTCAAACACAGTTTTTGTGTATGAATGGCAAATTAGCCTTTTGATTTCATTGGGGTGATGAGATCTGCTAGTGGTACATCTGTGCCTTGTAGTAATCACGTACTTAATGCAAGAGGAGAAACATTAAAAAGAGAAGAAAGTAAATTTTCTGGGCGTAAGGAGGAGTTAAAACTCCAGTCACTAACAACGGTCAAATGCCGGCTGTAAGCATCACGCTGGTTGTTAGCGTCACTGAAACCCTGTTCTCAAAAATAACGGATAAGCCGGGCTGAGAAACCCTGACCCACTTAAAAGCAGATATGTGACAGTGAGTGTGGTCCAGTAGAGTAGCCTGTCTGGACCACGTTTTACTCCTGTAGAGGCTTTGTCAGCATGACTTTAATTCAATTTCCAAATTTTAAGCCTGACTGAGAATAAAGCCATGTACAGGGCAAAGAGATACGATGGTGAGGGTTTCTGGAAAAGAACCTTTCGACCCAGAAATCGGACCGTCCAAGGCAAGCCACACACCAGGAAAAAGTGAGGTCTCTGGCCTGAAAGTCACAAACCCACCCAACCTCGGAGAAGACCTGCATACGCCCTTAATGGCAGGTCCACTCAGCAGCACGCATGCTGTATGAAGCCTTCAGCCTGGTGCCAGTGGACTCGCCGCGGGGACTGCTGGCTCAGAGCACCCCAACAGGCTTTGAGGGTCATGTCATTGGCATGTCACCGGGAGCCATTTGTGGGGCTGTTTATGCTCTCTGAAATGGGCAGGTTTGATTGGCTGGGCAGGTTTGAAAAATTCCCATCGCGTTGCAGACTTATTATCCCCAAACTACTAATGTTTATTCAAGGAGGGCAGTCGTTTTCTGTTCAGGCATATTTCATACAGATCAGAGAGCAGCACGGCGATTTCCTCTGGCCAGGGGGAGTGGGGCACGGCTGACATTCAGCTGGGGCCTCGTCGCTGCCGCACGGCTCCGTGCAAAGCCACTTAATTGGTATGGCTTACTCCGCAACTGCGGGTCACGCCTCGTGCTTTGGGGGGGCATGTGTGGGAGTTTGTTTTACCCCACCCCCTCCAAACACCTCAAATACCAGATGCATTATTTAATATTAACCTGCTGCTGCAGGGTGACATATACAGATTGATAAGCAGCACGCTCATTCCAGACGCTTCCGAATGAGCAGAATACAAAGCACCTCCTCGGGACACCGGCCCGTCTTCTTGCGGAGGCATCGCCGGCGCCCACGGGCTTATCTTACTCTGGGAAATGGTCTGGGCGTGATTGCTTGTGGCAAAAGCGTAAATTCCTAGTTTTCCTCGTCTCGGCGGTGGAGACCGGGCCCCGTATTTCGACTGAGGGAGTGCCGCGATTCCTGCGGTGGGGGCCCGACCTTACGCTCCTCCCTGCCCGGAGGAGGAGAGCCGAGCCGCAGGAGTCAAACTTCAAAAAAACACGGAGTCGGACACGGGAGTGAATGGTGTCAGCTTCTGTTGCATAGCAACACTGTTTTTTTTGTATGTGCAGATGTACATTTACAAATCGTGTTTCTGGTCACTCTTCATCTCCTAAAAGCGTGTGACCGCTGTAACCACAGGGGTTTCTGAGGAGGGGAGGGTTCTGTTTGTCGAGCTGGGACTGGTAAAAAGAAAAGGCCCCCAAAAAGATGAGCCATGAGGTATCCCAGCATCCCCTGTCCGCAGCCAGGCGTCCGTGCATGTCTGATTCTGCTCACCCATCATGGCAGATGTGAGTCTGGTAAAAGTTTAAGTACGTCAGTCCCCTGTAGTGTTTAAAAATAAGCTAGTCTTCTTTTACGTTGTAAATCCAGCACAGATGGCATGATGGGGTGGGGGGGGGGGGCTATGAGGTGGTGTTTAAAAATGTCAAATGGGAGGAAGAACAAGTGCTGTGGGCTCTTGTCTGGATGCGGGGATGGTAGCTGTCTTACTGTACAGAGTGTGAGAGGCCCTTACTGGAGTTTTCTGGCAACAGCAAGGCCATCCATCCAAGCATCCAGCCATCCAAGAATCCGTCCATCCAAGCACACTTCCTGGGCAGGGTGGGAGGGGGACCAGGAGTCTCACCCAGACCACAAGGCCATCACAGGGCACACACTGCAGGCAACTGGGAGATGCCTGGAAGCAGAGTACCTGGAGGAGATGCATGAGACACGACCTTCAGAACATGCAAACCCCACACACGCCGATGACACGCTCAGCTACCCACAACAGCCTGCCTTTTTATTTAATTTACCAGTGACTACATTTGCTGTGTAAATATTGTGTCAGATATGCTAATATCCGCAGTGCATGGTGCCCTTGAGCGAGGTAGTGCAGTTACATTGCTTTAGCTGGAAATGGATTAGAAACCGGGAAGAAAATGGTATGAGCATGAGATTTTTGGATGGCACATCATAGCAGCATGGACTTTGGAGACACACAGTCACTCGGTTGGCCGGAGCAGACTGTGATTGTTCGGTGTCCGTAGGATATCAGAACTGCACTGCTGAGACATTGCTCAGCTGCAAGTGAGAGTCGAGTGCCCGGTCTGCCCCTATAACCCAAACTGAGCGGGACCATCCACGACCCGCACGAGGGGTGAATACGTCCTCCGGCGTGGCAATTGGGTGACCAGGCGACGCCGTCGGGAGGAGACTGGCTGGTGAGGACCACAGCGGGCTGCTAAACGGAGATCCCTCATTTAACTTAAGAGAAATGTTTATTCTGAGGGACGGCATCTGACTTTGATGATGGGAAAATGTGCTTCGGTGCAACATAATCTCTGCCACATAAACCCCCCAGTGAGCAAGCCAGAGGCGACAGGGGCGAGGAAAAACTCCCTAGAAGGAATAAACCTTGGGAGCAACCAGATCTGAAGGGGGAGCCCATTCTCCAGGGGCCAACAAAGGAGTCAACAGGACAAAACAAAATCCAAAATATAAGTTTATATAGAACAAGTGTTGAAATTTCTGTCTCTATGCAGGAGCAGGCAGGTGCCGGCACGGGGTGCTTGATTCTGCTTCTGAACAGCGGTACAGCGGCAGGGAAGGAAGGAGAGGCATCGCAGGAGCAGAGGGCAGGCAGGCAGGAGGGGAGTCGCCGGAAGTGGAGGTAGTGGTATTGCAGACAGCAGAGTGGGCAGCCTAGGATATTCCCTGACACTGCGCTCATTGCAATCTGCTATTCTCTGCACTCCGCTTACACCGACTCCGAAAGGTATAACAGCTGCCGCCCTGCTGGATTTCCGCCCAGGCTCACAGCAGAGGCGTAACGTGATGATGGAGAATCAAACTGTCCAAGTCCAGGGTATGCTGGTTCGAGGAGCGGGAGGGGCTTGGGGATTCGTTGTGGTTCTCCATGCTGAGCAGAGGAACTTGGGGAATGTGGCAGAGCTCCCGCAGCTCAGCCTCGGCCTGCATCACCCCACCTACTTCCCTGGTACTCTGCTCCTCCGCAGTCTAATTCTTAATTCTACCCAAACCTCACAGTCGGGATTTTTATATCTGCATTCATGTGTTCAGCGCAACTCGTGTAAGCACTTAACTTTAATTTCCAAGCCATAATTCGCTACATTTAGTTCTGTTGGTTGCCTAATGGACATTAATGTTTATCTGATGCCAATTTGGATCGTCTTGACAATTATTCACTTTTCAGTGAGTGTTTTGTTTTGCCTCATGTCTTCGCTTTCCTTCTAATTTCCATCTATTTACATGCCATTTGTATGACTCCCTGAGCAATTATCTTCTTTTTGTTTCTTTTTCTTTTTGTTCAGTGCGATTACCAGGGGTGGGGTGGCAAGCTCGCTGGCAGGAAGATGCGGTGTTAGGAATGGCTAATTTTACACATGAGGAGTCCGGGCCATGATGGACGCCGGTGTCGCGGTGTGCCGTGCCGCCGCCCGCTCGGGCTCGTCCATTACCCGCGGTGAGCTCAGCGCAGACGCCCGCGCCGTACCGCGGAGGGCGCGGGGGCCGCGGGGGCCACCCGCCGTGTGCCCGCTTGATGGAGCAGCGTTATTGCTCTCATTTTTCTGCTCATGCCCGCTGTCCAGCGCACGATCCTTTTCTCTCAGTTACCCTGTTTACCTGGAGTCTCAGCCCACATCCTCCTTGGCTGTGCTTTTAACCCTTTAACAAGCAAACGGCCGCCGGGCATTCTGTCTGTAAGCTATCTCAGTACCCGTTAAAAGTGGGAATTTGCATGCTATGGGATATGCTGCTGTGTAGCGGCTCCTCTTAGCGCCCGTCCTTGTAGGAAGCTATTAGTGACTCTCAATCCCCTCCCTCCTCTCCCTCTCTCTTTCCTCTCTCCCTCACTCTTTCTCCTGTCCTTTGCCTCTCTCCCTTTCTATTCTTCTTTCTCCTGTCTCTCTCCCTTTCTCTCTCCCATCTCTCTCCCATGTCTCTCCCTCACTCTTCTCTCTCCCTCTCTTTCTCCCATCTCTCTCCCTCACTCTTCTCTCTCCCATCTCTCTCCCTCTCTCTCTCCCATCTCTCTCCCTCACTCTTCTCTTTCCCTCTCTCTCTCCCATCTCTCTCCCTCTCTCTCTCCCATCTCTCTCCCTCTCTCCCTCTCTCTCTCCCATCTCTCTCCCTCTCTTTTTTTTTTTTTTTTAGTTTCTGATGTCTGACTGTAGTGCTGTGCTATTGTGATAATAAAGCAGGTTCCAAGACAAAGTCTCTCTCTCCCATCTCTCTCCCTCTCTCTTCTCTCTCCCTCTCTCTGTCCCATCTCTCTCCCTCTCTTTTCCCTCTCTTGATTGCGCCGGGATTGTAGAAAGGGGCTTTGTTTTCTTTTTCTCTCTGTCCCCCCTGCTTGCTTTTTTTTTTTTTTTTTAGTTTCTGATGTCTGACTGTAGTGCCGTGCTATTGTGATAACAAAGCAGGTTCTAAGTCAAGTCTCTTTTCTCTCTCCCTCCCTCTCCCATGTCTCTCCCTCACTCTTCTCTCTCCCTCTCTCTCTCCCATCTCTCTCCCTCACTCTTCTCTCTCCCTCTCTCTCTCCCATCTCTCTCCCTCTCTTCTCTCTCCCTCTCTCTGTCCCATCTCTCTCCCTCTCTTTTCTCTCTCCCATCTCTCTCCCATCTCTCTCCCCTCTCTCTCCCTCTCTCTTCTCTCTCCCTCTCTCTGTCCCCTCTCTCTCCCTCTCTCTCTCCCCTCTCTCTC